>CAJHNH020003557.1:1137526-1150918 GCA_905116865.2 Candidula unifasciata | reverse complement strand
CTGCCCAGAAAAGACGCCTACACCGCCCAGAGGACGCCTACACCGCCCAGAGAGGCGCCTACAACGCCAGAGACGCCTACACCCGCCCAGAGACGCCTACAACGCCCAGAGACGCCTACACCGCCCAGAGACGCCTACACCGCCCAGAGACGCCTACACCGCCCAGAGACGCCTACACCGCCCAGAGACGCCTACAACGCCCAGAGACGCCTACACCGCCCAGAGACGCCTACAACGCCCAGAGACGCCTACACCGCCCAGAGACGCCTACACCGCCCAGAGACGCCTACAACGCCCAGAGACGCCTACACCGCCCAGAGACGCCTACACCGCCCAGAGACGCCTACACTGCCCAGAGATGCCTACACCGCCCAGAGACGCCTACACCGCCCAGAGACGCCTACACCGCCCAGAGACGCCTACACCGCCTAGAGATGCCTACACCGCCCAGAGACGCCTACATCCCACAGAGACATAAATTAAAATATATAATAACAACAATGATGGTGTAACTAAAACAGCTTCCGTGACAGATTATACACTATACACGACTATCTGGTGTCGAGACAATAATGCCCCTTGGCTACAAAGATTGTGCAACAAGGAAGAGAAGATACCAGCTCTTGTATTAACTTCAGCGCGGTTTGTGTCTCTGGGCAGTGCATTCATGTATGAGCTTATGTGGAGTTCTCGACTGTTCTAAAAAGTCTGCAGTTAAAATGTCAGTGTATGTCGAACTGGGGAAAATGTACACAGATGGCGACAGAAAGACAAATGTATACGCGCTACGACAAACACACAGACTGACTGATGCGTGCGCCCATTGAGGGATGGATGCAGGAATGGGTAGATGCATGCATAAAGGAAGGGAAAATGAGTAAATGACCGTATACGCTATACACAGCTATTCACCTCACGTGTCCCTTTTCCGAACAAACAGCTGTACAGATGAACAGATTTCTCTGTGTAGATTTTAAGACTTTATTGTAGGGGAGACAAGAGTGGACTCACTGCCTTCCCCTCCCCCCCCCCCTTTTCCCCCCACCCAAAGCCGTCAGAGTCAAATAATTAGTAGCTTCCTTCGAAGTTCACTTGTCTCTACCGAGCGGCAAGGAACAATCAGCTACACACAGATAAGCCAGTATACTGAATGTACGCAAAACTCAGACCCTGGCACAAAGTTCAAATGAACGAACAATCAGGACTTATCGTCGGAGCTTACAAAGCCGGTGAATGAAGAAGAAGAATAATCAGATTCAACAGTGCAAGGGCGGAAAGATCGTAGATTTGTATATTTTTTAACTGAAATATTTTGTGTAAAAGAGTGCTTTATTATTATTTGACTAAATACGGCGACTGTTGTTTACAAGATAAATCAAAGAAAGAAAAAGTTGGCTTCCATTATAACATTGCACGTGTCACATAACGGGGCTCGGACTAACAAACGGCACAACGTATTGTGATTAGTTCTTGGTTAATAGTTACATTGGTCTTCCCACCGACCGCCCATATACACACTTGCTTACTTCTGATTGGTCAACCTTCAACCTAGCTCACTTCTGATTGGTCGACCTCGAGCTACCCGACCTTGGGTCACTTTCACGGGGGTATTCCACAATGCCGTTGACATCGCGTGTTGTATATTTACCATGCCAGAGGTTTAAACACTCCAGAATCATCGACAACTGGGTCG
Source organism: Candidula unifasciata (assembly GCA_905116865.2). Taxonomy (NCBI): domain Eukaryota; kingdom Metazoa; phylum Mollusca; class Gastropoda; order Stylommatophora; family Geomitridae; genus Candidula; species Candidula unifasciata. The sequence goes on along the minus strand of CAJHNH020003557.1, from coordinate 1,149,225 downwards.
AACACACAACCCTTTTAGAGAGTGATGAAACCTTTGTCACATGCAGTCTCTTCCTCGGAATGAAAACGTAAATGCAGCACAACAGACTGCCACACCTATAACCTCGACCACGGTAGACTAGTCCAACAAACTCATCAATGGAACTTGACCTACTTTTCGTGGGGAGACCAACGTTTCAATAACCAGTTCTTGTAATGTGATCGCTAGTATTCAAAGACACTTTTGTTTCAAATCAATATTTTGCTCTTTCGTTGCTAGAAATGTGAAAAGACCAAATACACCATCAATAAATCAAGCTTGTGTCATCTCCACAATGACCAGTGTCTGCAACTGATATCCAAAAGACACGCACAAACACATACACACAAATACACATACGAACACACACACACGCGCGCGCGCACTTTCTCTCTCTTGTTCTGGTTGTACACTCTCTGAGTCTACTGGTGTCTATCTCTAGACGTTATCCCTCCTATGTATACCTTGACGATGTTTTGCCAGCGTGACTTCGCCTTTTCCTGCCAGTGCACGTATTGTAAGAACTAAACTATTTTAATGTGACGGACACATGTCTGTTCTCAGTTACCTCTTTCAACAACTTCCTTGTCATGAAGTCTCTCAAGAAACTCAATACTGATTATTTTGTTTTATGACATGTAACACGCCCAGTCTCTAAAATTAGTTTCAAAAACAAAAGTGATACTCTTATCTGTGTTCCTGCCATTACTTCTCTCGTGACTTTCACTGACACTACTGTCTTTTTCTGCTGAAGACAACAGACAACATCACCATTCTAGGTTCAGAGAAATGCTGCATTTGTAATCATACAACACAGTATAATGTAAAGGGGACAAGTCTAAACCATATTATTAAGTTTAAAGACATAGGTAGCCTGACAACTGGGGATGAAAGATATATTAAAGAATTTAAATGGAGAATAGCTCAGGGGAAGGCAGCATGTCGTATAAGAAAGAGTAGGGAGAAAAAAAAAAACGTTTTTATTATTAGAGAATCTCTTGTGCAATGGCATAACGTCAATTTATAATAACGGTGGGGGTAAAAACAGAAAGAAAACCGATCAATTAACTACATTATGATAAATTATTTATCAAGAAATTATGATTGTGTATTTATTACATTAGTAGTAAATTAAGCTAAAGATGCCTCACATTTCGCGCAAACTCTAAAATAGTCAAGAAACCCGTTTTACCGGATAGGATGTACTGGAAATGTGATGATAAGCTCTACAGTAAACTTCTCCAGTCTAGTGCTGTACCAGGCACAGACATGCTGTAGTTCATCCATAAATGTGAGATATCAATCCCTCCTTTAGTAGATATAGGATGATTTCTAATGATACATGACACTGACAGTTATAAACCGTTTGAATTTCTCAGTAAAGTTTTGTCTACCGCGAACCTGCTGTTGACTGTGAGGGTGCTATGTAGTGAGGCCTTAAACATTGCCACAGTGTAACTCTCGTACGGTCGTCCAAAAGCACAACAACGTTTTCTTTTTAATAACCCGTCCAGTGGGGAAATCGAGTAGCGTTTATCGTAAAATTAACAGTTATGATTAAATTAACAGTTATGAAGAAATTAACAGTTATGATAAAATTACCGGTTATGATAAAATTAACAGTTATAATGAAATTAACAGTTATAATGAAATTAACAGTTATGATAAAATTAACAGTTATGATGAAATTAACAGTTATGATACCCCAGAACAAAACATTCTGGTTAGAGAAGTTGAAGGGAATCTATTTATCGTCTTATACCCCACCAGGACATCACAAAAGCGATAAAAACCCGATGACACAAAGTGCCACCATGCCGATGAGGATCACCCGGTCCCAAAAACCGCGTTCAGCCATTAGACCATATTTATGGCCGGGGCTATATTGCGGCCCCTGGCAACAGCCAGAGTAGGGCTTCAAATAACGAAACATTTCGGGAAATAGATTACCAATAATTTTAAGTTGAAGGGAAGCGACCAAGAGGTATAAATTAGTACGAGTGTATGGACAGCATGAAACGATTGGTCAACAGTTGAGTGTGAAACTGGTCAAGTAAAAGCAACGTTTCACGAAACAAGCCGATTGCATGTGAGATCAGGAGAGATAAACTAACACATTCGTGTGTGAGACCAGTCGTGGATACATTAGTAGCCAATGATTTTATGGAATACCCTTCCAGTAGTGTAGACATGTCTAAGTCTGAATCCACCAAACTGCAGTGTGAGTACACAATGTGGAAACATTACGATACGGAGCAGCAACAACAAAACGAACAAGGGAAAAAAATGTTTGCGCAGAATGAGAGACTAATTAAATTTGACAATAGTTAAAGCTAAACAACTTGCTAATCTACAATTGCCCTTTTTCTGAAATAGTAGAGAACTATAAAGAAAGAAAGAAATAAAGAAAAGAAAGAAAGAAAGAAAGAAAGAAAGAAAGAAAGAAAGAAAGAATGAAAGAAAAAAGGAAAACAAGAAAGACAGAGAGACCAAAAAAAAAAAAAAAGATCAAAGATGCCTAAGAAGTCACGACTCGTGATTTTAGACAGAAAAGGGAAGGAAACAGAGACCGAAGAATAAACAAACAAACTTAATGGACAGACAAAAGAAAGAAGAAAGAATGAATGATATAATAATGAAAGAAAGGAAGAAAAAAAGAAAGGAAGAAAAAGAAAGAACGAACGAAAGAAAGAAAGAAAGAAAGAAAGACAGACAGACAGACAGACAGACAGACAGACAGACAGACAGACAGACAGACAGACAGACAGACAGACAGACAGGCAGCCAGGCAGGCAGGCAGGCAGGCAGGCAGGCAGGCAGGCAGGCAGGCAGACAGACAGACAGGCAGGCAGGCAGGCAGGCAGGCAGGCAGGCAGGCAGGCAGGCAGGCAGGCAGGCAGGCAGGCAGGCAGGCAGGCAGGCAGGCAGGCAGGCAGGCAGGCAGGCAGAACGTGCCCCAAAAACTCTAAACCCGAGATTTTATTTGTCTAATCAATTGAAGGCAACCATCTGCCTGAAGGGCTGATTAGTTTCCTGTTACCGTATTCTGTTTAGTCTTGATTTTATTTTTTATCTTTTATTTTAAAGTTGACTATTTGTATCAAGGCATTTGATTGTGCTCATCAACATCGCGGTGTGGGTCATGTGACAAAACATGGTCATGTGATTTACACATTGTGTGTGTGTGTGTGTGTGTGTGTGTGTGTGTGTTTGAGGGGGAAAAAAAAAAGGGGGGCGGGGGGAGGGGAGATTTTTGTTTAACTTTATAGATGCAAAGACCAGTTATGTTGTGGCAAGTCTTTGGTAATTAGTCGTGAATTGTTTTGCCCGGAACATTCCGGTATGCCCGATAACAAACAAGCAGGCTATTATTTTAGTTGCTGCCTCTCATCTGGACGATGAGCTATTTGATAATAAAGTGGACGTGGTGAGGGCTGTCTGGCATCAAGTAAACCGTGCAGCAGAGCAGAGAGGGCATCCATATCTGGAGAGATGTTTTTACTGGGAGTGAGCACAGGATCTGGGCGAACGTCAACCAGCAGGAAAATAAAAAGGCGTTCTTGTAATCAGGTCACATCTAGCACAATCACTATGGAAACAATTCTTTTTGGCTGCTGACGAAGGAGACGGGGAACACACAGGAATGCCCAAGGCGCCCTTATTGATTCACTCAGCTACTCATTCTGACATTTCTAGGTTTCGACATGATACGCTTTGGATGTGCCTAATTTACACGTTGCCATATCGATGTGTCGGGTTTGTGGCTAAGTCGATGCGAACGCTTCGTAATGCCAGGATGTCGGATTCGATCCCAGCGCCTTGCATTGGTTTCGATAGTGGTTTCAGGGGGCCGACCGTCCAGAGGCAATGGCAAACTACTGGACGTAAATTTGCCTAGAGAAGCCACACAACAGCCAGGAGCTGCTGGGGATGTTTCTGCAACATCCTGTAAAGGATACGTAACTAACCTTTAACCATGTCGATGTATTTTGTCAACGATTATCTGTATCACTGTTGGCTCAATTCATCTGAGAGTCAGATAGATCTAATGTACTAGCCAGGAATTCTGAGTGTCAGATACATCTATTTAGCTAGCCAAGAACTCACTCTGAGAGTCAGACAGATCTAATTTACTAGCCAGGAACTCACTCTGAGAGTCAGAAAGATCTATTTAACTAGCCAACAACTCACTCTGCGAGTCAGATAGATCTAATTTACCAGCCCTGTTCTCACTTTAAGTCAGATAGATCTATTTAGCTAGCCAACAACTCACTCTGATATTCAGACAGATCTAATTTACTAGCCAGAAACTCACTCTGAGTGTCAGATAGATCTATTTAGCTAGCCAAGAACTCACTCTGAGAGTCAGACAGTTCTAATTGACTAGGCCGTGAACTCACTCTGAGAGTCAGAAAGATCTTATTAACTAGCCGTGAACTCACTCTGCGAGTCAGATAGATCTAATTTACCAGCCCTGTTCTCACTCTGAGTCAGATAGATCTATTTAGCTAGCCAACAACTCACTTGATATTCAGACAGATCTAATTTACTAGCCAGGAACTCACTCTGAGTGTCAGATAGATCTATTTAGCTAGCCAAGAACTCACTCTGAGTGTCAGGTAGATCTATTTAGCTAGCCAAGAACTCACTCTGAGTGTCAGACAGATCTAATTAACTAGGCCGTGAACTCACTCTGAGAGTCAGATAGATCTAATTAACTAGGCAGTGAACTCACTCTGAGAGTCAGATAGATCTAATTAACTAGGCCGTGAACTCACTCTGAGAGTCAGACAGATCTAATTAACTAGGCCGTGAACTCACTCTGAGTGTCAGACAGATCTAATTTACTAGCCGTGAACTCACTCTGAGAGTCAGACAGACCTAATTTACTAGCCGTGAACTCACTCTGAGAGTCAGACAGATCTAATTAACTAGGCCGTGAACTCACTCTGAGTGTCAGACAGATCTAATTTACTAGCCGTGAACTCACTCTGCGATTCAGACAGATCTAATTTACTAGCCGTGAGCTCACTATGAGAGCTAGACATCTAATTAACTAGACGTGAGCTCACTGATGATGATGATAACGATGATGATGATGATGATGATGATAACAGTTTGAGAGAACTGGGAACCCACAGGAATTATAAAATATCAACTGGCTCTTTGAAAGCCCCATAACAAAATCTTAGGACCGGCAAACATACATGTATGTTTCTGTTGAAACACTGGCGGGTAACTACCCAGAAGACAGAAAACAGATCGTCCTTGTCAAATTTCTCTCACCCTTCCACAAATTAATGGTTTACAAACGAGGTCATTGGGTTTCAAAGTACCAGGGACTACCAAAGATGAAATATTGTCAGCCCTTGATGTCCTTCTTCGCTGACACCAAGAGAAGGTGTTTGCGGAAGTGCGCTCTGTGGAAACCCGCCCCGACTCATCAAAAATACATTGTCTCCTCAAATAGAGGCTTTACGTTTCCCTCTGAGGATTGGCGCGTGCGATTAAGAAGACAACAATGTCATTTTAAAGACCCCAAAAATATCCGTGCGGAGATCGAGTCCTATAATGTCACTTTCCTCTGGTCATTTCTAGATTTTCTAAAGCAAAAACTGATAGCCTATTCTGTGCTCAGCCGATATTTTGTGAAGATTCTAGAATGGAATATTGTCATCATCATCAGTTCTCGTTATGCCTAGTGGTACATGAGGCTTCAGAGAGGACTTTCCATGCTTTCCTGTCCTGTGCAATCTTCAGTGCAGTTTTCCATGTCAAAGATGCCGCACTCAGGTCACTATCCATCGTTCATCAATTCTTAATTTGGTTTTGACATCCAGCAGGACTTGTTTTCCCATCATGGGCTTCCTTTCGGCTTTCACCCATGTTGTTCATGCTGACAGAGGGACTCTATCCCAAGACCACCGGACGTTTAGAGCACTTATTTCCTCTTGAAGTTTCAGTAACGTTGTAGATTTTTACAGGGCAGAGCTGACAACACTGCGCCCAACTCCCGAGCCTGGAGGACCGGGAGGCCATCTTTAGTCTGGCCCCTCAATAATGACCTGTCCGGCTTGGGTGAAGAGTGGAAAATTGGTTCACCTCTAATTCACTTTCCACGTAGACTAGTATTTTCAATGTGTTTACTTCTAATACACTTACAATTCAGACTCTACAATGTACAAAGTGTCATTTTGTGACCCACTTCCTTTGTAGATTCAGGTAGATGATTGATATATTTACTCCTCGACACTCATTTATACTCTAGTATGCAGGCTGTATCTGCTTCTGACACACTTTCAGTGTTGAATCTAGTATGTCAGCTTGTAATACACTTCACATGCAGACACGTAGATGCCGGGTGGGGACATTTTTATCAATCATAAATCAGTTGTGAATGCACTTTCACAATCTCGCTATACAAGGCTTCAAAGTCAGCAGCAAGCTATTAAACCCAGTTGTCTGTTTGGTAGCTTACCATCTAAAAATATAATTCAGTCGTTTAGCTACAGAGTTGAGTGCATGGTGCGACACTGTGAGCCGCGAATTTTATATTGAATTCTTTTAGACTGTGCCTAACGTGGTTTAATTGTGAACTGCAGATTAGGAAAATGACGAATTGCCTGTTGCTACAGAACTGATAGTGCCTCGTGCGATTAATCGAGTGTGCAACTACTGATATGTTGTCTGCTTCTTCGATCGATGATAAATTGTATTTCTTGTGTCAGACTGTTTAATTTGGCACTTCTGACGGCTGTCTTGTGAATTTCTGTTAGTTATGATGATTATCATGAACTGTATATGATTATGCTGAATGGCAATTTAAACATATATTTAAAATGACATGTAACCATATAAAAACATGTTTAAATAGAAAACGTCTGAATATGGGGTACCCGCGCGCTGGGGGAGACTGAAACCTGAGCCCCAGGTTTCGACGCCCATGGTGGCCTGGGCTGTTAGAAGGTAAAACAACCCCTTCCCCGCCCCCCCCTACTCCCACCGCGGTATCTGTGGTGGATCTACATGTACATCTCCCACTCCAAACCAAGGAAGAGACCTTCGTGCTTTGTCGTTGCATGTCGCTTGTGCAACAGTTAACATTATATGATTTCCTATGTACCTCTGTATGATTGCCTTTGTACCTATGTATGATTTCATTTGCACCTCTGTATAATTTCCTATGTACCTCTGTATGATTTCATTTGTACCTCTGTATGATTTCCTCTGTATCTCTGTATGATTTAATTTGCACCTCTGTATAATTTCCTCTGTACCTCTGTGTGATTTCCTTTGTACCTCTGTATGATTTCCTTTGTACCTCTGAATGATTTCCTTTGTACCTCTGAATGATTTCCCCTGCATGGTGTTCTCTGTTGCTGCATACCGCTTGATGGCTTTAAAGAAACTCCTACAGTCTCTTCTTTGTGTTTATGTTTACCCTATTCATTGTTTCAATAACAATTTCATTCATATTTAAGCATATTTTAAATGTCAGAATTATTATGAAATTGTGTTTCTTTCTGTAGATATGTACTTCTTTCTTTCTTTCATTGAATAATACATGTTCGTGAATCGAAAACAGACTTGAGAACAAGAACTCCATATCCTTCAGTTCACAAAGCGACACGTTTAACCACCCGGCTACGGAAATATCTAGCACTCCATGTTTCGCTCGATCCGCTCTCTCCACCCTCAGAAACTAATCGAAAGTCCTCGAAGACAAATGCCTCTGGATGCGGAGGTGTGTGTCCCTGTCTGATCCCTGGATCCTAGGGGTCTGTCGATACGGCATAACGTGACAGCTGAGTGGATTAATAACCTGGTCGTGACAAGGGTCGCCGGGCAAGATTGTCCCGACAGTCGATTTGATGCCGTCACTAACGATGACAAAAGCCAGCTTGTAACTTGTGTCTAGACAGTTTACGGCGCATAGCCCTTTCCAATCACCGTTGGCTGAGTTAGCTAGACATGCCGACTCTGTGTTGACAGCTCCGTGTCGACAGCTCCGTGTTCGTTATCTATTATCAATCTGCTATACAGAACTTATGAGCGTTAAAATTGTGCCTATTTGTGGCCCTCCATAATAGCACTGTAAACATGGCACTTATGTAACGTTCAATTTGTCTGCGATTTTGTCATTCATTACATGATATATACAATCCACCCCAGTATTTATTGACAGTTGTATATTCTTCAATGCAACTGTACATCTTCTGGAAATGTAACATATTAAATAACGGTATTCTATATTTTGAAGCCATTTCGTCAGCACCCATTGTATGTGTTTGAGTCAGCTTGCATTTTGTGCACTGGACTGTTGCCAACAAGAGCTCACTGCGACTGATCTTCGAAGATAGGGTTTGCACCATATACACAGAACGCTTCACAGAGAGCGTGATGCCAAACCTGAGGCCTAACACTACGCCACCACAAAATCCCAAAAACATTAAACAGTAAAGGCAGACCGTAGTTAAAGGTAAAGGCAGACCATAGATAAATGTGAAGGCAGATCATAGTTGAATGTGAAGGCAGACCACAGTTCAATGTGAAGGCAGACCATAGTTAAAGGTGAAGGCAGACCATAGTTGAATGTGAAGGCAGACCATAGTTGAATGTAAAGGCAGACCATAGTTCAATGTAATGGCAGACCATAGTTCAATGTGAAAGCAGACCATAGTTGAATGTAAAGGCAGACCATAGTTGAATGTGAAGGCAGACCATAGTTGAATGTGAAGGCAGACCATAGTTCAATGTGAAGGCAGACCATAGATAATGGTGAAGGCAGACCATAGTTGAAGGTGAAGGCAGACCATAGTTGAAGGTGAAAGCAGACCATAGATAATGGTGAAGGCAGACCATAGATAATGGTGAAGGCAGACCATAGATAATGGTGAAGGCAGACCATAGATAATGGTGAAGGCAGACCATAGATAATGGTGAAAGCAGACCATAGATAATGGTGAAGGCAGACCATAGTTGAAGGTGAAGGCAGACCATAGTTGAAGGTGAAGGCAGACCATAGTTGAAGGTGAAAGCAGACCATAGTTAAAGGTGAAGGCAGACCATAGATAATGGTGAAGGCAGACCATAGATAATGGTGAAGGCAGACCATAGATAATGGTGAAGGCAGACCATAGATAATGGTGAAGGCAGACCATAGTTGAAGGTGAAAGCAGACCATAGATAATGGTGAAGGCAGACCATAGATGAAGGTGAAGGCAGACCATAGATAATGGTGAAGGCAGACCATAGATGAAGGTGAAGACAGACCATAGTTGATTGAAAGCAAGCAGACCATAGTTGGTACAGTGATTGGCAGTTTTGCAGTCAATAGTTAAGGTGAAGGCAGACCATAGCCATTGATTCTCAGTAAGATAATGTGAAGGCAGACCATAGTTTTTGGTGAAGGCAGACCATAGATAATGGTGAAGGCAGGGGGGGGGGGTGGATAATGCCTACTATGGATCCATACTTTTCAATAGTACATACAAATAGGTGAACGCAGACCATAGATAATGGTGAAGGCAGACCATAGATAATGGTGAAGGCAGACCATAGATAATGGTGAAGGCAGCTTATAGTTGAAGGTGAAAGCAGACCATAGATAATGGTGAAGGCAGACCATAGATGAAGGTGAAAGCAGACCATAGATAATGGTGAAGGCAGACCATAGATGAAGGTGAAGGCAGACACCGTGGTTGAAAGCAGACACCATAGTTGGTACAGTTGTTGGGGTTTGGCATTGTTTATTGACTTGGCTCTGGTCAATGCTGGCATTGTTATCAGTTGACCATAGTTGCTAATGTTGGCGGCAGACATAATGTTGGTGCTTGGATATGTTGGTGGGGGGGTTATTGTTGGCGTTGCTAGGTTGCCATGGACCCCATACTTTTTAATAGTCACGTACAAATAGTGTACGTTTACATAAACGTTGCTAATGTTGGCGTTGCTAATGTTGGCGTTGCTAATGTTGGCGTTGCTAATGTTGGCATTGTTATTGTTGGCGTTGCTAATGTTGGCGTTGCTAATGTTGGCATTTTATTGTTCATTGTGAACCTGTTAAATTTAACCGGCGAACCCGCGTCCAGGGACCATCAGATAGGTCAGACTGGAATATATTGTTGGTGTATGTGCTGTTAATGTTGGCATTGTTATTGTTGGCATTGGTAATGCTGGCATTGTTACTGCTGGCATTGTTACTGCTGGCATTGTTAATGCTGGCATTGTTATTGTTGGCATTGTTTATTTCGGCATTGGTCATTTTTGCATTGTTAATGTTACAACTGGTATTGCTGGCATTGTTAACGTTGGCACTGCTCATGTAAGCACTGTTAATGTTGGTAATGTTAATGTTGGCACTGCTCATGTTAGCACTCTTAACGTTGATGCTGTAAATTTGGTACTAATAATGTTGGCACAGTTAACGTTGGCACTGCTAGCAGCTGTGTGTCTATTTCTGGATTGCGCAGCAATGATTGTTTGTGCACTGGTTTTCAACTGATCCAATGAAGGGCAATTTGTGTGATTGGAGCAATTATGACTACGGAGGGTTGAAGTCACCGCAGTCTAGGGAGTGGTGATTAGTTCCTTTTCTCATTGCCTTTCCTTTTACACAATTCCCTCAAAACTGTGGAAACTGTCTAACAGATTTGTTTTAATACCACGGATTCAGTTACAGACTTGTCATTTATAGAGGTTCTGTCCGTTATCAGTAATAAACGGTCAGTAAATGTTGGAATTTGATCTCGGACCACCGTCTACGCCACTTCTATTCATATAAAGTCAAAACAACTACACCTTTATGGAATATAATACGCATTTGATTCTTTCTTCCTCAGTACATCGGAACTCTAGATGTGCCCAGACCAAGCAGCCGGGTTGAAATAGTTGCAGCCATGAGAAGGATCAGGGTGAGTACTGTTACTTACCACCAAGTATATTATCAATGAACGAATGAACGAACGAACCAGAACAAAGATTTATTATGCTAATATAGCTTTATATCTACACTGATTAACGCCTTTCGTATATAATTTTTTTTTCAAACATCTTTAAACAGGTAACCTTTAAGAACAGAAATAACGACAGCGACAATGACAACAACAGCAACAACAACAAAATTTGAAAAACAAGTTCATGAACATACTCATGTACGCCCACATTCTTCAGCAGTATTCATTATTATAGGGCGTTTCAAAACTCGTTGCCTTTATAAATATATCAGCACGAATTTGTGCAGGTGGCCTTTCCATGTCCTTATGTCTGTACAAGTTACAATTGAAGAGGTGCTGTTGATTTCTTGAAGCGGTGAATTTCTTTTGTCTTTGTTTGACTATTAATTTGTGTTACTTTAAAAAAAAAAAAAGAATGTATAGTCATTGACATACGCGTAGAGATTTTTTTGAAATCAATTCACATAAGCGTCTTTGACGTGGTGAAATCAGTTCACATAAGCATCTATGACTGGGTGAAATTAGTTCACATAAGCGTCTATGACTGGGTGAAATCAGTTCATATAAGCGTCTTTGACTGGGTGAAATCAATTTCACATAAGCGTCTATGACTAGGTGAAATCAATTCACATAAGCGTCTATGTCTGGGTGAAATCAGTTCACATAAGTGCCTGTGTGGTTGAAAGTTCACATAATCGTCTGTGTGGGAGAAAGTTCACATAAGCG
>CAJHNH020003557.1:1105026-1132526 GCA_905116865.2 Candidula unifasciata | reverse complement strand
ATGCAGTCTATAAAGTGAAAAAATCATTTCCCACGAAGCTGTAAGCCTAAGAACGTTATGTCTCTCGTATGGCATTGACGACGTCTCTCCTATCCATAGATGGCTCATTCCTGATAATTGCACTGCCAGCCAGAGCATCTGCTCTCTCATTGTTTTTCACACCAGCATGCTTGGGATAAACTGGAGGTGATTTTGCGAAACTCTGCCTGTTGTATCAGATTGTGCCACTGTTTTGGTAAATGCCTCGCCGTGATCTTCTTTAGCTTGTTCACTGGGTTATTGAATTGCTGAGTTTTCAGCCATTGTAGCCACCTTATCACAGCCATGATCTTCATTGTCATGCTCCTGGTGGTAGAAGCAAAGGCTCCACTGTCTACGTGAAAAGATATACACACATTAACATACACAAAGAGACGTGGATAGACAGACAGATAGATGTGAATGGAAAGATACAAACAGCCAAAAATGGATAGGTAGACTGACACAGAAACATTAAATAATATACTTATACACACATAGAGACACGAAAAGACAGACACGATTATGCATATATACGTATACAGACAAGAACATCGCATATATACGTATACAGACAAGAACATCGCATATATACGTATACAGACAAGAACATCGCATATATACGTATACAGACAAGAACATCGCATATATACGTATACAGACAAGAACATCGCATATATACGTATACAGACAAGAACATCGCATATATACGTATACAGACAAGAACATCGCATATATACGTATACAGACAAGAACATCGCATATATACGTATACAGACAAGAACATCGCATATATACCTATACAGACAAGAACATCGCATATATACGTATGCAGACAAGAACATCGCATATATACGTTTACAGACAAGAACATCGCATATATACGTATGCAGACATGAATATGCAGATTTTTACAAAGTAGTGGTAGATATACGCAAACATACATGAATGTGCAGAGATAATTACACACACATGAGTCGATAATATACACAAACACAGAAGAACAGACGAATATAAAAATAGTGTAATGAACAATGATATATAGATAAAGAGACTTATATCTCAAACAAACACAGACACATGCGAAAAGACGGACTAACACGGAAACGAACAGGTAGATTACCTTAGATATACATAAATAATCTGACAACGGACATAAATACACAGATATACATATATAATCTGACAACGGATATAAATACACAGATATACATATATAATCTGACAACGGACATAAATACACAGATATACATATATAATCTGACAACGGACATAAATACACAGATATCTGGTCTCGGAGGGAGTAGCGTTCTTCTTGTCTCACTGAGTTTTGGGCACTCAAAGAGATGGTGTTCAAAAGTTTCTGATTATTGGACTGATTGGTTAGTTGCGTATCCTTCACAGGGCGTTGCAGAACCAACCCAACAGCACCTGGCCTATGTATGGTTTTTCTAGGCAAATTTACGTCCAGTAGTTCGCCATTGCCCTGGACGGTCGGCTTTCTTGATACCACTGTCGAAACCAGCGCAAGGCGCATGGCCCGCAGCTGGGATCGAACCCGGCATTCCGGCGTTACGAAACGTTCGCATCGACTTAGCCACAGAGCCGACATTGGACTGATTAGAACACAAAAATAGATCAAACAATGGAGGCAAATTGGCAGTAAGAAACAACGAGGGCCGAACTGTATAAGAGATAATATATACACCGTAGAGCCTGTCCAGGAAATACAATGCTGGGAATTAGACATAGGTGCGATGCTCATATTATCTATGCCTGTATCTGTGCGCGCGCGTGTGTGTGTATGTGTGTGTGTGTGTGTGTGTGTGTGTGTGTGTGTCTGTGTTTACATGCCTTTGTAAGGGCTTTGTACCTGTCTTTGTGAATATGTGTGTGAGAGTTTTGTTTATAAATTAACACATAAATTACAGTTATGTGTATAAGTATGTATATATGTGTACGTTTCTGCGCAATACCATTTCACAGGGGAGATGGTTGGTAGATACAGAAAAAAAAAAAAACTATATAAACACTCTATCGCATTGCTGAAGGAAGTATGATAGAAAGAGGAAGGGGGAGAGAGAAAAAAGAAATAACAAACAAACGAAATCCGTCAGGCTACGACTAGTCAAATGGATTAAGGAAACAACTCTAGTCAGATAACAAATGGGCACATGTTCGGAAACAGGAACTGCTCATCCAGATTGGGAACTCGAAAACGGTGGCGATATTTTGTGTACATTAAACTCTTATTTCAAATTCCCATATCAAAATGTAAATTTCAGGGGGGGGGGGGGGGGGGAATTGAAACCCACTTTTCAAGGGAAACAAATGTGTCAGACAGACTCCAGATCTTTGCTCCAGACTTTATGTCTAATTTAAAGATCTATAAATCACAGCCAGGATTGTAGAGATTGGGTGTATTGCATTGATTGATCCTTTGAGTTAGGGCATAAATCAGCTGTTTTGATAAACTGTCTGCGGTGAGTTACATTCTGAAATGAACTACTGGGAAGGATATTCTTAGTGTACTGGTTTCCATAGCGAGGCGCATATGCCATTTGAAGCTGAAAAGGTCGATTCCCGACACAGTAACTAGCTTTCGATTTTTATATTGTATAGTGTGTCCTTCATTTTTTTTAAACTTTTTTTTCTATGAACCTGTTTGTTGCTTGTATATGTAAAACATTTATGCGGCCTAAAGGGTTACCCTCTGTTTATTTATGTGAATATAATGGAACCGACCAATCAGATCTCTTTCTTAAATGTTTGTTGTATTCTAGACACAGCGTTACGGTCCGATAAGGTTGTAATTGTTGTGGGGTTTCTCATGCCACTTATTCTTGGTTAAAATAAATTTCTGCAACCTATGGTGCAATTTCAATATTTTGAGATTAATTCAGTCCATATTCCATAGTTGTGGATTTTAAACTGTACGATAGACATGGCCAATAAAGACACCTTTTTTGGTTCTTAGTTGGTCATGTTCTCAGAGCACTTGTTTCCATAGCGAGGTTGATATGCCATTTGGAGGTGACGGGTTCTATTGCCGGCATGGTAACTATAGCTTTCGATTTTATGTTGCCTTGTGTGTCCTTCTTTCTATCTTTCCATTTCTCTCTATGAGTGCCTATCAATACAGTCAGTTTGTTTATTATTATGTATATATATACGTTTACTTCTTAGTTCTTGGTGTAATCTTTCTGATGCGGTTTACCTTTTGGTTCAGATAGGGAGATTACATATATTGTTATGTGAGGATAAATACTAGAACAGAACAAATGTAGATTTGTTTTAACAAAGAAAGACCAAACCATGACGACAATGTTAGTGAAATAAGTGACTCTTGAAGCTTGCCTGGTCATTTAAGCTGTCAGTAAAGTTACTTCCGTATCTGGAGGTGACAGTAGAATGTTACCATCACGATAGTCATGTAGGATGTCACAAGGATCAGTGTCAAGTAGAAAACACCATGACCTGTATCGTGTAGAATGTTACCATATTCTGTAATACCATATTCCCCAATACGTATCGGAAATGCGTCCTTACCTGCAAAAGAGTGCAGGTTATACCTGGGTAATGTAGCCGTTACAGGTGCTCTAGTGATAACCTCTTATGAAGTTGAACCTGGAGTCTGGGATCTGTCGTGTTGGTCTGCCATTTAAATTGAAAATTATTTGACGTCGTTATGACATGGTAGACCTTTAGGTAGCATGCCGGAGGGGACAAACTGATTAATCAATGTCAGAAATAATTGTTGCTCTACGAGACTGAAGCCTTTGGATCACCAGCCAAACATGGGTTGGAATTACAAGTTTAAAAAAGTAAACGACCCTTCAAGCGTATTGTGCATAAAGGAAAAGACCTGTATTTTATAGACCAATCAGCTTTTGGTGAGTGATGTGATACTTCCCAGGACTTTACCTAGTACCCATTTCAGGCTGGGTCGACCTGGGAGAAAAGGTTTTAAAACAAAAACAAAAAGACCTGCTCCGCCAGTATCTGAACCAGCGACCTTGCAGCTTCACCACGGCAGCTCCCGGGCACTATACACAAGAATAAAAACAAAAAGAATAAATAAATACTTGCCTAGAAAACGCCCAGTTCTGAAGAAGGTAGTGAGTTACAGAATCATACAGTGTGATCAGCTTTCCGATTTTAGGTAGTTAAACCGTGTGCCTTGCGCTTGTAAGATAGGGTGCGTTTCGGCCTTGATAATTAACTTATCAGCCGATTTGATGTTCACATCACCCATAGGGTGCAAGTGCGAATAGTTTATACAAATATAAATCTAGCAACATATGCCACATCCGCTACTGGAACATAAAGGGCCCTTTAATGTGTGCTAATTTTTGTTTTGCTGTTTTTTTTTAGTATACGAAATCTGCAGACGCAATCAGCGCCCGAAACTACGACCACGTGACAATGTTATTATTTCAGCTATGTGATGAATTGTCTGGTATCTATCTAAAATGTATATCAGTTTCATTTTTGCCTCAAAACGCGTGGTCATCAACTGCCAAATAAGTAAGGTCATTTACCATCAAAAGCTTTTATTTATCTTCTCAGTCCGTCTTAAATGCGTAGACTCATCTACTCAGTTTCTCACTAATGCGTACAGTCTTCCACTTAATTCCTCCCACAATCATCCGCTCAGTTCCTCCCAAATGAGTACAGTCATCCACCCAGTTCCTCCCGAATGCGTACAGTCATCCACTCAGCTCCACTCAGCTGAGTACAGTCATGCACTCAGTTCCTCTCAAATGCGTACAGTCTTCCACCCAGTTTCTACCAAATGCGTACAGTCATCCACCCAATTCCTCTCAAATGCGTACAGTCATCCACCCAGTTCCTCCCAAATGCGTACAGCCATCCACCCAGTACCTCTCAAATGCGTACAGTCATCCACCCAATTCCTCTTAAATGCGTACAGTCATCCGCCCAGTCCTCCCAAATGCGTACAGTCATCCACCCAGTACCTCTCAAATGCGTACAGCCATCCACCCAGTACCTCTCAAATGCGTACAGTCATCCACCCAATTCCTCTTAAATGCGTACAGTCATCTGCCCAGTTCCTCCCAAATGCGTACAAGCGTTTACCCAATCCTCCTCTAAAGGGTAGCCTGTAATTCCCTCAGCGGTACTTGTTAACAGAAACCATGTTATTTCCTAAGACTTACACAAGCAATCCTGCTGGCGTCACGTGTACAAGACATGGGTTGTTAGCTCTGGGCTTGGCTTGTGTAGACACAGGAGCAGCGGCCACAGATCCAGAGACAGCGCCTACAGCAGTACAGTCTGTTGTCAGGTTGGGGATCTCACCGGTCTCCCCCCATCATAATTCTATTTAATGAACTGATTGAGACGTGTTGTTGAATTTGCCAGCAGTTAACCCTCGTTGCCCTATGTTTGTAGAAATATCTCAGTTTTGGTGTCTTTTTGGTATTGTATGCAGTATTGAATTAGCTAGTAATGGTTGTCATATCTTAGGTTTCTATTTATGTTTTGCTGTTGTGTATTAATTTTATTATTGTTTCATTTTATGTTACTAGTAATTTCTGAATTCTCTGACATTTCTGTGATGTTTAAAATGTCTTATGTTTCTGTGATGTTTAAAATATCTGATGTTCCAATGAATGTCTACCAAGTCTTGTTTTTCTATAAATGTTTATGTACTATTACTTTACTACTAATGAGTAGTCTGTGGTGTAGACTTTGCGAATGCGTGTCGTAATCCGGTGTGCTGGGTTTGATTCCAGTTGCAGGCTAGTTCTTAGCAGACTGCATTGGGTTGTTTTCGACAGTTGTATAAAGTCTGTGTGCTGGGTGTTTCTATGAGCATGATCCGGCGGGTCGAGGCAAGCTTGTTGCTCTGACAGTGGACTGAGTCATTGCAAAACTCTTCTGTGTGTGCAGTTACCTTCATATGTGTTCCAGGGCATGCAGGTGTTGTTGGCACTGAAAAGGCTGATAGACAGGCAGGTTCCGCAGTAATTGTAGATGGATGGCCCACGGATCACGCTGACAATGCCTTTAAAGTTCTGAGGATTTTGGAAGCCAGGTGTCCAATCACAAAAATAGGAGAGTTGGGAGTAAAGATAGCACAGTCAAGCATGAGTAGCACACCGGACGCACACAAAGTCTTGTCAGCCAGCATAGTGCTGGCACTAATAACTGCGCGACGCTGATGCTTATGTTGGAGGGAGAACCTGAGCTCCTATAGATGTTTTCCGAGTTTCTTTAGAGATAATCCAACTGATACCCCCACTAACCTGACTGCTCCAATTCGTGTAATTTTCGGAGGCTGCGACGTCATTCGAATACAGTGGTACTTTGGAATTCGAGCACTTCAAAATTCTTTCAACGAAATTTTCAAGTATATTTTACCTCGGAACTTAAACGCCGCCTTGAAAACAGAACGCCTAACATGTGCCAGCTTCGCGTTACCACACAGCACCTTTACCACATCAGAAGTCAGAAATGCAGAAGAAATATTGTCAGGGAAAGAGGAACAGGGGATGAGGGAAAGGGGGAGTGGAATATATGATCTATTATCACTTCTGAAATCCAAGATCTTTTGACCCTGTGATCAAAAATCCGAAAAGTTGGTGAAAGGTGAAACCCTGGTAGAACCCAACAAATATGTTGACTTTTTCAATAAAACAAATAACTTACACCTGTCGCCAACATAAAAGCATTTTGGAACGCTGGCTGACAGCAAAAACTAGTAACCCTAACACTCTACAAGTGATGAAAGACAAAGACATGACACACGCCAGACATGACTCTTGGTGTTACCATGGAAGGGAACTCAGCTACCAATCATTATTATTCCTATCTCCCTTCCCACTCCCCCGCCCCCTTCCCACACACACGCTTCTATGCGATGTGTTACCATTTTGGTCAATGTGCAGTAACTACATTTCCTTTGTATCGTTTTTATTTATTGATGTTTTTGTTCAAATACAATATTTACCGTGCACTGTATTCAGGAAAACTCATTTTAAATTTGACTTGTTGGACCCTGCAACAAATTAATTTAGTTTATATTAATGTCAATGGCACAGATGTTAACTGGAAACTTAAAGGATTTAAAGTTGGATCGCTGTCTCGGAATGGATTATCTTCTTGTCCGGCGGTGCCACTACATAGGTTAAAGAGTGGGAGTTAATAATAGGTGATGTTCTTAAACTGTTATTTATACGATGGTCTCCCCATTTACACACCACCGGTTGTAGGTCAACTCTATTGATAAGTTGGTTGGACTAGTCCACCGTGGTCGAGGTTATGGGTGTCGCAGTCTGTTGTTTTCTGGCCTTTACGTTTTTATTTTTGAGAAAGAGACGGCCTGTTGCATAGGTTTTTTTACTCTCTAGGGGAGTTGTGTGCTAAACCCAAAATCTAAATGTTTTGGAAGTGTTAAAAGCTCTGGCATGGTAAAATATACAACACGCGGTATGAGCGCGAGTGCAGAATATCCCTGTGACCTTGTGTGAAAGTCGGATCGCTCGAAGCCGACCTATCAGATGTGAGGTGGTAAGTAGGTCGTCCAATCGAAAGCGAGCTAGTGTATAGCGATATGTAAATGGGGAGACCAGCGTAAAATTTACCTCTTATTCTACACTATCCTGGAGTTAAACTATACGAGCCTGGAGTTAAACTACACCAGGTTGAAATTACCAGGTTGGAGTTAAACTATCGCAGTTAACTAAGAAAGGATTCTCTTCCACAGCTTGGGCATATAGTGACTGGCGCATGTTTTTAAAAATCATTGAATCTCCCCTTGTTTGTGATGTGGTCAACATCACATCGACCGTCTTTACTTCCGATGAAATTACCAAGTACCCATTTTGGACTAGGCAGCCCTGAAAGCCGAGGTTAAGTTGAAGGAGAACAAAAAATCAAGTCTGGATGCAGATCTGAACCCTATATCTTCTGACTTGCCTCAACTATTAATTTGTAAACAACACTGCTTTAATCCACTGGTCGCACATTCTAGCAAATGCAGTATGCTGTTTTACATCACCTGGCAAACCCACTAACCTGTAAACGAGACAACTTTACTGCACCAATCACATTTACTGACATGTAAATTAGACTACTTTACTGCTCTAAGCGCATCTACTAGTGTGTAAACCGGACTACTTTACTGCACCAGTCGCATCCACTAGTATTAAATCGAACTACTTTACTGCACCAGTCACACCCACAAGCATGTGAACCGGACTACTTTACTGCACCAGTCACACCCACAAGCATGTGAACCAGACTACTTTTCTCCACCAGTCGCATCCACTAGTATTAAACCGGACTACTTTACTGCACCAGTCGCATCCACTAGTATTAAATCGAACTACTTTACTGCACCAGTCGCATCCACTAGTATTAAACCGGACTACTTTACTGCACCAGTCGCATCCACTAGTATTAAACCGGACTACTTTACTGCACCAGTCGCATCCACTAGTATTAAACCGGACTACTTTACTGCACCAGTCGCATCCACTAGTATTAAATCGAACTACTTTACTGCACCAGTCGCATCCACTAGTATTAAACCGGACTACTTTACTGCACCAGTCACACCCACAAGCATGTGAACCAGACTACTTTTCTCCACCAGTCGCATCCACTAGTATTAAACCGGACTACTTTACTGCACCAGTCGCACCCACTAGTATTAAACCGGACTACTTTTCTCCACCAGTCGCATCCACTAGTATTAAATCGAACTACTTTACTGCACCAGTCGCATCCACTAGTATTAAATCGGACTACTTTACTGCACCAGACGCATCCACTAGTATTAAACTGGACTACTTTACTGCACCAGTCGCATCCACTAGTATTAAACCGGACTACTTTACTGCACCAGACGCATCCACTAGTATTAAATCGCAATACTTTACTGCACCAGACGCATCCACTAGTATTAAACCGAACTACTTTACTGCACCAGTCGCATCCACTAGTATTAAACCGGACTACTTTACTGCACCAGTCGAATCCACTAGTATTAAATCGAACTACTTTACTGCACCAGTCGCATCCACTAGTATTAAACCGGACTACTTTACTGCAACAGTCGCATCCACTAGTATTAAACCGGACTACTTTACTGCACTAGTCGCATCCACTAGTATTAAACCGGACTACTTTACTGCACCAGTCGCATCCACTAGTATTTAACCGGACTACTTTACTGCACCAGTCGCATCCACTAGTATTAAATCGAACTACTTTACTGCACCAGTCGCATCCACTAGTATTAAACCGGACTACTTTACTGCACCAGTCGCATCCACTAGTATTAAACCGGACTACTTTACTGCACCAGTCGCATCCACTAGTATTAAACCGGACTACTTTACTGCACCAGTCGCACCCACTAGTATTAAACCGGACTACTTTACTGCACCAGTCGCACTTTTTCATCAGTGCAAGAACCAGCGTCTCACTGCAGTGCAGGCATGCTGGCACACAACAGGAACAGTAACATTAATATTTATAACCAGAAGAACTGGGAAAGATGTTTCGCTGGCTTTTCCGTTCACTAATAAATCAATGAGCCACTCCATGCCTAATACAACTAATGGATCTGTAGCTGAATATGTTAGAAGCTACCTCCCTCTTTTCTGGCAACATGTCTTTCAAAGAACGAGTCCGAGGATTGAACTTGTATACACTTAGCCAGCTTCTGTTCTTCGGCTGTTGCTAGAACAGTGTCGCATGAAAGGGTTATGCTGTCCGCTTAATGGGCATTGGTTGCTGCCTGGAAATTGATAATTGTTGTATGAAATTGTGTTGTATTGTCCAACCTGCCATGTCTTTTGTGGAGTAATGTTAGCTATTTTCTCTCATAATGTGACATTCTGACGTTTCATGTTAACTTTGGAGGGCGATTATGCATTTGTGCTCAGGTGCCAGAACGTAGCATACAACAACTGGTTGTCAGTGGCATCTCTGGTGTTGTCATGGGCAGACGCGTTATCTTGTTGATGTCCTAGACTGAAAACCTCATTCACAGGCCCGCTAAGACTGGGTCGCTAATATACTGAAGGTATAAATGGGCGGGGAGGGGGTGGGGGCAGGGACTGAAGGATTGATTTGATTTGATTCAAGAACCGACATCACAACACTCGGGGCATTCCCATGATCGCTCCGTCCCTATCTTCAGCAGCCAGCGAAGAGTTCTGATACTAATGGTGCCAGTAGCATTATGATTAAACGTCCGTCTTGCCTTTCCTCCGAGCCTCGAGCATCTGCCAGAACCTCTCGTCACCCCAACTGCATCAATCTCACCAGAATGTGGTGATCCATCTGCTCCTCCGAACTGTACACGCTCTCCCACAAGGCACTAACCACGCCTACCTTATCATGTATCAGTATTCCACCAAGTTGTGCAGAGCCAGCCAGTCTGTCCGCCTGTTCATTTCCCAACACACCGGCGGGCCCCGGTAAAAAAATCCAGACAATACTCCTCACCCGTGGCCTACGCAGCGGAGCATGCCACTCTGCACGAAGCATACCTGTTCTGATTTTCCTCAGCATGCTTTCTGAATCAGTTACAATCACGATGTGTGTGTGTGTGTCGTGTTCTCTAGCCAACGGAAAGCTGCAGTGACCGCCTCCACCACCATTCTGTTAAGGCGTTGGCTCGTATTTGTCTAAGGGAGATCCCGTGGCCAATATACGCCCAACTTATTTCAGGAGTAGGGCAACTCAAGCTCTAGCACTACAGAATATCTAATATTCCTAGGCACACTTGGCTAGACACCCCCACTACTATAAAAAGCCAGCCCCCAGGTTATGATAGTATATTATCATAGCCATGTTAACACAGATTACATTGATTAATCACACAAACATAAACTAGACAGTTAGAATGGTGAAACAGGGAGAGCCATGAAAATTTCTGAGAATGCATGTAATATATTCAATATATTCATATATAAATATAAAGACAATCAAGATGGTTTCCAGTGAAAGGTGTTCATGACTTAACGTCACAGTAATGATGTTGAAACAGCCACAGATTGTTCTTACACCAGTATATTTTTCATAACGGTGAACTAAAGGTGAGCATAGACAGAGAGCATGTAGGTCATTCTTGATGTACTTAACCAAATTGGTAGGTCTTTGCTCTTCTCAGTCCATGGTGACTTGAACCGGCTGACTCAATACATTGCTTTTCTCTCTGGTTGAACTGGCACCCACTGATCGTCTCACTCATGAGGACAACGGAACTACACTGGAGCCCAACAAAGCTGCTGAAGAAGACTTCCTTGGATTGATGACACAGGAGGCCTGCAATACTGTCTCTCAGCCACTGGAACTCACACACAAGCTCCTGAAGAAGGATTCCTTGGATTGATGACACAGGTGGCCTGCAAGACTGTCACTCAGCCACTGAACCTCACTCACAAACTCATGCCATGTTGATGTTCTGCCAACAATAGGTAGGGTTTTGGGTAGGATTGGTGATAGGAATGGTATGGGTTTGTGATTGCTGGTTATGGGTTGGTGATTGCTGGTTGGACTGTGATTCGTCTGTCTGACTTAAACTGGTACTTTGAAAGCGCCAAAGTTAAGGAGCGAATAACAAAGTCTTCAGACACCTCAGAAGTTTGGCAAAAGAATGCCCGCTCAGACTGAGCTTGGCGTCTCTAGGAAAGAAGTCCCTGTATTCGTGCCCAAGGAGTAAAAAGGCTTACAGGAATTTCTGAATTATACTCAAGAAATATTCATCCCACAGTTGCAAGTTTGAAAATGTAGACTTCTCAAAACAACTAGAGGGTCTAGAAATGATTATTTCACCAGATAGAGGTATATATCAATATAAGGGACTATATACCCCTCCCCCCTTTCCGGACGGGTTTAAATTTGAAATGACGTGCTCGCTTAGGGGTGTCAGCGTCACGACTCATTCACAGTGTAGAGTTGGCTGTTCACTCCACGACATTCATTAGCGTCGTTGTTACATACTCTGTGGCTTTCTTTCTTTATTGTACTGTCACAGAAAGTAAGAACAATGTAAAGGAATAATGCACAACACAACGGAAAGAAGGAAATATTAAAAAGAATACACAAAGACAATTGAATTTAAAAACAAAAAACAAATGCAGGAGTTAGGTGGTGCACAACTAAAAGGAAAGAAAGAAATGATTATCGTTGGAGAACTCACACAGAGAGAGACAGCAATACCCAGAAATAATGAACAAAGGAGCCGAGTGATATCACACTGACAATAAATCTGACACGAACATCAGCACTAATGTAAACATAGTTATGATCGCTAAAGGACGTGGCTACAGTGCCAAGAATGTTCAACACCCCCCCCCCCACCCCAAACCCCTTTTTACACACACACACGCCGGAAAGTGTTTACCCCCCACCGTCCTCCTCCCCCACCGGAGTTACAGAAAATGTAATCAGTTGCCAGTTGGTCTATCAAAACCAGCTCACAGTCCACTTAGAACAAAAACAAGTCAATCCCACTTAGAACAAAAACAAGACAATCCCACTTAGAACAAAAACAAGTCACTCGTGGGCGAGCCAAATCTCTGGCTCCTCGATGGGCAACCATCGCCTGACCCTAGAACTCAGTAAATATGTGTAAATCGTCCGCGGTGCCCAGCTCGCTAGCGTAGTTGGTTAAACCTGACTTCGCGGCGACCGGGTGACGAACTTCTCTTCGTCCGGGTTCACGCCCGAGGGTAGACAGAAAAGCCACTTTTCTTCTAAATTTACGGTTCCTATCATGGAATCAAGGCCGAAAGGGTTGCGATATCCATAGTACCGAGCCAAAGGGTTAACAACTCATGGTTTCTATCTTTAACCAAAAAAAAAATCGTCCGCGGAATCAAGTATACACTGTTTCTCCTTCACTGTCACTTGCTTCTCTACCTATTATCTAGCATAGCACGGTGCCTAGTGTGCGTGTCTGGCGGTTTTGTGTTTAGAACTCTTTTAAGGTGGATATAAAAACTGGTTCTGGTATAAAAACAAAGGATCTTGTTTTCCGGTCAGTATGATAGCTAATGAAACATAGAACCCATCTGATAGCTGATCAAAGACAGAAAGAAACATCGAATTAGGTACCGGTAACCAGAATTTGTTACAATGTCCGGCCCAAACATAGCGTAACTGGGACTTCATTCATGCTTTCTCGCCTATGAGACGGGCTATGTTAGAGGCCTGTCACGTTATCTTATGCTCACGAAGTGCTATTCGATTGAGCGTAGTATAGGCGGCGAGCTACCTAGTGTGTTTTACTCGTTTTTGCTAGCGGGCGGCGATATTGCGTATATTACGGAGTTCAGGTACGACATGAATTTAGGTCATCTGTCAGCGTTGACGAGCGACAGAGAAGAGAGTGGCTTTTCTAAAGCAAGACGGGTTTTAGGACTCAACGAAAATGTTAACAATTTCTGAAACCATAGGACGTACTCTGGACTCTCTCGTGGAATCTAGGCTGAGGCTGTGGTGTAGGGGTGGGGGATGGGGTTAGGGCCAGTTCTATATGTTCTGGGGTCGTTTAAAGCAGTGTCGTCGTGTAGTATAGAACACACAACATCGCCGCTGATAGCATCAGAGACAAGACGACGTGACACCCCTGTAACATAGACTAGCCCGTGTCAGAGGTTAGAAAGCATGAATGAAAGCCAATTTACGCTATGTTTGGGCAGGGAATCGTAATGAGAACACGGTAATCTGGTTAAATTCGATGTCACACAATTACAATTGTCAGCTAATACGGTCCGTAATGCTGTTTGGAGGTTTAAAAAAAAAGTCTATGGTTGAGCGGGACTTCCGGAACTCTGACCTTTCTGTTTCGCCCTTAAGGTGTTAATCCTACAGGCGGCAATCCTGGGAGAGAAACACTGCGCGCCCTACTGGGTGACATAATTAGACAACAGTCTGCCTAGATTATTCCGCAGACCACTGTATACCATCACGTCACGTGGTGGGTACAAAAAAGCCAGAACTGTAACACGAATATGCAGGAAGAGTCTGGAAGTGGACAAACAGCCAGTACTTTCCGGCGGAGTTTACATTAGTGAACGCGAAAACGAAAACTTTATTGTGTGTCCACTTTCCACATCTGGAGTGCTATATGAAGGCTTGTGTTACCTCTGCGATTTCAAAAGTCTTTTTTTGGGGGGGGGAAGGGGGAGGGGGGGGGAGGGGGGGGGGGTCGGTCCCTGTAGCGAAGATAATGGCTGTCTGCACGCTAAACTTTCCCAAAGCTGTTGTTTTATAACCCTTGCTGGTAAATTTTACGCTGGTCTCCCTATTTACACACCGCTAAACACTAGCTCACTTCTGATTGGACGACCTACTGACCACCTCACCACTGATAGGTCGGCCTCGAGCGATCCGACTTTCACACAAGGTCACAGGGATATTCCACACTCGCGCTCATACCGCGTGTTGTATACTTCACCATGCCTGAGCTTTTAACACTTCTAAAACATTTAGATTCTGGGTCTAACACACAACTCCCCCTAGCGAGTGACAAAACTTATGTCACAGGCCGTCTCTTTCTAGGAAATGAAAACGTAAATGCCAGACAACAACAGACTGCGACACCCATAACCTCAACCTTAGTAGACTAGTACAACCAACTTATCCTTGGAGTTGACCTACAACCAGTAGTGTGTAAATGACTGACTGACTTTTCTACCCCACCAAGACATCACACAAGCGATAAACACCAGATGATACTAAGTGCCACCATGTGGATGAGGATCACCGTGGAGATGTCCCAGAAACCGCGTTCAGACAATTGGCCATATTTATGGCCTGTCTATACTGCGGCCCTGTGAAAAGCCAGGGTGGGGCTTTAAATAACAAAACATTTCATCCTAAAAAAAAGGACGTAAGGATATAGCTAATACTTAATGTGTGTAAATGGGGAGACCATCGTATAAATAACCCCCGTGCTTAAACCTCACCTTGCGTTTTGTTTTTGTTTTTTATAAATCCATATGACGTTTAATTTAGCTGCTGCAAGGAACAATATAGTCCCCTCTATATTCAGATTGTGAAGAATGTGAAAAAATTTTTTTTTAAATAAAGAGCAATGAAAAAATACATTATGTTACCTAACCTGTTGCTGGAATTAATTACATGTTTTTTTTTTTTTTTTTTACATTTTGTTCAGGAAAAAAAGAGACGTACAAATTAAAAGTAAAGCTAATTTAGCAACTAAACCTTCTCTGTCATCTTCTGCGATAAGGCCCGACATGTACATAGAGACTTGCTACGTCTATTCCTTAGGTCAGATATTGTATGTCAGGAAGCCTGTGTTCGGCACTGACTGAAACGGTTGTTATTGCTCCTTACCATGTCAACATTCGTTGATATGGATTTCGTGAATCTTTCAATAAATGATTCCATTTGTCATACTATTCCACTTTATATTTTTATTTGCTCTCTTTGTTTCGTGTAAAAGTTTTTATCTTTTTCCACTACTTCGTGCGTATTGGGCAAATAGGGCTAGACCTATATTTTATTGACTAGTCGGCACTCGAAGGGTGATGTGGTCAACATCACGCCGGCCGCCTTTACTTTCCAGAACTGTACCTTGTACCTGTTTAAGACTGTGTTAACGTCTGAGCCTAAGTCAGGACCTGAACACGCGACCTTCTGATCCGCAGGCCAGGGTCTAGCCGTTACACCATTGATGCTCTCTTCTTTTCGTGTGCCGACAAAAAAAGTATTACCGCTGATGTTGGTGATCGGTTGTCTGTGGGTCTCAAATTGGTTCAAAAATTACGTCGTCCAAACAAAAAAGTAGTAGTTGCTGAGAATGCAGAAAGCAGTATGGTTACTGTCCGCTCATTTTACAAACATCAGAGTACCTCCGTTTAGCAGTACTGCGGCAGTTTGGAAGGGATCCAGTCATCTCACAAGATGAATTGCTCTGTATTTGGCACCTGTCATTTCGCACTTGCTAGAAGATTATTGTCTTTGTTTTATCACACACTCAACCCCCCACCTTTCACAAAAAACATCTGCGATCATCAAGGGAAAGGCACCTTCGCGTTTCTATTCTCTTTACCTGGAGAAGGCTGTGAGAAAATTGAACAAACATTCAGGAAGTAGATACAGTCAGTAGATACATGCACTGAATAGCAATATTGTCTTACCCTCGTTTGCTGAGATGGTAGAGGTCAACGACCTTTGTGTTAGGTCGAGATAACAAGGCAGGTTTTACAGGCCTTAGAGAGATTCAGTGTTCCCTGTGTGCTCTTTGTTTGTTTGTGCTCTTGCTATGTTCTCTGTTTGTATGTGCGCCTTTCCTGTTCTTCGTTTGTATGTGCTATTTCTGTGTTTTTCGTGTGATCTTTGTTTGTATGTGTATTTTTTTTGTGTTTTTCGTTTGTGTATAGTCTTTTCGTGATCTTTGTTTGCGTGTGCTCTTTTTGTGATCTTCATTTTTTTGATCCGCTTTTGTGTTCTTCGTTTATGAGTACCTTTTGTCAGTGTATGTTCTTTGTACATGCTCTTTATATGTGTCGGTGTTTACTCTGTCTGTGCTTTCTCTCTCTCTCTCTCTCTCTCACTCACTCACTCACTCTATGTGTGGGAGTGTGCTTTCTGTTTATACGTGCTCTTTTTTGTGTATAGTCTCTGTCGGGGAGTTCCCATAGTCGGTGTCAGCTCTGATATTATGTGTGTGCTTTGTGTGTTTATGCATTCTCTGATATTCTGTTTGCTCCATTTCGGCGTGCACGCTCTTTCTCTCTCTCTCTCTCTCACCCGCACACACACCTGCACACACACACATACATACAGACAGACAGACAGAACACAAACTGAGACAGGCAGGCAGACAGGCGCATATACAGACACATATAGACGTAGACAGCATATTTATAACACACTAAACGTCGACACTGTTAATAAACTATTTAAAGATGAACTCAACACAGACAAAACACCCAAAGCCTAAACCCAGTAAACATATAACGTAGTCCACATGTAACCCAGTAAAGAAAACCCAGTAAAAATATAACCTAGTCAACTTTAAACCCATTAAAAATAAACCCAGTAAACATATAACCTACTCAACATTTACCCAATTAAAAATAAACCCAGTAAAAATATAACCTAGTCAACTTTAAACCCATTAAAAATAAACCCAGTAAACATATAACCTACTCAACAGTTACCCAATTAAAAATAAACCCAGTAAACATAAAACCTAGTCAACTTTAAACCTATTAAAAATAAACCTAGTAAACATATAACCTAGTCAACATTTAACCAATTAAAAATAAACCGAGTAAACATATAACCTAGCCAACTCTAAACCCATTAAAAATAAACCCAGTAAACATATAACCTAGTCAACATTTAACCAATTAAAAAAACCCAGTAAACATATAACCTAGTCAACATTTAACAAAATAAAATAAAAACCCAGTAAACATATAACCAAGTAAACGTAAGACCCAGAAAATGCGAAAGTTTAAGTTAATAAAATCGCCCCAGAGACATCTCCTATGGCTAGCCGTTTGACCTCAGTACCACACAAAGCACGAACCTCGTAGGTCCAACGACGATTCCTAACGATCTCAGTAAACATTGCACTTGTGAATCGAACGATGCGTCCGTGAAACGAACCCACGACCTTCAGAGAGCGAGAAAACGGCTTGGCCACTTTGCCATGGAAACCTCCAGTTAACTATAGATCAGATGTTCAGAGCTGATTCTTTTTGTTTACATAGCATGCCATGGTTTGAAATTAGTGGTAACTGCTGGCAAGTGAATGTAAAGAATGACATCCTGAACAAAAACAGCAATTTGTGAAAGGGAAAACATACACAGAACAAACAGATGTTTCCACAAAAACCAAAATGCTTTAATACATAAATGTTATAATAAAAAGATGAAAATAAAATGATCTCGCTGTAAAGTTATCCTTATGACTTTAGAAAAAGTCTTCTGACTTTTACCTTTCCATCACGAGGACCAACTTGGGATCCTTTTATTTAATTGTGATGGGTTCTTGTTGGCTTTCACCATCATCACGTGCCGTGATTGTAAGCAGAAGCTGTTCTGTTTTGCTACCTCACCTGGCTAAGCTATCCAGTGATTTTGTCTTTGTCTTGCTCTCTTCCCATCACTCTTGTCAGTTGCTAGTACATTCCCAAATCCATTCCTCCACATAACATGTATAAAAACATGTGTTTTTTTCTTTTCTTTCTATCATGCCTTTGCATTGTTCTAAAAAAAGACATCTTTCCTATGAGTACGCTGTTTCAGCTCCTTATTATTCATGACACATGTATGACACAGGTTTTATGTCCCAGTTTAACACTATTTTTTTTACATCCTCCCCCCCCCCCCCCCCCCCCCCCCCAACTTTCACAACGTGTTGTCTTTAGTTCACTGATAAACGCTAGTCGAAACTTTAGCTTCTTACTGCTCACAAACCGGTCATATAGACGTTTCATAAAGTCATCCACTCGAAAAGTTAGATGAAAGTAGACTTGTTGTTTGCGGGCCGACGTTTCTGTGGGAGTTGGTTTAGGAGGCTAGCAGTGGCGCTTAATAAATCCACTTGGATATCCATTAGACAATAACGTTTGCTTAAGAGTTTTGATTGTAGTATATCGCCGGAGCAAATCTTTCCGGCGCGATTAAATAATGTTCGCACCACGGCCATCTTTAGTTAGTAAATTAAATATTATTTTCATCCACTTACCTAGAGCTCCGAAATATCTTGACACAATTTATCCACAGTGTGGTTGCACTATTTATGCACAGTCAATATGAAAGCAAGTTTTCTTCAAACACAAGATAGTTTGCACCTGACAACTGTCGATATTCTCCAGATATGGCTTCTACATTACCTGTTTGTTTTATCCCTAAAAGTAAGATTTCTACATTTAAAGTAGAAAAGTAATGAACAGCCAGTTCCCAAAAATCCGAACTACTGACTAGAAACAGTGACACACACATCACAACACGACTGTCTTCCGTGAATTAAAATCAAAATTAAAATTGCTGTATATCCACTTTACAATATCCGCTTGTAGATTTGTAATACGAATACGTTTAGAACACAGGACTTTGTAAACATATTAAGATGTCACACAATGCAACATGGAAACGATGCCAGTAACCTATTTTCGATGGGGACTCCCCGAAAATGTACCGTGGTTCAGTTGGCAGGACTGAAAGTTACAGCCGGACGTGGTTCGCACTATGCCAAGTTTGTACTAAATGGGTGCAACACTGTTGGATTCGTGTTGTAAGGACAATGAGATGTTCTTGTGTGCCTGGTTCAGCTGAGTATGTGTTGATTCAGCTTGTTGTCTGTTTGTGGCAATGACACGTCCACACAACGTCTGTAACAAACCAAGTTATCAGTGTCTCTCTGTCTGTATATGCATGGAAATCCGCACAAACAAGCTAAAGTTTCTACTAGTTTTATCAGGTAAATAAAGGCAAGTTGTGAAATAAGATGTCAGCTGCAATGAGACAAAGAGTGTTAAAGTGGGACCAAAAACCGATTCTGTTATCTGATCCATTCATCCATACATGCATGCATTGATTCATAAATCGAACCATCCACTTACCCAATCTTCCACCCATCCAACTATACATTCTTTCACCTATCCATCCATTAACCCATTCTTACACCAATCCATCTTTTCAATCGTAAAATAATCTATCATTCTTTTATTCATTCACCTAGTCATCCATTTATTTATCTATCCATCCATCCATCCATCTTTCTATTAAAATGTAACCTCGGTTCGACCAGTAATTTAGGCCATATCCCCCCCCCCCCCCACGACCTGTGTTGACGTCACCTCCGATTACTACCTGCTTCCTAACTCTGACCCTTTACTATCAACCATTGGTCTCATAAACTGTCGTCATTTCCGGAGTTCCCCATCAGTCCTTGAAAGACCCGACATGTTTTGCTCCCTTGGCGTTCTGAGCCAGCCAGACATTTCAGGCAATTCTTATGCTTGGAGCACCTGGAAATGGCCCATAATTAATTCAAAGGGAAGTAACTGGTAAATGCAAGCTGCTGCAGTAATGAGACATTAATTTGCTGGAAAGTGGCTCATATATTATTCACAAGCTCTTGACTTCCGTTTTATGCATATGCTAGGACCGCCTCACCCTTAGATTCTTCCTTTCTTTCTCTGTCTCTCTTTTTTCTCTATCGCTTTCTCTTTTTCTCTAACATCACTCTTTCCTAGCCTGTCTCACTCTATTTATATCTCTCCTCTTTATTTCTATCGCTCGCTCTTTCTTTCTCACTTTCTCTTCCTCTGTTTCTCCCTTTTCTCTCATTGCTTTCTCCTCTCTATTTCCTCCCCCACATCTCTGTCCATATCTGGGTTTTATTATTTATCTATCACGCATACACTCATACATACATACATACTTTCTTTAGAATTTTTCTTCCTCTATCTTGCTCTCTCCATCCTGTTTTTATCGCGTCGATCTAAACTCCCATATTGATTATCCGGTTTTATCCGTGTCTTTTAGTGTGTACGTGTGCGTGTGTCTGTGTGCATTTGTTTCTGTCTCTCCTTCCTCTTCTCTCCACTATCTTAACTCTCTTGTATAACCTAACATAATGTTTTATGTATATTTATCTGTCTTTTAAACTCTCTTTCTGTCTTTCCTTCCCTGCCTCTCTTTCTCTGTACGTGTGTGCATATATATATATATATATATTATATATATATATATATATATATATATATATATATATATATATATATATATATATATACCCTCTCCGGGATGTGTGTGTGTGTAAGTGTGTTGCCCGCTCGTGGTTTCGTGCTATTTCGTGTGTATCCCAACAACGTTCTTTATTTACTTTGAAATTATCTTCCCTATCTGCTCTCTCTCTCTCTCTCTCTCTCTCTCTCTCTCTCTCTCTCTCTCTCTCTCTCTCTCTCTCTCTCCTTCTCTCTTTCTCTCTCTACCTGCACCAGTCCGTAAAAATATATTCTTACCATGTCATAGTGAATGATAGTTAATGTTGAGATGGCGGCTCGTGTTGGTCTAGATATACTCCGCAGCTCCAGCGACCATCCAACATCATTGCTGGGATGAGGCAGCTTAAATTATAGCAATGAATACTATTTCTGGGCACAACTTGCCCATACTTCCCCACCACTTGTTAGCCCCCAGACTGGATAATGATCTGTAAACCAGTCCCAAAAAATGCAATATCAATAGAAATCTACTCTAAGAACAATGCATACAGACACTTAACCAAATTTAACTGTAAAACGCCACACACCAACAACAGTAAGTTCCGTATAAAAAAAGCATGATGTAATAATTCCAAACAAATTTAATGAATTTCAAGGGAATAATAGTGAAGAAAAAAAAAAACATTCGCATTAGTCAAGAATGACCCCTTGTCTGCCAGCAGTAACTGTTGTGCTCATCATGGCACTGATTGAGTAACGGGGTAAAGGTAACTATGGGCACTAAGTGTCTATGTGGTTGTACCCTCAGTTCACACAGAAAATACGTATCGACAGAAATGAACCCGCTCTTCTCCTCAGTCCATATGAAGGAACTCATCAATCACAAGTTTGGACATGTTGGTAGGTGACAGTTCTTGAATCAAGTGATTACTTGATATATCTTTGCTTAACATTCTTAATGTTCCTCTAGAAGTATCATAGTCACTTAGTTATATATGGGGATAGGTACGCTTCAAGTTAACATGTTCTAAGAGCAATGTTCTAAAATATAAGTATGTTCAGGTTTAGACTGGTGGCACCACATGTATCTGGATGCTGGAAGCTGTTAGATGCTAGTTGGTAGCTTGTAGCTGATGGTTGATGGGTGGGTGATGGCTGGACCCAGCGGGATCTAGTGGACTATGATTCCGATACAGCTCCCAGGGAGGTCAGTATACATCGTGCAAACACAATGGAAACATGCGTAAACAAACCAGTAAACACCATGTTCCCTTACGTAAATTTATAGTTCAGTCAGTTTTAAATGCTCAAATGACATTACCTGGCCTTCACATGCCTGACAGGTCCATATTTATAAGGGTCCTCTAGCAAGTAAGGGTAGAGAGCAATGACTTGGCTAGGCCACATACTTCACTTAACTGCACCTGCCAACCAAAAGAGTAAGATTGACCGGTTCCTTTGCATTATGGAATCCCTATACTAAAACAGGCACACCTTGGACTTAGGACTATTCAAGCAGAAAAAACTTGAAAGGTGACACACAACAACCTGTGCCCCACCAACATGAACAGCTAAGCCGCAGACTTCTCCCAGTGAAAACAGCGATTAGCAAGCCTAAGATTAAGATGAACTATATACGTAACGATGCCTAACAAATAAAAGCATACACAGGATTATGACATATTAAACAAGTCAAACGTAATGTTTGATACAGAAGATAATTTCGCCTCCCAAACGTTCTGTTCCTCCACAATCGTCAGTCCGGAAGTTGTCACCATCTCGGTAAACGTATCAAAACCTCCATCGCCCGGATCAAAGGCCGCGAAACTAATAATCGCTAACCAGATCATACCCATAGCTGAAAGTGTTACAATTTTTTTTTAACCACATATCAGTCGTACAGGAATAAAGTTAGATTAACACACACACACAAATACAATATCCGAATATAAAGAATCATCTCCCCCCCCCCCCCCCCTTTTCCCGAATGCAGGCAAAACTCCAGTTAAAGTACCTCAGAACTTTGAGTAAAATGACTGCTGTACCCAGTCCGTGGTCCATAACTGCACACGTCTAAGCGCAGTAGCAGGGAAATATGACTTCACTAACCTAATTACAATACAACTTATCCATGCTCTTATGAAGTTCCTGGTTGAAACGGTGACTTTCAATCAAAATATGAATGCAAGTTGACAGAAAAGGCTTTGGGAGCTGAATCTCGAATGTTGTGACCGATTCAAAAGTCTTCTAAGCCAAAAGCGGGAAGAATTTCTTCCGCCCAACAAGTGGTAGTTCAGCCCCGTAGAAAGGTTTCCCTACTCATATAAATCACTTACAAATGAGTGAATTTATACCATAACTCACCCCCAATATAATTAGGATCCCACCAAGTTGTTTTACCAACATCTTTACCCATACCTACCAAAGAAGGACTATTCACTTTTGGAAGAAGAGTCCATATTTGAAATTAGTTAATTTGCATGTAGGTGTACAAGATTTGGGCAAGTCAACCAGCATAGGGGTGTTTCACTGGTATGTGACACCCATTAATTAACTAACCGGCTATCACCTGGCAGCCTCTTACTTCCTGTAACATTTTCTGTTCAGAATTTTAGGTTGCGTTTACCTGGCTAAGTAATTCCATTTTCAAATCCGATAAAATGGACATTATAACATTTGACCACCAGGAAGCCAAAGTTACAAAATCACCGAGTGGACCCGGAAAGTAAACAGAATTCCAGTTAAAGGAAAGAGGCACCCAAGACGCAATTTGGGGAACCCTTGGAAACTTGTTGCTGATGTGCCGATCCATGGAGGCAATGCAACTGATAATCTGAATGTGATGATCAGTTTGTGACTGCGCACTCTTTACTCTCTCCCAAAGGACCTTGACAAGAAGGAAAGTCAGACCCTGACAAGAAGCAAAGGCAGACCCTGACAACAAGGGAAGGCAGACCTTGACAACAAGGGAAGGCAGACCCTGACAAGAAGGAAAGGCAGACCCTGGCAACACGTGAAGGCTGACCCTGACAACAAGGAAAGGCAGACCCTGACAACAAGGGAAGGCAGACCTTGACAACAAGGGAAGGCAGACCCTGACAAGAAGGAAAGGCAGACCCTGACAACACGTGAAGGCTGACCCTGACAACAAGGAAAGGCTGACCCTGACAACAAGGAAAGGCAGACCCTGACAACAAGGGAAGGCAGACCCTGACAACAGGGGAAGGCAGACCTTGACAAGAAGGGAAGGCAGACCCTGACAAGAAGGAAAGGCAGACCCTGACAACAAGGGAAGGCAGACCCTGACAACAAGGGAAGGCAGACCCTGACAAGAAGGAAAGGCAGACCCTGACAAGAAGGAAAGGCAGACCCTGGCAACAAGGAAAGGCAGACCCTGGCAACAAGGAAAGGCAGACCCTGACAAGAAGGAAAGGCAGACCCTGACAACAAGGGAAGGTAGACCCTGACAACAAGGGAAGGTAGACCCTGACAACAAGGGAAGGCAGACCCTGACAACAAGTGAAGGCAGACCCTGGCAACAAGGAAAGGGAGACCCTGACAAGAAGGAAAGGCAGACCCTGACAAGAAGGAAAGGCAGACCCTGACAACAAGGGAAGGTAGACCCTGACAACAAGGGAAGGTAGACCCTGACAACAAGGGAAGGTAGACCCTGACAACAAGGAAAGGCAGACCCTGACAACAAGGGAAGGCAGACCCTGACAACAAGGGAAGGTAGACCCTGACAACAAGGGAAGGCAGACCCTGACAACAAGGGAAGGCAGACCCTGACAACAAGGAAAGGCAGACCCTGACAACAAGGGAAGGTAGACCTTGACAACAAGTGAAGGCAGACCTTGACAACAAGGGAAGGCAGACCCTGACAAGAAGGGAAGGCAGACCCTGACAACAGGGGAAGGCAGACCCTGACAACGAGGGAAGGCAGACCCTGACAAGAAGGGAAGGTAGACCCTGACAACAAGGGAAGGTAGACCCTGACAACAAGGGAAGGTAGACCCTGACAACAAGGGAAGGTAGACCCTGACAACAAGGAAAGGCAGACCCTGACAACAAGGGAAGGTAGACCCTGACAACAAGGGAAGGTAGACCCTGACAACAAGGGAAGGCAGACCCTGACAACAAGGGAAGGCAGACCCCGACAATAGGGAAAGTTAGACCCTGACAAGAAGGAAAGGCAGACCCTGACAACAAGGGAAGGCAGACCCTGACAACAAGGGAAGGCAGACCCTGACAACAAGGGAAGGCAGACCCTGACAACAAGGAAAGGCAGACCCTGACAACAGGGAAAGTCAGACCCTGACAACAAGGGAAGGTAGACCCTGACAACAAGGGAAGGCAGACCCTGACAACAAGGGAAGGCAGACCTTGACAACACGTGAAGGCAGACCCTGACAACAAGGGAAGGCAGACCCTGACAACAAGGGAGGGCAGACCCTGACAACAGGGGAAGGCAGACCCTGGCAACAAGGGAAGGCAGACCCTGGCAACAAGGGAAGGCAGACCCTGACAACAAGGGAGGGCAGACCCTGACAACAGGGGAAGGCAGACCCTGACAACAAGGGAAGGCAGACCCTGACAACAAGGGAAGGCAGACCCTGACAACAAGGGAAGGTACCCTGACAACAAGGGAAGGCAGACCCTGACAACAAGTGAACATTAGAGGAAAATTATCAAAAGTTTGAATTAACAAAATAAAACAAATAGATATCTCTTCTTATGCCATTGGCACATCGGGTATCTAGTACTAGATCTAAATTTTTAGGTCAGTGGCCATTTAATGAGAGAGAGAGAGAGAGAGAGAGAGAGAGAGAGAGAGAGAGAGAGAGAGAGTACTTCCTATGACATTCCATCTGTGACCTTCGAAAGTCCGTACTACCGAAGGTCACGTTCCACCATACCCGTCTGTGGCTGAGTGGAGCTGGGAACCCAGGCCTCTTTCTTTTGTTGCTGCTGCCCTTTAGTCCAAGTCAGTTGTACACAATATCTGCCTGGATGCGAATTCAAACTCCAGACATTCGGGCCGATAGTCCACTGCAGGACCCGGGTTCTCCTCCCACAAAGGGTATCATTATGAAAAAGTCACAGATTTGAAATGGTGACATGACTAATCAAGAAACGTCACTGTTGTCAGTGAACTGAATAAACTCAGACACAACAAGTTATTGAAGTCAATAATTTCTATGCAGTCTGATCCGTTGTACGAGGACACGAAAGTGTGTGGGCACACAGCAGGTTATACTCTTGGAAGCCAGAGGTATCTTTTCTGTGGCTACTAGTATCAAGACGATGGAGGTGATGGTGGTGGCAAGTAATTTCATGTGGCTTGAATCAAAGGCTATTTCCTGATTGATTGTCTGTGTTCGTGTGTATGTGTATCCGTGTGAGTGAGAGTCTGTATGTGTGTGCGCACGCGTGCATGTGTGTCTGTGAGAAGGTACATACACACGGTGCAGATGTCAAGCCTAGAGATTTCGCAGCCGACCGGGGCGGGGGTGTAACGGGGAATGTCAGTCGACTATACCGATAGATAATTATAAATGCATATCTGCCTCAACAGCAGCCGTAATTGGTACCCTATTTCTAACTTTGAAGGTTGAACAGGTATCATGGTTTTTGTCCTGTTTGGAGTGGTATCAGTCTGCCACCATTTGAGTTGAAGGGGTGTGAAACCATCGTGGTACTGACCAGAGAGAAGAATTATCAGGGAGTGAACTAGTAATTCAGTCACTCAGTTTGTCAGTCAGTAAGTGCGTCAGCCAATCAGTCAGTTATTAATTGAGTCGTTCATTTAGTCAGCCATTACCTTAGCAAGTTAATCAGTCACACAGAGAGTCGTCATTCAGTCAACACGACTGTCAATCATTCAGTCAGCAGGACAGTCTGTGGTAATCAGTCAGTCATTCAGCTTGTCACTCTTTCAGTCTTGTAGTCTGTTAGTGAGCCCGTCAGCCAACCAGTCAGTCAGTTGGTCAGTCAGTCAGTCAGTCAGTCAGTTAGTCATTTAGTCTTACATTCGGCCCATTCAGTCAACAATCTTTCGCACAGCAATTGTATTTTACTAATAAAGCATGTTATGATCATATGATGACATGCATATTATGAATATTATAAAAGAACACAAAAGCATGAGCTGTAAAGTGCATGCAAAAACCCGCGCGTGCATACACACACCCATATACATACAAACACCCACATACACACGCTCACCCACTCACTTACACACACATACATACATGCATGCATTTATTTTACATACAGGCATACATACATACACACAAACATACATACAGGCATACACACATACATACAGGCATACATACACACAAACATACATACATAGATACAAACATACAGGCATACAAACATACACACATACTACAGGCATACACACATCCATATATACATACATACAAACGTACAGTCATAAATACAGGCATACACGCAGTCATACATACAGAGAGAAAGACTGACAGAGAGAGTGAGTGAGAGAGAGTGAGGGAGTGAGAGAGAGAGTGAGTGAGTGAGAGAGAGTGAGAGAGATAGTGAGTGAGAGTGCGAAAGAGAGAGAGTGAGTGAGAGAGAGAGTGTGAGTGAGATAGAGAGTGAGAGAGAGTGAGTGAGAGTAAGTGGGAGAGAGTGATAGAGAGAGTGATAGAGAGAGTGAGTGAGTGAGAGAGAGTGAGAGAGGAGAGAGAGTGAGAGAGAGAGTGAGTGAGAGAGAGTGAGTAAGAGAGAGAGAGAGTGAGAGAGAGAAAGAGA
>CAJHNH020003557.1:1082526-1100026 GCA_905116865.2 Candidula unifasciata | reverse complement strand
TAAAAAAAAAATACAACCACTGCTCCTTAACCAGCATGTAGTTAACAAGCGACTGCTATTAGGCTTTCTGAAAATGGACATGTTGGGTCGAAAGTCTCATAAATTGCAGCCTAGCTGTAAACAACACCACAACCTGCCAAACACCCTTTGAAATGCAATTCCTAAAGGATACGAAGAAGAAGAAGAAGGAGGAGGAGGAGGAGAAGAAGAAGCAGAAGAAGAAGAAGAAGAAGAAGAAGAAGAAGAAGAAGAAGAAGAAACAGAAGAAGAAGAAACAGAAGAAGAAGAAGAAGAAGAAGAAGAAGAAGAAGAAGAAGAAGAAGAAGAAGAAGAAGAAGAAGAAGAAGAAGAAGAAGAAGAAGAAGAAGAAGAAGAAGAAGAAGAAGAAGAAGAAGAAGAAGAAGAAGAAGAAGAAGAAGAAGAAGAAGAAGAAGAAGAAGAAGAAAGAAGAAGAAGAAGAAGAAGAAGAAGAAGAAGAAGAAGAAGAAGAAGAAGAAGAAGAAGAAGAAGAAGAAGAAGAAGAAGGAGGAGAAGAAGAAGAAGAAGAAAAGAAATTTGAAGAAGAAGAATGAGGGGGAGGAATAGAAAGAAGAAGAGGAAGAAGAAAAAGAAAGTAAGAAATAAAGAAACTAGGAAAAACAGAAAGAAAGAAAGAAAGAAAGAAAGAAAGAAAGAAAGAAAGAAAGAAAGAAAGAAAGAAAGAAAGAAAGAAAGAAAGAAAGAAAGAAAGAAAGAAAGAAAGAAAGAAAGAAAGAAAGAAAGAAAGAAAGAAAGAAAGAAAGAAAAAAGAAAGAAAGAAAGAAAGAAAGAAAGAAAGAAAGAAAGAAAGAAAGAAAGAAAGAAAAAAGAAAGAAAGAAAGAAAGAAAGAAAGAAAGAAAGAAAGAAAGAAAGAAAGAAAGAAAGAAAGAAAGAAAGAAAGAAAGAAAGAAAGAAAGAAGAAAGAAAGAAAGAAAGAAAGAAAGAAAGAAAGAAAGAAAGAAAGAAAGAAAGAAAGAAAGAAAGAAAGAAAGAAAGAAAGAAAGAAAGAATGAAAGAAAGAAGACGAACTAGAAGAAATAGAAGAGGAAAAGAGGAACAGCAGCAACAGAAACAACAACAAAAGGACGATGAGTGAGGAAGAGAACAAGAGGGTCAAGAAAATGAAGAAGAACGAGAAGATTAAAGAGAACACGAATAAAAAATATCAACTAAAATAAGGGAAGTGAGCAGAAAAAGAAGTAAGTAGTATGTCCTGATGTATATGGTAACCCACAGACACGGATAGACACCATATTCCCATA
This sequence comes from Candidula unifasciata, assembly GCA_905116865.2. Classification (NCBI taxonomy): domain Eukaryota; kingdom Metazoa; phylum Mollusca; class Gastropoda; order Stylommatophora; family Geomitridae; genus Candidula; species Candidula unifasciata. The sequence continues at coordinate 1,098,745 of CAJHNH020003557.1, read as the reverse complement.
TAAAGCAACCTACAACAAGGAGGGAGTGAAGTGCCCTAAGTTCACCACAAGTGCTTCAATTTAGCTGAATGCTTACAGCTGTAGCGGCCCCAGACCGGCGGCAGCGCTGACATCTTGGCTTTTCCATTAGAGCATCCATTGTGCTGGCGCCTCTCTCGACTTTCACTTGAGCGCTCTAATTTCGTTAATGTCTCTTAATCACATCCCTAAGCTATAATTATAGTTCTTTCCCTCCCTAGTTTTTGACTAGGTTCATTTTCCTGGAACTTTCTTTCTATCATTCGGGTTATCTCTGTCTGTCTTCTTGTCTGTTTGTCTGTCTGTCCATGTGTGGGGGTCCATGCGTTGTCATTAGGAAATGTGTGACAGTTAGGTGACAAGCCGGATGTCGACTTAATCATTATTCTCATGTGTCTTGATCCCTTTTACACTGACACATATTTCCTGGTAAATGTCCCACTTTTGCCGGGGTTAACAATCCACTTGTTTTTCACTGATGTCACCCATTCAGCATACACAGAGACGACTTAACACCATCTTAGATCCCCGGTCAAAGCAACGCATACGGGGCCCTGGCTACACATCCACTCACATCGATAATAATAATAATAATAATAACGATAATTTCAATGATCGATAAAACACAGTTATATTTATTGTTACTTCTAAGAAAAAATATTATGTCGCTTTAAAAAAAAAGTTTAATATACAGAGTATACCAAAAAGTAATCCTTGCTAATGATTAGAGAATATCTTCTTCTTTTTCTTTGATCATGAGAAGATGTACAGGTGCCCATTACGTCATGGTTGCGATATTTGGGCTTTTCGGCCGACAGTTCCGATTTCTGTAGGCATTCGGGGTTATTTTAGAGAATATCAGACGAGTCTTGAAATTAAAAAAAAAATTTAAAAAATGTCAACGTAAAAGTGGGAGGGGTTGGTAAATCACGCGGTTGGAGTTATCTCAGGCACATACATAGACACAAGGCTTCTGTGCTCCTTGAGTCACTGGGTAAGTGCCTATAACGCCTGTAAGTTAAAATAGCCCTGAACCTAAAGTAATGTATTCACTGTATGTCTTCTTGTCATTCCGTTCTCCTTTAGTTTGATAACACTTTAGCTGTCCAGTTTTTCTGTTGTTAATCTAAGCCTCTTGATGTTTTTTTTCCTGGTGAAAACATTGTGGATGTTAATTTACTGATACAAATTAATTTACTGAAGTATGTCAATTTACTGATATATGTTAATTTACAGAAAGGTGATGAGTCGACTTCATAGCATACTAGGCATACTCGTAGATACTCAGTCTTGCGCAGTTAATAATGTTAAGTTTAAAGTGGTTGGATAACAACAGACGGGTGCTGTATTTAAAAGAAGGAAGCAAGTTAAATATAGAATGGCCCAAGCACAGGCAGCATTGGACAGCCTGAAGAATATAAACAGCTTTTGTCATCTGAGTTGGCAAAGAAGATTCTTGAGAACTTTCTAGAGCACAGCACGGCATACAAAAGTGAAATATGAACAGTTAGCAAGTTAGTCAAACATTATTTTTAAGCTGGCAGTTTAATTCTCAGATAAAAGGTGAGGATAGGAGGCCAGCATTCTTAAAGCCCTTTCTCTTACACCCGCACCCCGCCCCGGGTTTCAGGTTTTACTGATCTTCCATTAAAATCACCGGAATACTAGACCAAAATTAAGAAATGCGAGACGAAGAGGAAGATTGTAGTCTAGCATCATTGTTTAGAGGAACATCTGTATCATGAATTATCACGGTAGTTTATCTTTTATTTACCCTAAACAAAGGAAATCCAAGAGTTCCCCGGAAAAGCCAGAATAGAACAATGTCGTCGGCAAGAATGACTGCAAACACGTGGAGACCTACACTTATAGTGTGTCTTTACCACATACAATGACCCATCTAGGACTCTTTCCTTTGCAATCATCCACAGGCACCTGATGTATTGAGTATTTGCACCTGTGGCGGTGGGAGTGGTTTAGTGTGACAATCCGGAAATGTTTGAAATGAAGGAAACCGACGAGTGAGTGACGTTCAGGCCCACCAGGAGACTGCACAACGAGCGATCAACACCGGATGTCACAAAATGTTCCAGAAACCCCGCCTAATCGTACTTATTATTTTAGGGTCACCGACTACAGTCGAAAAAGTTTAAGCATTTGGGTCCTATATTGGGTAAGAGGTTAGTGAAGACAGCCCTTGGTTTGCAGGGGAACAAATTGTCACGTTCAACCAGCATCCCCAAAAGGGCAGCTTTAAGTTATAATTACGACTAGGTTTTGCGCGTGATATAGAATGGCTTAGTCAAGCAGGCCCCCAGGAGCCCTGAAAAGGTCTCCTACAGTTTTGATGCGATTAAAGGAGACAAACCCAAACACCTTCCCGACCAGTGGCGTAGTTGTCTACCAGTGAGCCAGTGGGTGACGCAATGACACAAAGTGCCACCATTCGGAAATGAATCACCTGGATAAAAGTCCCAGACATGTGTGTATGTGAAGAAAACCCTCCCCCGCCCTGAAACACACCCGCTCAAATATAATTGTTGATATTATTGATTTGTGTGTTGATATTTTTGTAAGTCTGTTTTACATTCGTGCTTTTGTGGTATTTTTTGTGAGTGCGTTCACATTTTAGTCACACACACACACAAAAAGAGAAAAAGGAGGACAAACAAAACAAAGGAAGAAAGGTAAAAGAGAGTGGGGGGGGGGGGATTGGGGGAGGGAGAGAGAGAGAGAGTAGGAACTCCATTCATGTGATTGAAAGAATCAGCTTGTTCTCCTGGGTCCTTGGGAGGGGATATTTCCCCGCAAGGGAGGCCTGTACGGGTATGAGGTGTAACTACTCTGCGTCACTAGTTGTTGTTTGGAGACACTGTGATCCACCACCCTTGTAGAAGCTCTTGGTGATGTTTCGTTTGAAGTGGCTTCTGGCCCGTATATAACGTCTTCTCCTTGCTAGACACTTGTTTGCCCAGTGGTGGGTCTGCTCGCAATGTAGGCAGTTCTCTTGCCTACCTGGCCCAGTAGTGAGTCTGCTCGCAATGTGGGCAGTTCTCCCGCCTACCTGGCCCAGTAGTGAGTCTGCTCGCAATGTGGGCAGTTCTCCCACCTACCTGGCCCAGTAGTGAGTCTGCTCGCAATGTGGGCATTTCTCCCGCCTACCTGGCCCAGTAGTGAGTCTGCTCGCAATGTAGGCAGTTCTTCCGACTACCTGGCCCAGTAGTGAGTCTGCTCGCAATGTGGTTAGTTTTCTTGCCTACCTGGCCCAGTGGTCGGTCTGTTCGCAATGTGGGAAGTTTTCCCGCCTACCTGGCCTAGTGACACAGAGCTTATATCAGCCGGCTCAGATACTGCACACTGACGACGAAATAAAAACAGACACGTAAACACAAGGTAGATTATAAAATTAGTTGCCTCTTAATAAGGGTCCCAATATTTTATTATTTTAAAGCCCCACTCCGACTATTATTCAGAGGCCACAATATAACCCAACGGTTGAACGGAGTTTCTCGAACTTTTATCCTGGTGATTCATATTCGAATGATAGCACTTTTTGTCATTGTGTGTTTATCGCTCATTGTTCGGTCCTAACGGGGTTAACTTCATTTATTCACGCAATTAGTTTTTAAAAAAAAGGATAAATTAGCCCTCTTCATTCGCTTCGCTGTAATAAAACTATAGACTGTCTCCCTTGTATATCTTTGAATTGTATCATGAACTAATGTTAGCCACAATCATTTCAAACTACTTTATTTTTCTTCAAGTAAAACTACAAGTCAAATATTGAAATCTTGCATAGCTTGTCTCATGCTTGTTTTATTATCATTCTTTAATTTTCCTTGTCCCGCCTTGTTTCTTTCTTCTTTTCTCAAATTAGCTACCTTTTCATTTTTTGTGGGGTTATTAAAATGACATATTTCTTTCTTATTCCTAAATCCCCTTTAACATTTTCTTCCCAACTAATTTCTTTTCCACGTCGCTTCTCAACCAAAAACCCCTAATGATTTCTTCATAATTCTTCATTTTCGCACTCTTGGATCAATTAGAGGATCGCATCTGGACCGTCTAGAACATGGACAGCTTGCCGCTCATGAACTTCTCATTTCTCAGGATAGACTTTTCTTTGTCTCATTTCTTTTTTTCTCTTGAGGTCGATTTCTTCACAAGTACTCGCCATCTGACACCACGAAAAATAGCCGGATAATTTACCAGAAGTAGGACGTTAGATTGTTTAACCCACCAAATATCTCTGGCTCTTCGTTGAGACAGACGTGTACTCGGTGACCGGTCTTGTTTTGTCCGTGGAGAATTGGTTAGTATCGTATCGGTGGTTAGGGTCGATCAGAACAACAGATGGACGTTAACCACAATTACTGAGCCACTGTATTTTTTTCCCCCTGTGTATTACTTTCACTTGTCTCTCTTCACTTGTCCAGAAATGTCAGTAAGACTGAAGCTCATGTCTTGCCATTTCTTCTGCAGTCGTGCCATGTGTGTGTGCTAGTGTTACATTAGTAAGGAAAAAAAAAAAAAAACTTTACAGTTGATATCTAAACATGGAATCTGTCTGTCTGTCTGTCGACTTTCATGTCTGCCTGCCCTTAGGTCTGCCTGTCCTTCTGTCTGTATGTTGATTGTGATCATATGTGTTTGAGGTCGAGTCTTTTCGTTCCACTTATGTTGAATTGGACGCCCAAATGTTCCACTGTCACATATTGGGTTTTGTGTATTAAATTCAACATCACACACATATGCTGGGCTTCAAATAGGGACTGTGTTTTAAATGTCCACTTTTATTTTATGTTTTCTTGTGTGGTCTCTCGTTGCTCTTTTTCTTCTTCACGATCACCGGCTGTTAACTTGAGCAGAAAGTACTGGCTGTTCGTCCACCTCTGGACTCTTGTCTTATTCTTGTGCTGCGTACACATCTGTTTTGCAGATCAAGCATTTATTCTGCAGACTGTTGGTCCCTTGTGTCTCAGGCTGATGCACTCCGACATCGAATGAAGCACCTACAGTCGACTCTTACGACATGCTTGTTTAGCAGGCAGCGAGTCGCATCTTGTTTTCTCACTGAACCCACACCAGGACTTGTGCCTGCTGAGAAAGCTGATTACGTTTGTATTTTGTTTGATATTGTCGAACCATGCCAGATTTTGTGTTTGTGTCTGCCTTAATGGTCGCAGTTCTGACCGATCATGCACATCTGGCCTCTGTTTAATTCTGCTCTCTTGACTAAATTAAGTACTGACTCTCACTCTAAAAACCAAGTCTATCAGAAGGTTTCTGAAATAATTGATTTATTTTTAATTGTCAAAAAATCATTCTTTAAATTAATACATTGTAAACTACTCACGTTGTGTGTCCTCTTGAATCACGGCTTTCACAACAACACTTATAATAAAATGAAGAAGATACTGGCACCCTTATTTCTGCACCTCTGCGGTAACTCTACCACGTTGCTCTACCACATGATATACTACTTCTGCTAGATGAGGCATAATACAGTAAATAACTTAAGTTAACTCCGCTAAACTGAACAGCACATCTCTGAAAGTCGACAATGTCCATTCCTAATACAACTTTGTTCATGCATGGCATTTTGGCGTTAGTAAAGTTCTGTTCACTTCTTTTGTCTCTCTGTTCTTTTCTAGCTTCTTCAGTCTTCCTATTAGTTACCGTAACGCCATTCGCCGTTCAACTACTTTTCAGTTACATTTCTTCCTAGTCATAATTGCCTAATTACACTCAAGGCCAATTGCTAATTCATATATTGTCATTGCGCCGTGGCGATATTTTGCCCTCCTGGAAACAATAGACAATTTAAATTAGCTCAGTGCGTTTGTACGTTTCATATCATTGGTCAGACAACAGTTGCCTGACTGGGTGACAAAAATTATATCTGGCGAAATTAAACAGCGAAGCAATTACGACTCCACCAGTAGGTTTTGTCTCATAAGGCTTTTGGTAGAACGGGCTGTAACCCTTGAGCGGAGTTGGTTAGGAAGAGGGGGGGGGGGGGGGGGTAATTCCTTCTTCTGAATGGCTCCGCGTGTGAAGTATAGGAGATGTGGCAACACCACATGTAATGATAGAGTCGACACACTTACTCTGTCACAGTATGTCAAAAGAGTTTGTAAGGTTTTAGCAGTCATCATCATCATCCTGTTGAACCATTCAAACCTCACATAGTGCTGGTATTCTATTTCTGTTTCTAAACTTCCTTCTGTGCGTGAACGCTAAGAAGAAGATAAAGTGAGTTGCAACCCATGGTCACTTGGGAGGTAAGCAGATGGCTATGCTACAGCTGTTCCCATCCCATGGCTCCACAGCAGTTGGGTTTGCGTCCAAGCTAGGAGGATTTTGAAAATTTTTTGACATTGGCATTCAGGTCCACTGAACCTAAAGTAAACACATGTCCAGTGAACCTAAAGTAAACACATGTCCAGTGAACCTATAGTAAACACATGTCCAGTGAACCTAAAGTAAACACATGTCCAGTGAACCTATAGTAAACACATGTCCAGTGAACCTAAAGTAAACGCATGTCCAGTGAACCTATAGTAAACACATGTCCAGTGAACCTAAAGTAAACACATGTCCAGTGAACCTGTAGTAAACACATGTCCAGTGAACCTAAAGTAAACACATGTCCAGTGAACCTATAGTAAACACATGTCCAGTGAAACTATAGTAAACACATGTCCAGTGAACCTATAGTAAACACATGTCCAGTGAACCTAAAGTAAACACATGTCCAGTGAACCTAAAGTAAACACATATCCAGTGAACCTAAAGTAAACACATGTCCAGTGAACCTATAGTAAACACATGTCCAGTGAACCTAAAGTAAACACATGTCCAGTGAACCTAAAGTAAACACATATCCAGTGAACCTAAAGTAAACACATGTCCAGTGAACCTAACGTAAACACATGTCCAGTGAACCTATAGTAAACACATGTCCAGTGAACCTAAAGTAAACACATGTCCAGTGAACCTATAGTAAACACATGTCCAGTGAACCTATAGTAAACAGATGTCCAGTGAACCTAAAGTAAACATATGTCCAGTGAACCTAAAGTAAACACATGTCCAGTGAACCTAAAGTAAACACATGTCCAGTGAACCTAAAGTAAACACATGCCCAGTGAACCTAAAGTAAACACATGTCCAGTGAACCTATAGTAAACACAGGTCCAGTGAACCTATAGTAAACACAGGTCCACTGAACCTATAGTAAACACATGTCCACTGAACCTAAAGTAAACACATGTCCACTGAACCTATAGTAAACACATGTCCAGTGAAGAACAGACGTCTCACAGAAATCCGTGACGGTACATGTTGATCGTAAACGTAGCCACGAGGACAACACGGACTGAGGAGTAAACTGTTGGAGTGAAACAAAACCAACAAGGAAGCTGCAGACAGTGAACCCACAAGGAAGCTACAGACAGTGAACCCACAAGGAAGCTACAGACAGTGAACCCACAAGGAAGCTACAGACAGTGAACCCACAAGGAAGCTACAGACAGTGAACCCACAAGGAAGCTACAGACAGTGAACCCACAAGGAAGCTATGGACAGTGAACCCACAAGGAAGCTACAGACGGTGAACCCACAAGGAAGCTAAGGACAGTGAACCCACAAGGAAGCTACATACAGTGAACCCACAAGGAAGCTACAGACAGTGAACCCACAAGGAAGCTATGGACAGTGAACCCACAAGGAAGCTACAGGCAGTGAACCCACAAGGAAGCTACAGACAGTGAACCCACAAGGAAGCTACAGACAGTGAACCCACAAGGAAGCTACAGACAGTGAACCCACAAGGAAGCTACAGACAGTGAACCCACAAGGAAGATGCAGACAGTGAACCCACAAGGAAGCTACAGACAGTGAACCCACGAGGAAGCTATGGACAGTGAACCCACAAGGAAGCTACAGACATTGAACCCACAAGGAAGCTATGGACAGTGAACCCACAAGGAAGCTACAGACATTGAACCCACAAGGAAGCTATGGACAGTGAACCCACAAGGAAGCTACAAACAGTGAACCCACAAGGAAGCTACAGACAGTGAACCCACAAGGAAGCTATGGACAGTGAACCCACAAGGAAGCTACAGACAGTGAACCCACAAGGAAGCTACAGACAGTGAACCCACAAGGAAGCTGCAGACAGTGAACCCACAAGGAAGCTACAGACAGTGAACCCACAAGGAAATTACAGACAGTGAACCCACAAGGAAATTACAGACAGTGAACCCACAAGGAAATTACAGACAGTGAACCCACAAGGAAATTACAGACAGTGAACCCACAAGGAAGCTACGGACAGTGAACCCACAAGGAAGCTATGGACAGTGAACCCACAAGGAAGCTGTGGACAGTGAACCCACAAGGAAGCTACAGACAGTGAACCCACAAGGAAGCTACAGACAGTGAACCTACAAGGAAGCTACAGACAGTGAACCTACAAGGAAGCTACAGACAGTGAACCCACAAGGAAGCTACAGACAGTGAACCTACAAGGAAGCTACAGATGGTGAACCCACAAGGAAGCTACAGACAGTGAACCCACAAGGAAGCTACAGACAGTGAACCCACAAGGAAGCTATGGACAGTGAACCCACAAGGAAGCTACAGACAGTGAACCCACAAGGAAGCTACAGACGGTGAACCCACAAGGAAGCTACAGACAGTGAACCCACAAGGAAGCTATGGACAGTGAACCCACAAGGAAGCTACAGACAGTGAACCCACAAGGAAGCTACAGACAGTGAACCCACAAGGAAGCTACAGATGGTGAACCCACAAGGAAGCTACAGACGGTTAACCCACAAGGAAGCTACAGATGGTGAACCCACAAGGAAGCTATGGACAGTGAACCCACAAGGAAGCTATGGACAGTGAACCCACAAGGAAGCTACAGATGGTGAACCCACAAGGAAGCTATGGACAGTGAACCCACAAGGAAGCTACAGACGGTTAACCCACAAGGAAGCTATAGACAGTGAACCCACAAGGAAGCTATGGACAGTGAACCCACAAGGAAGCTACAGACAGTGAACCCACAAGGAAGCTATGGACAGTGAACCCACAAGGAAGCTACAGACAGTGAACCCACAAGGAAGCTACAGACGGTGAACCCCCAAGGAAGCTACAGACGGTGAACCCACAAGGAAGCTACAGACAGTGAACCCACAAGGAAGCTATGGACAGTGAACCCACAAGGAAGCTACAGACAGTGAACCCACAAGGAAGCTACAGACGGTGAACCCACAAGGAAGCTACAGACAGTGAACCCACAAGGAAGCTATGGACAGTGAACCCACAAGGAAGCTACAGACAGTGAACCCACAAGGAAGCTACAGACAGTGAACCCACAAGGAAGCTACAGATGGTGAACCCACAAGGAAGCTACAGACGGTTAACCCACAAGGAAGCTACAGATGGTGAACCCACAAGGAAGCTATGGACAGTGAACCCACAAGGAAGCTATGGACAGTGAACCCACAAGGAAGCTACAGATGGTGAACCCACAAGGAAGCTATGGACAGTGAACCCACAAGGAAGCTACAGACGGTTAACCCACAAGGAAGCTATAGACAGTGAACCCACAAGGAAGCTATGGACAGTGAACCCACAAGGAAGCTACAGACAGTGAACCCACAAGGAAGCTATGGACAGTGAACCCACAAGGAAGCTACAGACAGTGAACCCACAAGGAAGCTACAGACAGTGAACCCACAAGGAAGCTACAGACGGTGAACCCCCAAGGAAGCTACAGACGGTGAACCCCCAAGGAAGCTACAGACGGTTAACCCCCAAGGAAGCTAAAGACAGTGCACCCACAAGGAAGCTACAGACAGTAAACCCACAAGAAAGCTACAGACAGTGAACCCACAAGGAAGCTACAGACAGTGAACCCACAAGGAAGCTACAGACAGTAAACCCACAAGAAAGCTACAGACAGTGAACCCACAAGGAAGCTACAGACAGTGAACCCACAAGGAAGCTACAGATGGTGAACCCACAAGGAAGCTACAGACAGTGAACCCACAAGGATGCTACAGACAGTTAACCCACAAGGAAGCTACAGACAGTGCACCCACAAGGAAGCTACAGACAGTGAACCTACAAGGAAGCTACAGACAGTGAACCCACAAGGAAGCTACAGACAGTGAACCCACAAGGAAGCTACAGACAGTGAACCCACAAGGATGCTACAGACAGTTAACCCACAAGGAAGCTACAGACAGTGAACCCACAAGGAAGCTACAGACAGTGAACCCACAAGGATGCTACAGACAGTTAACCCACAAGGAAGCTACAGACAGTGAACCCACAAGGATGCTACAGACAGTGAACCCACAAGGAAGCTACAGACAGTGAACCCACAAGGAAGCTACAGACGGTGAACCCACAAGGAAGCTACAGACAGTGAACCCACAAGGAAATTACAGAAAGAACTTAGTTAATCAGAGTAGCCAGTGAATCAGTTTAGTTATAAACCCCTGGTGTGAATAATAAATTGTCTGAGAATTCTCTTTCCACTCTCGTCCCGTCCTATGAAGCACTGCCTACCATTTAGTATTGATTAGCGGATTACTTGACGATCAACTGTCAGCTCGAATTCAGAATAAATATTTAATGCAATAGAAATAAGACTCTAGAGGGAATGTGGCAACAGTGGCAAATATAATTTAAATAAAATAATATGACAAGTCGTACATTAATTATAAATGAACAGAAAGGTATTAAATGAAGTCTCTAACATTTAACAGACACCGCATACAACAGATAAGTAATGTGGACAAATAACATTTGGTAATTTGTGTTCATGACATGCCATCATTGTCATCATTAAATGTTCTGTCGATCATGTTTTTCCATATCTGGCAGTTTTCAACATGCGTACCATTTTGTGGGCTAGAGATATTCCTTGCCTTGAGAAAAAGCTCTTTAGGACTTTCTCTCGCTCTCTTACTTTGACTGTCTTTCAATAAATTGTCTCAGTTGTCACAACATGTCGCTATTTATATATGCTTATAATAATGTGACCAAGCGATGACTGCCTGTTTCTGATGATTGTCACAGGTGCTCTTCGACTCTTAGCTAAAATACTTAGACATCATAGACAATGAAGAACATAGATAGTTTGTCGGTTTCACAGATGAATGCCAATGAAGTTCCTCTAGTGCAGACGTCTCCAACATGGAAAAACCGGGTGGTGGGAGGGGGGGGGGGGCATGGGAGTTTCAAGATGGCATCAAGCAATTTCTAAATCATTTAGATTAATCACACATTCTGACCAAAATATATCTACATAGAGTCTATCTTACCCCACTGCTGAAAGCACATGCGTATTGTACATGACATGGCCTTAATTAAAGCGAAAGACAAGAAAAGCAACAATTTTATTCTCCTACGAATTGACCCTGTTCAACCTGTATTTAAAGGTTTATATTGTTTTTTTTTTATTTTGTCTGCATGAAGGTTGCGGTTGGTTTGGCTCATCTTTCCACAGGTGTGTTCTTTAGAATTGGCTATCAATGCCTTATCTGCTTTTCTTGCGTTTGCTCGAGGGTTTGTCTGATATTGCTGTCTTTGGCGTTGTCAAAGAAAGGGCCTAATCCTGATAATGACTACATCGGCGTCGTCTATAGCATCTGGTCCTCTGGTTGGTTTTCCAGTGGCTGTAGTTGAGGGAAGGTGTCTTTGGTTTGATCGGCCTGCTTTTATCTTCGGTGTCGGCCACCTCTACCTCCAGGTCGCTTGCTAAGTGTGTGGCTTCCATCTCCTCTTCTGATTGGTCGACTTTTCTCCCGGCTTATTGAATTTTGTCCTAACTATTGCTGTGTGGCTTCTATTTTCTCTATTATGGCTTGCACTCTCTTCCGATTCTTTCGAGATTTTACGTCTCTTTCTATCGAGATCTGCAGTTCTTTCAGCCCAGCTATCCTTTTGTCTACATCGTCGATAAAGGTGACTGTTCCCACTGCTATCACCGTCTCTATAGCCTGCAATTTGTGCTGCTTCTTCGATCCCAGCGTCTCAGTGCTTTTCTCGGCCCTCTTCACTGTTTCTGTATTCTGCGACTTGTACTGCAGCTCCACTGGCTCAATTTCTGCTGCTTAGCTGTTTTGTTTTTCCAGGTGCTTGATCTCTGCTTGGAGTCGTATTGTGTTTCAATGGATGCCGTGCCTCGTACTGTCTCACTCTTTCTTCGTGCTTCATCGTATGGATCGCCGTCTTAATAGTGTTCTTGCACTTCTGGATGTACGGGCTGCAGAGGTATCATGCTCCGTGCTTGCCAAAGCAGTCCGCACTCTTTCTGTTTGTGCTCGCTTTTTGTAATCCTTGTCCCTATCAGTATACTGCATTAATTGCAGGGGTGAGTGCTGGAATAAAATCCGCAAATTTGCACCTTGCTATGGCAACTTCCCCTGGTCTGAAAGGCCTTTTGACACTGAAAGCATTGTTTCTTTGAGATGCAGTATTCTGTTTTTAGCATGTTCTTTCCCAAGGATGCGGAACTTGGTACGCCGTGTCCCTTTGTTGAGACTCTTTGTGATGTCTTCGCCATGGTCGGCACATTGCCTCTTCTCGTGATTATTTCGGCGCTTTATATCATCAGGTCTGGATTATCTTTCTCCAGTTGATGTTTAATCTGGTTGTTGCTACTGTCCGTCTTCATCTGTTTTACCACCCACCGACTCAGCTGCTGGAACATGTTCGCCTCCACAGTCATCCTATGCGGTAGCTGGAGTTCTGCTGTCTTGTTGTGCCGGATGTCGTTTAGTAGTCTGTTCAATGTATAGTTTCAGCCAATGATTACCGCCACACAGTCCTTCATCTTGCGAATCTGTGTGATGCATCTTTTTCCCCAGCAGATCGTCGGTCACGTTGATAATCATCATGGCTTACAGTGCTGTCAGTTTAGCATGTCCTTCACTAGTCTGAATTAGCTATCAGTTTAGCATGTCCTTTACAAGTCTGAGTTAGCTATTAGTTTAGCATGTCCTTCACTAGTCTGAATTAGCTATCAGTTTAGCATGTCCTTTACAAGTCTGAGTTAGCTATTAGTTTAGCATGTCCTTCACTAGTCTGAATTAGCTATCAGTTTAGCATGTCCTTTACTAGTCTGAGTTAGCTATTAGTTTAGCATGTCCTTCACTAGTCTGAGTTAGCTATTAGTTTAGTATGTCCTTCGCTAGTCTGAGTTAGCTATTAGTTTAGCATGTCCTTCACTAGTCTGAGTTAGCTATTAGTTTAGCATGTCCTTCGCTAGTCTGAGTTAGCTATTAGTTTAGCATGTCCTTTACTAGTCTGAGTTAGCTATTAGTTTAGCATGTTCTTAACTAGTCTGAGTTAGCTATTAGTTTATCATGTCCTTTACTAGTCTGAGTTAGCTATCGGTGTAGCATGTCCTTCACTAGTCTGAGTTAGCTATCAGTTTAGCATGTCCTTCACAAGTCTGAGTTAGCTATCAGTGTAGCATGTCCTTTACTTGTCTGAGTTAGCTATCAGTGTAGCATGTCCTTCACAAGTCTGAGTTAGCTATCAGTGTAGCATGTCCTTCACTAGTCTGAGTTAGCTATCAGTTTAGTATGTCCTTAACTAGTCTGAGTTAGCTATTAGTTTAGCATGTCCTTCACAAGTCTGAGTTAGCTATCAGTTTAGTATGTCCTTTATTAGTCTGAGTTAGCTATCAGTTTAGCATGTCCTTCACAAGTCTGAGTTAGCTATTAGTTTAGCATGTCCTTAACTAGTCTGAGTTAGCTATCTGTGTAGCATGTCCTTCACTAGTCTGAGTTAGCCATCAGTTTAGCATGTCCTTCACTAGTCTGAGTTAGCTATCAGTTTAGCATGTCCTTCACAAGTCTGAGTTAGCTATTAGTTTAGCATGTCCTTCACAAGTCTGAGTTAGCTATCAGTTTAGCATGTCCTTCACTAGTCTGAGTTAGCTATCAGTTTAGCACGTCCTTTACTAGTCTGAGTTAGCTATTAGTTTAGCATGTCCTTCACTAGTCTGAGTTAGCTATCAGTTTAGCATGTTCTTAACTAGTCTGAGTTAAGTTTTTGTGTGACCGGAAAAGCGTTGTCCTTCACCGGATGCTTCTCTACGTAGTGTTCTTAGTGCTGCAGGCTGCGCGCCTCCTCGGGTGGGAGCTTGCATTTTATTAGCTGCAAATACAGTTTTGGATAATGCGAGTCGTGAAACATTGTAAACACCTTGTCTTTCTAGCCTACTATAAAGCGTGGGGTAGATGACCTTGTCTACCTTGCGGAAGACATAGTTACTGAACGGGCGAAATCGTTAACTTTTATAAAATCCATTGTGATGAAACCTTTGATTTGCCTAAATGTTGCCAATTAATAGTATGTTGTCGATTTAAGGGTAAAGATTACATTTAAAAGAAAAAATAAATGATTTTCTCAGCATAATTTAGAAGCAACATCAAAAGCCTGTTATGTTCATTCAACGCCGTCTCTAATAAATAGAGAAGGCCGTGGTTCATTTTACCACTAATAATTTGTTTCCAAGAAAATGGACGATCACTAGCTAAAGTAGTGGGTGTTTGTTGATATGGGACTCCAGCTATAATAGATTCTCGTTCTGCATTTCTCAAATTGGTTGAAGAAACAATTTAAACATCATTAAAAGTTACTGTGTAATTCACAAACTGGCCCTAACAGTCACAACTTTGCCGCAGGATCTAAACAATGCACTGAAAATAACTATAGCAGTGGTGCATTCTTGAAATCAATCTCACTAAACACAAGACTCTTTCGTATTCTTTATAATGCCTTCAAGTCACACACAATGTGCTACATCTTCATACTGACGTCTGTTAGTTATCAAAGTGCAATGTTTTTATCATATCAGTGTATTTTATGAGTTTAAAATCTATTTAACATACTGAATTAGACGTGTCCAATTGTTGTATTTTATGTGTCTACATTTGTGAGGAAGAGGAAGGGGGTAGGGGGAAGGGGGAATAATTCTAGAGCCATTGTTGCCTGTGCTTTACATTGTTAGAGATGCTGTACATTGTTAGAGATGCTGTACATTGTTAGAGATGCTGTACATTGTTAGAGATGCTGTACATTGTTAGAGATGCTGTACATTGTTAGAGATGCTGTACATTGTTAGAGATGCTGTACATTGTTAGAGATGCTGTACATTGTTAGAGATGCTGTACATTGTTAGAGATGCGTGTACATTGTTAGAGATGCTGTACATTGTTAGAGATGCTGTACATTGTTAGAGATGCTGTACATTGTTAGAGATGCTGTACATTGTTAGAGATGCTGTACATTGTTAGAGATGCGTACATTTGTTAGAGATGCTGTACATTGTTAGAGATGTTGTACATTGTTAGAGAGATGCTGTACATTGTTAGAGATGGCTGTACATTGTTAGAGATGCTGTACATTGTTAGAGATGCTGTACATTGTTAGAGATGCTGTACATTGTTAGAGATGCTGTACATTGTTAGAGATGCTGTACATTGTTAGAGATGCTGTACATTGTTAGAGATGCTGTACATTGTTAGAGATGCTGTACATTGTTAGAGATGCTGTACATTGTTAGAGATGCTGTACATTGTTAGAAATGCTGTACATTGTTAGAGATGCTGTACATTGTTGGAGATGCTGTACATTGTTAGAGATGCTGTACATTGTTAGAGATGCTGTACATTTTGGCACATTGTTACTTGCAGAAGTCGCAGTTCTCCATTGAAGAAAACCGACTGCTCATCATGCACCACCCCATCTACAGGTAAGTGGTGGAATTACAGCCTAACTGGTGATTGCTGTGTGTTATCAACATCTCCATCGTGATTTTGTCATCTTTATCGCAAAAAAAAAAATGATTATAATTATAATTATCTGGTTCATTATCATTATCGTTGGCGTCATCTTAATTATCATAGTCATGGTTGTTGACGTCATCATCATCGCCATCGCCCAAATGATCATCGTCTTCATCATTGTTACTGAACTTTATAACAACTGGCGAGAGCGGTGAATCTTCTTCACAACAGAGCTGTCTAGGGAAATATATGAATTCATTTATTGTCCAGACAGAGCATGATGATTTCAAGTGATTTCAAATGAGAAGACAACACCACCTTATCAACAAGAGATCAGATGTTAGACTGTGTTGTAATAGTAAGAGGGGACG
>CAJHNH020003557.1:1057526-1077526 GCA_905116865.2 Candidula unifasciata | reverse complement strand
GTGTGTGTGCTCCTGTGTGTGTGAATGTGTATATGTACGTGCGTGCGCGTGAAGGTGACAATGAGAACACACGAGGTACACATCCGTTGGGAAAAAAAAAGGGGGGGGGGTGGTTAGATTGTTTTGGATGTTGAAGAAATCACTTCTGTATAGCCTGTTATTGACTTCCACGTGTAGTTAGTTCATTCCAAACCAACACACTTAACCGGCAATCACGTTTTCCTAACCACACGGTATAGTGGTTGCACTGGCAGCATCAGAACTCGATAACGAGACAAGGCTGTATCCTCTCTCTATGACTGTGGAAACGACATGAACAGTTCGAATCCCTGTTTTAGTTCAAGCCTGGTCAAGATAATGGCAGCTACTGTATGACTGTCTCACAGAATCATTTTCTGGCTTCTCTCAACCTTTAGACGAATTTGTCTTTCTTCATGAAAGTTAATGACTTGGGTTAAGAACCGACATCATAGCACTCGGGATATTCCCATAAGCGTCACGTCCCCGTCTTTAGCAGCTAGCTAAATGCTCCAGTGTCAATGGTATATGTAACAATCTCATTGTGTCCTTCGTTATTTTCCTGTGAGTGGTGAGTGTCGACCAGATCCCTCTGGTCACTGCCCGCTTCACAATTCTCTCCAGACCGTAATGATCTAATCGTGCTTTGGAATAGTTCTCTAGTCCCCATCGCCAGTTAACTACATTGAGCTTTCCGTGCATCAATTCACCTCTTAATGGCACAGGACATTCCAATCTGACTGCCTGTTCTTTCCCTATAATATTGAATTTTGCGTGTCAATGAAGTGACCGAGAGAATAAGAAGGAGAAGAGACGGTGCAGAATGTGTTTAATAATAATAATAATGATAATAAACAAGCAGAAGAAACATAAGAAGAAGAAAGAAGAAGAAAATGAAGAAAAAGAAGAAGAAGAAGAAGAAGAAGAAGAAGAAGAAGAAGAAGAAGAAGAAGAAGAAGAAGAAGAAGAAGAAGAAGAAGAAGAAGAAGAAGAAGAAGAAGAAGAAGAAGAAGAAGAAGAAGAAGAAGAAGAAGAAGAAGAAAGAAGAGGAGAAGCAGAAAAGGACTGGTGGTAGTGATAGTGGTAGCTGTGAGAATTAAAAGGACTAAATATAAAAAAGATAAGACGAAAAAGATAAGAACGTCCTTTGTAAGTAAATAAGTCATGTGTAGCCTTATACACTAGAAGTCCTGTCTCTATATTTTATAGGCGTAATGCTTACCACATTACCGACCTAGTGCCGATTGGTCTGCCAAATGCCCGATGCGCCTTATAGCGTAAAAAGGGATCTTTACTTTTACTTACTTACTACAGTAGCTCTTTATCTCTAGCTGGCCGATCTAGACAGCATTGCTGATACTGCAGAAAGTTACCCACTGTGTTCTGTGAAGCTGATTTGTCTTGGATATCTCGTCAACGTGATCAATGTCCTCCTGTGCAGTTTTCTAGAGACACCCCCACAGGAAGCTACTAGCTGGGTTAGGCAGTTTCAAATACAAAAAGCATACATCATCGAGTCTACGAGCAAAAGCCAGTCTCCTGGCTGAAACACAGACAACTTTAGTGAATGTTTCACGCATTCAATACTACATGATGTATTTGTCTGGGCAGACATGTTGTCTCTGAGGCTATGAAAAAGTGTGTTGTGTTGTATTCACAGCCATTAGTTTTAAAATCTATTATCTCTGCCACTCGAGGTTTTTGTATTGTATCTGTTTACAGAAGAGCAACGATATTTGCCATTTTTATTATAACATAGCAATTGTTCATAGTTTTTGTCTTTCCATGTCCTCGAATAGTTTCCCAAGCCTCCGTTCATTTCAGTCTGCCCAAAAGTCAAGGCATGCCTAAAGTTTGCTCATATTCATCTCAGAAATCAGTTCTCCTAATGAGGTAATTGTAACCAATCAGGCGTCGTCTCCAGTATGAAGGTTGGCTCCAATGGATCTCGAACACACTCGGCCACTTATCTCTGATTTTGCTGGTTCATCCATCTCTTGACGTTGTCATCTTACTTATATCGATGTCTTTTTTGCTATCTTTTTTTTTTCTCCAGCTTTTCCATTCAGTATGGCTTCTTGAAGAGTGTTATGTCTTTAATTTGGCCGAAACATTTCGATTGTCTCTTTTATATTTATTTTCGCAGTTCTATTTTTATTCCAAATCTCAACAGGACGTCTGTATTCGATTGTTTTTGTTTACATGAAAAACAACCCATTCGTTTTTATATCCACATATCCAGAGGTTCATATTAGAGTTTAGATTTTTAACGTTTCACAATTCCCATGTTCAGGGTGTTGCTTACCTATCTAGATTAGGTAATTTTCGCATCTTATTAAAGATATTATTTAATTAGTCCTGACAAACATGACATCCCCCCCCCCCTCCCCGACACTTCGACGAGGTACAAGTTGAAAGAGAAGAAGAAGAAGAAGTCCTGTTCTGCTTTTAGACACAGCCAAGGTCTAGTGGCTCAACGCTCGCCTGTGGATCGGAAGGTCGTAGGTTCAGATCCGGACTTTTTTCCTTCCAAAAGTAACGTTGGTTCCTAGTCGACCCAGTTTTAAGTGGGTATCAGGAACATTCCTGGGGAGTAAAGGCGGCCGGCGTAATGTTGACCAGATCATCCACCGAGTGCCGATTCTTCAACTGCGGAATTCCGAGCCCTTGAGGTTCATTGCTGCCGATATCACCCGCCTCCATTCATCTCTCTGATTAGCCTTCTCTTTTCAGCTGGTGACACCAAGTGTTTGCAGGTCTGTCTGGACATTATTTCTCTGCCTTTTTCTTTGTCTGGCCGTTAAACTTTATCTCGTCACGAAAGAGATATCTAAGCCTCGAGTGCCGATTGGTCTATAAAATATAGGACTGGCGCAACACTGTTAAAGGCATGGGAACTGATATTTTACTGTTTACCTTGTGTGTGTGTGCGTGTGTGTGTGCGTGCGTGCCTGCGTGCGTGCGAGTGAGTGTGACTGAGTATGAATGAGTGTGAATGAGTGAGTGAGTGAGTGAGTGTAAGTTAGTGAGTGAGTGAGTGAGTGAGTGAGTGGGTGAGTGAGTGAGTGAGTGAGTGAGTGAGTGAGTGTGTGAGTGAGTGAGTGTGTGAGTGAGTGAGTGAGTGAGTGAGTGAGTGAGTGAGTGAGTGAGTGAGTGAGTGAGTGAGTGAGTGAGTGAGTGAGTGAGTGAGTGAGTGAGTGAGTGAGTGAGTGAGTGAGTGAGTGAGTGAGTGAGTGAGTGAGTGAGTGAGTGAGTGAGTGAGTGAGTGAGTGAGTGAGTGAGTGAGTGAGTGAGTGAGTGAGTGAGTGAGTGAGTGAGTGAGTGAGTGAGTGAGTGAGTGAGTGAGTGAGTGAGTGTGAGTGAGTGAGTGAGTGAGTGAGGCAGTAAGATTCTATTTTTGATTTCTATTGTCAGTTCCGTCACCACATAATATTATTACATGTCTAAGAAAGAAGAAACTCTTTTCTATCTCCGTCTACTATGATGTTCATCGTTGACTGTTCCTCTACTTTGTTAATTTTTATAGTATTCTGTTGTTTACCTCAGTTTCACCCTAACTGCTTATTTCTAATCTCACCGTGGTGTTCTGATAGTTATTCTAGAAGCTACAACGGTGAAGTTTTCCCATAATCTATAATTAATCTGTCGACTATTCGGGATTCATTTGCGTACAATTTCCATTATATGTCTCTGTAAACAAAGTATGTGATCTGTCTCTATCATCTGTCGCTATCATCTGTTTCTATCAGATTCTATCATCTGTCTCCATTATCTGTCTCTTTCATTTGTCTCCATCATCTCTCTTTATCACCAATCTCTATCATATAGCTCTATCACAAATCTCCATCATCTGTCTTTATCACCAATCTCTATCACCTGTCTTTATCACCAGTCTCCATCACCTGTCTTTATCACCAATCTCTATCATCTGTCTTTATCACCATCTCCATCATCTCTCTTTATCACCAATCTCCATCATCTGTCTTTATCACCAATCTCTATCACCAGTCTTTATCACCAGTCTCCATCACCTGTCTCTATCACCAATCTCCATCATCTGTCTTTATCACCAATCTCTATCACCTGTCTTTATCACCAATCTCCATCATTTGTCTTTATCACCAATCTCCATCATCTGTCTTTATCACCAATCTCCATCATCTGTCTTTATCACCAATCTCAATCATCTGTCTTTATCACCAATCTCAATCATCTGTCTTTATCACCAATCTCCATCATCTGTCTTTATCACCAATCTCCATCATCTGTCTTTATCATCAATCTCCATCATTTGTCTTTATCACCAATCTCCACCATCTGTCTTTATCACCAATCTCCATCATCTGTCTTTATCATCAATCTCCATCATCTGTCTTTATCACCAATCTCCATCATCTGTCTTTATCATCAATCTCCATCATCTGTCTTTATCACCAATCTCCATCATCTGTCTTTATCATCAATCTCCATCATTTGTCTTTATCATCAATCTCCATCATCCGTCTTTATCACCAATCTCCATCATTTGTCTTTATCACCAATCTTCACCATCTGTCTTTATCACCAATCTCCATTATTTGTCTTTATCGCTATTCTCTATCATCTGTCTTTATCACCAATCTCCATCATTTGTCCTTATCGCCAATATCTATCATCTGTCTCTATTAACAGTCTCTATCATCTTTCTCTATTACCCATCTCTATCGTATGTGTCTATCACTTATATCTACCATCTGTCTCTATCATCTGTCGCTACTATCTATCTCTATTATGTTCTATCATTTGTCTCTTTCATCTGTCTCCATCATCTGTCTTTATCATCAGTCTTCGTCATCTGTCTCTATCACCAATCCCTATCATCCATCTCTATCACCGATCTCTATCACGTCTAGATTTGGCTCTGTCTCTATTGTTATTCACAGTCTCTATTAGCAATGTGTGTATGGCTTTATGTAAATAATGTGTCTGTTTTATCTGTCTCTATCATTTATCTAATAATCTATACCTCGTTGGTCTATATCATTTATCGCCATCATCTGTCTCGGTCACCAATGTCTATCATATGTCCCTATCATCAATCTATATCATCTATCCCTATAATTTGTCATCGTCCCTAACACCAACCTCTATTATCTAGCTCTGTCCCTATCATTAGCCTTATACCTTTAACGAATATGTGTTTTACGATGGTCTTTAACGACCCCTGTAAAGGGTCGTTCGACCCCAAAAATGGACGCGACCCATAGGATGATAACCAATGCTCTAACTGGCTCTTCCGTCTCACTCCAGTTACCTGCTGATACTCTTTATTTCTCTGTTTTGTTTACTATCTATCTATCTATCTATCTATCTATCTATCTATCTATCTATCTATCTATCTATCTATCTATCTATCTATCTATCTATCTATCTATCTATCTATCTATCTATCTATCTATCTATCTATCTATCTATCTATCTATCTATCTATCTATCTATCTATCTATCTATCTATCTATCTATCTATCTATCTATCTATCTATCTATCTATCTATCTATCTATCTATCTATCTATCTATCTGCCCGGCTCTCTAGCGAAGTTGGTTAAACCTGACTTTCGCGGCGGCCGGGTGACGAACTCCTTGTGGTCCGGGTTCACTCCCGGGGGTAGGCAGAAAAGCCACATTTCTCCCAGATTAACGGTACCTATAATGGAATCAATGCCGAAGGGTTGCGATATCCATAGTACCGAGCCAAAGGGTTTACAACTCATGGTTTCTGGATACGTTAAAAAAAAAAAAAAAAAAAAAAATCTATCTATCTATCTATCTATATCTATCTATCTATCTATCTATCTATCTATCTATCTATCTATCTATCTATCTATCTATCTATCTATCTATCTATCTATCTATCTATCTATCTATCTATCTATCTATCTATCTATCTATCTATCTATCTATCTATCTATCTATCTATCTATCTATCTATCTATCTATCTATCTATCTATCTCTCTCTCTCTCTCTCTCTCTCTCTCTCTGTGTCTGTCTGTCTGTCTGTCTGTCTGTCTGTCTGTCTGTCTGTCTGTCTGTCTGTCTGTCTGTCTGTCTGTCTGTCTGTCTGTCTGTCTGTCTGTCTGTCTGTCTGTCTGTCTGTCTGTCTGTCTGTCTGTCTGTCTGTCTGTCTGTCTGCCTGCCTTGTGCGGCTCTCATTTAACTTATCGCGATGACCTGAATTTACGTATATGTCTATACGCTTGACATAGTCTGTCTTTTGACTTCAGCGAATCTCCACATTCCAAATTCTGTCTGTCTTAACCATTCAACATTTCTTCTCTGTCTGTTTACCTCACTCATTCCCTCTTCCTGCTACAGTAGAATTTTCTGTCTTGACTCTTGCCTCCCTTAACCAATCAGCTTTCCCTCCTTATCGAAATGCCTCACTCACTACCAATTCCCGCTGCATTTGAATTCCATGTTTTAATTCCTGCCCCCCTTAACCAGTCAACTTTCCCCCTGTGTCGCTATGCTTCAATCATTACCTCTCCCCGCTACGGTAAATTTCCAATGTCTGCCTCTTTTAGCAATTAACATAGAAATTACCTCCTTGACGCGTGCTCCTCTCACCTGTAACGGCACGTACCCTGTTTGTGAGTGAGTCAGATGTATTTTTACTCACACTCACCGAGCCTTGGAGTGTGGGTAACACGGAGAGGGTGAGGGGCAATACCAGGAAACAGAGGGAAGGCGGGGCACATGTGGTAAAGTTTGAGTCCTGGGCACAAAGGAACATTGCCAGCAGGCAGGGATGACATCTTGCTTCTCGAGTCTGATCCTGAACCAGGTGAGGCCAAGAATTGGGAAAGGAGGGTGGGAAGCTCACAGGGCAACCTTTGTAAACAAGGATGGCTACGTTTTAAAACTGAAAAAAAAAAAGATTGTGCTGAAGGTTGTGGGGATTACTTTTTATGGGAGGAGGTGGGAGTGAACTGAAGGAGGCGAGCGAAGATGATAAAGCAATAACACATAGCAAATGCCCATATCTCAGGTTTCAGTGTTCGTGTGCGCATTCAGAGAACAGACGGATGCTCGCGTGCTTCCGCATTGAACTAATGCTGTGTTCACTTGTTATGCGAATGCGTGATTTGATTTCAATATGGGAAGTAATGTTGTCAGGTTTCTTGTTCTTCCCGTGAAATTATCCCCCATTAGTTCTGCACAATATTGCGTAGAAAGAAACTTTGCCTTCTTATAGAAAGCCTGCTGGTTGAGTGTTCTCATTCTGTTGTGCAACGAGCGATCGGAGTTTACTGTAAGAACTGCACAGATCTGTGTAACCTTTCTTTTATTCTCGGAACGGTTGCATTCTAAGCCACAGACTTGTGAATTATTTTTACAGTGATTGGTATATCGTGAGCTGTGATTCGAATGTTTCGCCACTTCAGATTTTAGAGAAGCGATAATATATTGTGAACATAGACGGTAAAATAAAATTAAAGCGTTAGATCAGAATAACAGCAAACACCGCCATACTGAATCAGTCAGCAGTAAGAATGTCCTAGCCAGGCGCTAAAAAAACAACAGGAACAGCCAACAGAAGAAGCAGATCCAACTTTTCTATTGAGACAATTTACAGTTTCCTTCACAGGAGAGTGATCTTGGAAGTTCTGAACATGACGGACAGATCTGTTTCTCTGGTTGCCAGAGGCAGGAAGCAGGTGAGAACATACAGACGCATGTCTTGCTGCAGTGTCTGTGTTTCTGCTCCATGTCGGGGCTGCTTTCAAGAAAGTAAATGTCATTTTAAAAGGCTGCTTGACTGCCATTTTGTTCTTCGCCTTTTCCGTCTCCATCTTCACTGACTGATTTTCTATTATAGACATTATGCTTCAACAGTTTTATCAAGATTGTTTGAACGTAGTCAGGCAGCCACTTCATTGCCCTTGGTGTTCTACAAGGCTCGTTCTGGCTCCAGAGAGCAGCTATCACTATCGAGGGTATCGCATACAGTACAGATTCCATAGCTCTTCTGACAATCTGCATTGAAATGCGGAACACCCGGGCTCGCGAACCGAACTACGAAGTCCGAGACTTAACCGACAAATTTATGTCTGCGGGGTTAACGACTTAACCACTTGGGAACGAAGAATCCGAGTGAATACTTTTAGACTAACCAAGTGTAGATTGTAGAGTGCCAGTGCTGAACGCTTCCTGGCGTACTAATTGTGAGTCTGGCCACCTTGTCCCCCACTTTTATCCTGCCTGGTACTGCCACACATAGTATAATATTTAACCAAGACCGTCTCCATCTGACGGGCCATGCTGCTGACGCCACCAAACCGGGCTAAAGAAAGGTTAAGTTTTCACTCTGACAGTCTCGTTTTTTTTCTGTGTGTTCCCTACCGACCCACACACACACACAAAAGGAGTAGGCTTGAGAATTAAACATATCTAGTTACACACAATATGACAACATTGCAACATAAAGTACATCAGAAACTACTTACATTTTTAGCTGCAGTGTGTCCCATAATGTAGTCACATAATCCTCTGTAAACGTAAGTTTAGCTAATTTTCTTTTCTTGAATGATTTATCCAGCAAGGATGTATCATTTTAGACTTTCCTATAGTTATTAGGAAAAACATTTGCCATAGATGGCAGCGTTTTGGGAGCAATTTTTACGTTAGAACAAACTTCGCCACAGACACCACCTATTTCATCACTGATATATATATATACGTGTCAACTGCATGAAAAAATATGCACAAGCAATTTTTTTTTTTCTTTGTTAGTGATGTATGCAAACCAGAAATGTTGTACTTTATGTTTCTATGTTGTTCTACAGTGTGTAACTATATATATAGTGTGTGTATGTATGTGTGTTTATTTCTCAAGCTTTTCCCCAGAATGTTTACCGGGGACGTTAGGAAACAAACATAAAAACGGGACTGTGAGAGTGAAAACTTTAGGTATCGTTAACCCGGTTTGATGAAGTCAGATGGAGACGGTCTTGACGCAGACATCTTGCTACAGCATTTTCATTGCTGAAGCATTTCCACTTCTCTGCACTCTCTCTCTCACACACACACCACACACACATGCACACACACACACACACCACACACATGCACACACACTTCAGACTGAAATTGTAGCTTCTGTAGTGTAGCCGAGAGAATCTGAACTGCTACACTAAATAAGGGGTTTTTCTTATTATTTGAAAATCCCCCCCCCCCCACCTTTTTCCATTTTTTTTCTCCTAGCTAGTTTAATAGTAATATACTACCTATGTGTGGTAACTTGGCAAAAACTTGTGTTATCATTATATCAGGTGTTTCACTCGTAGCGGAACTCCGTATTTCGTTCTTAACTCGAACACTAATAAAGAGATATGACAACGACATTTGGAGTGGCCTCCCCTCCGTTCATTCCAAGTCGGGTGACGTCATTACAGGTGCTTAAAATGGCCACCAATAATATTGCAAATACCCCTCACAAATAGAGAAACTACATATTGTCTGTACGTGGGTGATGATTTCCTACACTGACAACTAGAAGCCTATCATGCGGGCGGTTCTGTTTCTCTCACAGTATATGCTGTTTTCATCATCTACGTGTGAAAAGTTTTTTACGGATACCATCACGTCGTGAAATGCTTACCATTCGCCACCAGTGTCCAACATTTCTCAAGCACTTGATTACAGGCTCTACCACAGCGTCCAGCCGAGTGGTTACCAGGTTCAGCTTTTAGTCAGGAAATCGGAATCTTGGGTGTGATGATGAATATATGTATCATGTGACTGCAGGAAGCAGCTGCCCAGTTTCTGGTCATTTCAGTGGCCATTGGGTTCCACATTCTAGATTAACAATTGATTTAAAGTACATTTATGAGTCCTTGAGTGTGTGTGTGTGTGTTTGTTTGTGTGTGTGTCTGTTCTTGCATATGTCTGTGTGTGTATGTGCGTGTGTGTGTTCTTGCATATATCTGTGTGTGTGTGTGTCTGTGCGTGTGTGTGCATGTCTGGAAGTGCTCGCGCGTTATATTTAAACATCAGACAAATGCCACTCAGACAGCGAAAGGCATTTTGCCACAATTTTCTTTGACAAAATCATACTAGCTGGTACAGATTTATTTAGTACTTCGCCTTTATGTTTCCATGACCATGACTAATGGTACTATACTTAATATTCCAACTTTCAATTTCCTTGACCGAACGCTACTAGTAACAGTATTTTCAGCACTCTGTGTTTCATCTGCCAAAGACATCTCCATTATCCCTTCGACGCTGTTGGATTAACACAAGGAGCCTGCGAGAGGCTACAGTCAACCGACTTGAGCCTGTAATCGGAACTAGCTACTGAAAGATTTCTGACATGATCAAGGCGGGTCTGCAGACTTGAGATAGACTCTTCCGTCAAATACCACTTCGATACACCCGGAGATTTCAGGATGGCCCTCTGGTCTTAAGACTAATCCTGTTTGTGTGCGTAGCCAACCGGTTAGTACTTTCATGACTTCTACTTCTGTCTGCTGGAGAGAAGTCACGGATATTTCGTCGGAAGTTCTGAGACCTGCTGGAGAGATAGAATGGGGAAGATTTTATTGAAAGCTTTGAGAAGTTCACGTTAAAGCTTTGGATCTTATTACATTTACTGTCATTACTGGTCTCCTTCTTCTTCAACCATGTTATGTTCTTTTACAGCATAAAACTTCAATCTGTATCATCAGCTCTTATCTATCTTATCGATCCGATACATCCGTAGGCAATCTACGGCACACAATCCAAACGTCGAGCGTATAACTAAAAAGAAACTGGTAGCGAACTCAGGCCTAGCTCCGCCTATCTGCACACTAGCTGACCTGTCATTGATGATTTGTCAGGCTGGTCTACGTTAGAGGGGTGTAGAATGCACTCACTCGAGAATGTAACTAGACGATGGGGCCACATAATTTATTAGGGTTTCCCAAAATAATAATAGACACTCTGAAATGGTTTAGTATTGAGATGGCAGCTCGTATTGGTCTAAGCGGTCTCCGCAGCTCCAATAACCATCCAATACCACTTCAGGGATAAGGCAACTCAAGTCCTTGGCTCCAAAACAATAAATGTATGCGTCTCAAAGGTCAACTCGCATGAATGACGTCCAATCACAATGTCCTGGTCCGACTTCGTCACTCATAAGTGTGTAGCTGGGCGCAGATGGGCCTGAGTTCGTTACGTGTTCCCTAAAACATATAGACTTTTGGTTAACACAATATGAGTGGCCAGATGAAACGCAAATAATGTGATCCAATGTCAATTAAATAATCTGCGAGGACACGTCACAGACAGCCAGCCACGTCACAGACAACCAGCCATGTCACATACAACCAGACACGCCAGTGACAGCCAGCCACGTCACAGACAGCCAGACACGCCAGTGACAGCCAGCCACGTCACAGACAGCCAGTCACGTCACAGACAGCCAGCCACGTCACAGACAGCCAGCCACGTCACAGACAACCAGTCACGTCACAGACAGCCTTCCACGTCACAGACAGCCTTCCACGTCACAGACAGCCAGCCACGTCACAGACAACCAGTCACGTCACAGACAGCCAGCCACGTCGCAGAAGCCAGTCACGTCACAAACAGCCAGCCACGTCACAAACAGCCAGTCACGTCACAGACAGCCAGTCACGTCACAGAGAGCCAGCCACGTCACAGACAGCCAGGCACGTCACAGACAGCCAGGCACGTCACAGACAGCCAGCCACGTCACAGACAGCCAGCCACGTCACAGACAGCCAGTCACGTCACAGACAGCCAGTCACGTCACAGAGAGCCAGCCACGTCACAGAGAGCCAGCCACGTCACAGACAGCCAGCCACGTCACAGACAGCCAGCCACGTCACAGACAGCCTTCCACGTCACAGACAGCCAGCCACGTCACAGACAACCAGTCACGCCAGTGACAACCAGCCACGTCACAACCAGCAATGTCCAAGCCAAAATAAAGCACGTGGCCGCGTTATCCGCCTGATTATAATTGCTGCAACATCCTCTGCCTCTGACAGCAAACCGCCGGGAGTGTCGTCACGGTGGCTCCACACGGCTGTCTGCCCCCAGCTGAGCCAGCAAGATTTATTTGGCTCTACAACAGTGATTGATCACACTGATGGACCCCTGTGACTTGTCGCATTTGTTCTGCTTGTCCTTTCTCCTGCCTCGCCAACAATATCAACATTTATAAACATTGCTGGCCGGCGCTGTTTGTAAAAGGAGGATTTCTCTCAATCTTCTCATCAGACGGCGTTATTGCCACAGGCGAATGAGAAGGCACAAAGTCTTAGATATTGTGTTAGATATTGTGTTGATTAAAAAAAACGCAACATAACAAGGAGGGGGAACAAACAGTAAAATCAAATATTCAATCAAGATTAGTGTATGCCAGAAAAGGCCGAGTTTGTGTGTGTGTGTGGGGAAAATACATGATGGGTTGACAGACTGCCTGGGAATTAGGGTCAGTCGTGAAACTGCTCAACAACAGGGGATATCCAGCGTGTGCAGATGTGCGAGATCTTCTGCCCCGTGAGGTGAAGTTGCTGACATTAGATGACATCTGTAAGAGAATGGATGTGCAGGGGATTTGTAGGTTCTGCCTTCTACGTCCCCGCTTTTGACAAAAAAAAAAAAAAAAAGGAAATAAATGATTTTGTTTCTTACTTTAACTTTGTTATTTATACTTGATGTTGAGTTTACTGAGAGATGTAGATAAGAGACTTTCTTTACTGCCTGTATTTGTAACTTGTTATGGAGCTGTAGCTGCCAGTTATTGAGCTGAGGTTTAAAACTGCTTGGCTAGTGGAATAGAAGCCAGGTCTGATGCAAGAGAGCTCAGCCACCCGATCAGTAACTCTTATTCGGTATAGTTAAAAGTTAGCTGCCAATCCATTACATGACGCCGCAGAACCAGCGGCAGCATTGCTGTATATTGTGCATTTTCTATGCAAATTTACGTTCAGAAGTTCGCCATTGCCACTCGACCTTCGGCTCCCGATACCACTATTAATACCAAGGCAAGGAAGAAAAAAAAAATCACCTGCAGCTGGTATCAAACTCGGCACCCCGGCATTACAGAGCACACCGGCAACGCCTACGCCAGAGAGCCGACATTCAGTTATATTTTATCATACATTCGACATTCGGTACATAACTGGTTGTCAAACTGCATCACGCCGGGGTACTGACCAGACCCTGAAACTTATCTTTTCAAGTAGTTTGCAGCGGCACTTGACACATGCGCTGGAGCACTGGCTGCGTCTACCGTGAAGCACTGTTTGCGTCTACCGTGGAGCAATGTTTGCGTCTACCGTGAAGCACTGTTTGCGTCTACCGTGGAGCAATGTTTGCGTCTACCGTGAAGCACTGGTTGCGTCTACCGTGGAGCACTGTTTGCGTCTACCGTGGAGCAATGTTTGCGTCTACCGTGGAGCACTGGTTGCGTCTACCGTGAAGCACTGGTTGCGTCTACCGTGGAGCACTGGTTGCGTCTACCGTGAAGCACTGTTTGCGTCTACCGTGGAGCAATGTTTGCGTCTACCGTGGAGCACTGGTTGCGTCTACCGTGGAGCAATGTTTGCGTCTACCGTGAAGCACTGGTTGCGTCTACCGTGGAGCATTGGTTGCGTCTACCGTGGAGCACTGGTTGCGTCTACCGTGGAGCACTGTTTGCGTCTACCGTGGAGCACTGGTTGCGTCTACCGTGGAGCACTGTTTGCGTCTACCGTGAAGCACTGGTTACGTCAACCGTGGAGCACTGGTTGCCTCAACCGTGGAGCACTGGTTGCGTCTACCTTGAAGCACTGGTTGCGTCTACCGTGAATTTTTTTTAAAAGGAGTAGAAAATTATAGGTAAGAAAAAAGTTGGTAAGAAACAACAAACAGTTCATGTTACCTTTACAAAATCAATCACAATAAACGAACAAAGGACGTTGCGGCGATTAGCCTTCATCAGCACATAAAGAACAATACAGTACACATACACAAATATACTCTAACTATGAAGTGACTACATGGGACTAATGTACACAATAAATGATACTCATCTGTGTTCCTGGCGAAAAATTCCTTCAAGAGGATGTCAAGGACAGGTACATGTGAATTTATCACCAACGCACGGACGAAGAGCAAAAAACGGGTTCACTAAAAATAGGAAATGGACGAAGTAGACGCCCACAAACAGCGTACACTGAGTGTCTAAAGAGTTAGGGAGCGGTTGGCCAATAAGGCGTGACCCGGGTTGGGTCGTGGGGATGACATTGGTCCATCTCATGGAATAAAAGTGGTGCCTGTGCTTACGAACAAATACCAGACAGGCATGCAGGCCGGCAGACAGGCATGCTAATAGATAGACAGACAGACAGACAGACAGACAGACAGACAGACAGACAGACAGACAGACAGACAGACAGACAGACAGACAGACAGACAGACAGACAGACAGACAGACAGACAGATAGATAGATAGATAGATAGATAGATAGATAGATAGATAGATAGATAGATAGATAGATAGATAGATAGATAGATAGATAGATAGATAGATAGATAGATAGATAGATAGATAGATAGATAGATAGATAGATAGATAGATAGATAGATAGATAGATAGATAGATAGATAGATAGATAGATAGATAGATAGATAGATAGATAGATAGATAGATAGATAGATAGATAGATAGATAGATAGATAGATAGATAGATAGATAGATAGATAGATAGATAGATAGATAGATAGATAGATAGATAGATAGATAGATAGATAGATAGATAGATAGATAGATAGATAGATAGATAGATTAGATAGATTAGATAGATTAGATAGATAGATAGATAGATAGATAGATAGATAGATAGATAGATAGATAGATAGATAGATAGATAGATAGATAGATAGATAGATAGATAGATAGATAGATAGATAGATAGATAGATAGATAGATCGTCTACCGTGGAGCTCTGGTGGCGTCTACCGTGGAGCACTCGTTGCCTCAACCGTGGAGCACTGATTGCTTCAACCGTGGAGCACTGATTGCTTCAACCGTGGAGCACTGGTTGCTTCAACCGTGGAGCTCTGTTGGCGTCTACCGTGGAGCACTGATTGCCTCAACCGTGGAGCAACTGTTGCTTCAACCGTGGAGCACTGGTTGCGTCTACCTTGGCTTCTAGTCAGAGCTAGTCACAAGTCTCAGCATCTGACCTGTCATTTGTATGTAAGGTTGAGTCTGTGCGGTTGTGCCTCTGTTTATATCTGGGTCTTTGTGTCTGTGTGTGTTTGTATGCGCGCGTGTGTGGTCGGGTATGTACTTTTATATAATCAAAAGTCGTGTGTTTCCAACTTGATTTGATAAAGAAGGATTGAAGGAAATATAGCGTAGAGACAAAAGAGAGCGAGAGAGATGGAAAAAGATAAAGGCTAAACCATCATTAGGAACAGAACATAATTCTCTTGCACACACACACACACACACACACACAAAACACGCACGCACGCAGGCAGGCAGGCACGCACACACACAGGCAGGCACGCACGCAGGCAGGCAGGCACGCAGGCACACACACACACAACATCATAGGTTTTTTTCACCCAAGACTGGTAGTTTCGCTAAGTGTTCTTCTTAGTCCTGTGAAGACAAGTCTTATAGAAGAGAGATGAGCTTTTTCTGTGTGGCTGCCACTTCGCTTGAGTCAGTCTTACACCCGACATTGTTTACCTCCTATTGGGCAAAATGGGCACAGATTTGCAGAGACAATGTTCTCCTGCAAGAATATGTTCCAGCTTTCAGCACCCCTCCTGAGATCGTTCGCCGTTTTGGCACTGAATCCTGTGAACATACGGGGGTTTTTGTTTAGCAACGCTCCAAAGACATGGTTCAGAAATGGAATCGCATGTTTTCTTAATCAATAATATCACCAGACCTCCATTACGGCTTATTGAAGACCGGCTTTCTTGACCAAATTCAGTTTATTCTTTGCTCACATCGGATTGTAAGGCATACATCGTTTCACGGTGTTTTATCTTCTTCTTATTTGTCTTGTTCTTCTTCTTGTGCATTATCATCATCGTCATCACCATCATATTCATCATCATCAGCATCTTCTTCTTCTTCTTCTTCTTCTTCTTCTTCTTCTTCTTCTTCTTCTTCTTCTTCTTCTTCTTCTTCTTCTTCTTCTTCTTCTTCTTCTTCTTCTTCTTCTTCTTATTATTATTATTATTATTATTATTATTATTATTATTATTATTATTATTATTAATATTATTCTTTTTCTTCTTCTTTTTCTTCTTCTTCTTCTTCTCTTCTTCTTCTTCGTCATCCTCCTCCTTCGCCTCTATAGCGAATTAGAAATAGGGGCACACACACACACAGAGAGAGAGAGAGAGAGAGAGAGAGAGGGGGGAGAGGTATAGAGAGAATCTGACCCAAATACACTGGACTACAGTTGACTTTGTAACCATGTTTTTGTTAGTGCCCCTGTATGATTGTGTTGTACAGTGAACGGGGATTGTGGGATTTTTCCCTTCAGTTGTTTACAATACAGACTGTAATCCTAGAGGACGGCCTCTGGTACATTATATTAAGATTTGGGCAAGTGGGACATCAGTGCTAGAGGTAATGCGGGGGACTCGTGGCAGCAGGAGGCTAGGGATCCTGTTGTATGGAGAGGAAAAGGCAGCATGGAAATAATGACAAACGAGAGGGTGATTTCATTTTGGTACCGAGCTGAGCGTTTGGAAAGATACACAAGACACGATGGGAAAATGCGGCCCTGAAATCCAATACAATTATTATTGTGGAACTTCTCATTGCTGGCTGGTATTGCTAGTCGATGTTCTCGATGTCGGTTGGTCTTGCTAGTCAATGTTCTCAATGCTGGCTAGTCTTGTTAGTCAATGTTCTCAATGCTGGCTAGTCTTGCTAGTCAGTGTTCTCAATGCTGGCTAGTCTTGCTAATCAATGTTCTCAATGCTGGCTAGTCTTGCTAGTCAATGTTCTCAATGCTGGCTAGTCTTGTTAGTCAATGTTCTCAATGCTGGCTAGTCTTGCTAGTCAGTGTTCTCAATGCTGGCTAGTCTTGCTAGTCAATGTTCTCAATGCTGGCTAGTCTTGCTAGTAAATGTTCTCAATGCTGGCTAGTCTTGTTAGTCAATGTTCTCAATGCTGACTAGTCTTGCTAATCAATGTTCTCAATGCTGGCTAGTCTTGTTAATCAATGTTCTCAATGCTGGCTAGTCTTGCTAGTCAGTGTTCTCAATGCTGGCTAGTCTTGCTAATCAATGTTCGCAATGCTGGCTAGTCTTGCTAGTCAGTGTTCTCAATGCTGGCTAGTCTTGTTAGTCAATGTTCTCAATGCTGGCTAGTCTTGCTAGTCAATGTTCTCAATGCTGGCTAGTCTTGTTAATCAATGTTCTCAATGCTGGCTAGTCTTGCTAGTCAGTGTTCTCAATGCTGGCTAGTCTTGCTAGTCAGTGTTCTCAATGCTGGCTAGTCTTGTTAATCAATGTTCTCAATGCTGGCTAGTCTTGTTAGTCAATGTTCTCAATGCTGGCTAGTCTTGCTAATCAATGTTCTCAATGCTGGCTAGTCTTGTTAATCAATGTTCTCAATGCTGGCTAGTCTTGCTAGTCAATGTTCTCAATGCTGGCTAGTCTTGCTAATCAATGTTCTCAATGCTGGCTAGTCTTGTTAGTCAGTGTTCTCAATGCTGGCTAGTCTTGCTAATCAATGTTCTCAATGCTGGCTAGTCTTGCTAGTCAATGTTCTCAATGCTGGCTAGTCTTGCTAGTCAGTGTTCTCAATGCTGGCTAGTCTTGTTAATCAATGTTCTCAATGCTGGCTAGTCTTGTTAGTCAATGTTCTCAATGCTGGCTAGTCTTGCTAATCAATGTTCTCAATGCTGGCTAGTCTTGTTAATCAATGTTCTCAATGCTGGCTAGTCTTGCTAGTCTTTGTTCTCAATGCTGGCTAGTCTTGCTAATCAATGTTCTCAATGCTGGCTAGTCTTGTTAGTCAGTGTTCTCAATGCTGGCTAGTCTTGCTAGTCAATGTTCTCAATGCTGGCTAGTCTTGTTAGTCAATGTTCTCAATGCTGGCTAGTCTTGTTAGTCAATGTTCTCAATGCTGGCTAGTCTTGTTAGTCAATGTTCTCAATGCTGGCTAGTCTTGCTAATCAATGTTCTCAATGCTGGCTAGTCTTGCTAATCAATGTTCTCAATGCTGGCTAGTCTTGTTAGTCAGTGGTCTCAATGCTGGCTAGTCTTGCTAGTCAATGTTCTCAATGCTGGCTAGTCTTGTTAGTCAATGTTCTCAATCCTGGCTAGTCTTGCTAGTCAATGTTCTCAATGCTGGCTAGTCTTGTTAGTCAATGTTCTCAATGCTGGCTAGTCTTGCTAATCAATGTTCTCAATGCTGGCTAGTCTTGCTAGTCAATGTTCTCAATGCTGGCTAGTCTTGTTAGTCAATGTTCTCAATGCTGGCTAGTCTTGCTAATCAATGTTCTCAATGCTGGCTAGTCTTGCCAGTCAATATTCTCGATGATGGCTGGTTTTACTTGTCAATGTGTTCAATGCCAGCTGGTCTTGCTAGTCACACATGAACTGCTATCCTCGTGCCTGGCTTTAGCACAGTTTAATTCCTTCTTCTAGCCACGCTATCTAAGTTGGTTAAACCAGCTTGGCGACGACTGGGTGACGAAATCCTTGTGGTCTGAGTTCACACTCGTGGTTAGGTAGAAAAGCCACATATTTCCAAGGTTTACGATATCTGTCACGGAATCAAGGCCGAAGGGTTGCGATGTCCATAGTACCGAGCCAAAGGGTTTACAACTCCTGGTTTCTAGATTTAAAAACAATCTTTCTTCTGAACAGACTGAGAGTTACCTAACAGCTAACACATAAAGTTATATATTTATATCCATGTACATTTGCTGTTGATTTTTATATCACTGTACACATATTGTGATGTATTTATAAATAAATATACTAGATAATTGCTTTCGAAGTCATATTTTGTACGAAACTAAAAGCAAATAAAACGTTATTATAAAAGACAAGATGCAGACTCCCCTCCCCCCCACACCCCCCCACACCCCCCCCCACACTTTTTTTCTCTCTAGGATATAGATCATGGCAACGTGTGTATGAGTAAGGGCTTGTTACTAGAGCTAATGAGTTGTTCGTTTTCTGCCTCGACATCATTGTGCTAAAGTAGTATTTCAGATAAATTCGAATCCAGTCGGATAAAACCAGGTATAGTGTAATCTTTTACCCTTGTCAAGTGATGAATCTTTATGTCACCTAATCAAAGAATCGGGTGCCGTCTCCACGTTGATGGTTGGCTGCAATGAAGCTCCAGCACACCATGTCTCTCTTGAAGCTTATACACTCTCTTAGATTTTAACTCGTTCATGCCTTGATGTTATCCTACCATTTGTATCGTAATCTGCCCACTGCCTGCTTGCCTTGCTCTTCAATTTCAAGTATGACTTTTATAGGAGTCAAATGTCTTTTAATTTAGCCGAAATATTTAATCAAACTCGTGTTTAAACCTTTCTAGAATCGCCTTTTCATTCTCAGTCTCCCCAGAGCATTTGATTGCTTTTTGAGAAAGATAGAGAAAGAAAGAAGAAACAAATCGACCCAGGCGCAGTTTCAATTTAATTTTGCGAGCAGTCACTAACGCTACTGATTCAGTCTTCAGTTTCCAATGACTTTTAAAGGTCGGACTAAAAGCGCCAAGCCTTCCCCCCTAGAGTGAGATAACTGGCAGCTCATGTGGAGTGCCGGCGCTAGAGTGACTATAGATAGCAGCATAATACCCGTCAATCACAGTTACTGTCATTGGCATTGGAAGCTTCACGTGTGACCTTTCCTGGGAAAAATGTTACGTCACTTTGATTTTAAAAAAAAAGGGGGGGGGGGGGGGGGTTTACGGATCAAACAGGTTTACAGCTGAACTT
>CAJHNH020003557.1:932526-1052526 GCA_905116865.2 Candidula unifasciata | reverse complement strand
AGAACCACACACTGAAAATAGGAAGGTCTTGGATGGCGCAAACTGAAGACATATTTAGTCATATGTGTAGGCTTGATAACATTGGGCGAGGCGAGGATGGGTCAGAATGTCCCAACAAAAGTCAGACTTGTGTTGTGTTCTGCTCACACTGGGCTATGGGTGCGGAGGCAATTCTCGCCCAGAGGATGTGTTAATCTATACAGATGTCTCTGTGTTGAGAGGATTCTTAGCCAAAGTAAACTGACGTCGCTAAGTGCAGCAAAGCTTGGCATATGACACTGCAACGTCTAGTTTGAGAATTGATGTGGAGGCAGTCACTGCAGTCATTCACTGGCTTGTGAATCAGGTCCACACATGTTATAATCGTAATCGCATGTTGTAAACGGTGGAGACCGCTATACTCTGTGACGATGCTCTGCATCGCTTTAGAGTTCCCGGGTAGCTAGCGTCGCTTGGATATCTTCTCCAGGATAAGCCGGTGTATTAGGAAATAAACAGTGTAACAGTGTATGATGTTGATTAAAAATTCGGGCGCACTGTTTGCCCCGCGAAAGCTCTAAGCGTCCCACTCTAAAGCGTAGACAATAAAGGTAGCCACAGGTTTGTTCACATGTGATGCTCGCCTTATAGTATCCCTGAGTCTTTACTCCGAGGACTAGCATCCCTGAGTCTTTACTCCGAGGACTAGCATCCCTGAGTCTTTACTCAGAGGGCATCTCCAGGAACCTATATCATGCTGAGCCTCGATATAGATTAATTATGAACTAGTCAACCCAGTGTGGTGATGCAATTTTTTATTTTTTTAATTTGAAGACGCAATCTAGCCCGGCCATAAATATTGTATTAATTTCTGAACGCGGTTTCTTGGACCTCTCGACGGGTGATCCTCATCCACTTGGTGGCACTTTGTGTCATCGGGTGTTTGTCTCTTGTGTGATGTCCTGGTGGGGTGAAATATACTACTACTATAGAAAAAGAGTCCAATCAGACGATAGGCTCAAGTCCTACCATTTACACTACCGTGACCTCTATGCTATCGTGACCCTTATGTTGTCGTGACCCTTATGATAACGTGCAGACATTGTATGAAACTTAAAACTTGTCAGCGGCACCGAACTAACATGCCGGTCCTGCCCAAAGCTCACTTCGTGTTTCACCAAAGTGGTTTCAGGCTGGAAGAAAATCAAATAATATGAGCACAGCTGAGTACCCAATCGTAGTCTTCTCACTGATGGACAGAACGGAACCAGCGTAAATTTTTGACTTCTGAAGACCCATTTCTGGCATTCCCGCTGATGGACAGAACAAACACAGCGAAAATTGTTGACTTGTGAGAGCCGACCAGACGCTGTGCTCTCGCTAAATGAAATCTTTATCAGAGACTTGGTGAAAATGGCACAGCTCTCTAAGTGGCAGTTTCAATTAAGCGTTGCCTGGTTTTTAAAGGCTGGTTGATTGACAATGTTTGCGATTTAGGGACTAGATAGATAGACACAGAAAGAAGAGAAAATGTGTAAGGAAGGATCGATACGCTTAGAGAGGGAAAATAGCAGATAAGGCTGATTTAAGATAGATTAAACGGCTTTGGAATATTGAGAAGCGGATGAAAATAAAGTTGACGACTGGTTGAATATCAGCTGAGATGGAAGATTTAACGAAACGTGTTAGTTCACCAGGAAAGTGTTAGCTGAGTGCTAATTTGTGATCATGAGGCCTATATAAGCTAATTACCGGGGCTTGCTGTGTGTGGTCTGAAGGAGGTTGGTTGTTGTTGCGTATCCTTTACAGGACGTTGCAGAACCAACCCCAACAGCCCTTGGCTGTTGTGTGGTTTTTCTAGGCAAATTTACGCCCAGTAGGTTGCCATTGCCTCCTGCACGGTCGGTTTTCTGTCGAAACCAACGCAAGGCGCATGGCCCGCAGCTGGGATCGAACTCGGCATCCCAGCATTACGAAGCGTTCGCATCGACTTAGCCACAGAACCCACCTGTACGAGGTATAGTGCTTTAATAGCTGTAAGCTATGGTGGTTGTGTGTGTCTGTGTTCTTTGTCAGTACACAGTACGTGTCTTTGCCGTCGAAGTGGGAGCGAGAGGCTTCGTTTCCACTTCGCTCTACAATGTGATTAACGAACTAGGAATGAACGCAAACGGACACTTAAACAGCTGGGCGAGGTTGCTGAGAGGGACTCGAGCTGGTTCTGGACACAAAGAAACAACGTAGGGGACGGGCGTCGGTGAGCTGCTCCGGGTGTCTAGCGGAAAAGAATTTCCCATCCCTTGAAAGTCCATCGTGTCCGAATTGTCTGCCAGTGTTCCTCTGCCACCTGCTAACAAAAGTTCAACATGAGTCCGGTATACCAATCGTAAGCTTGTCGCTCGGTCGTCCAGGTATGCAGACTGCTCTAATTATGCTACCGCGACGACTTCTTATCTCACAGTACCTTCTGCAAAATCACCAACTCGTCTTGTCCCTATCCGAACACCATCCGGTAATTTCGTGCAGCAGGGAAACCAACACTGAGCTTCATGAACTCAGGTGGGCCCACTCTCTGAAAACGTCTAGGAGCTCGTGGGCCGAAACGATTGTCGACGAGAGATTATTTCTACTGACGATTGGTAGATCCCTGCTGTACATGCTCCCCTGTGGAGTTTCTTCTTATTGTCAGATCTTAGAAGATTGACTTATGTGCCCCGGGTTTAATCTCATAATCATGGCCATTTTCACAGAGCATCTGGTTGCTGGTGAGAACCTTGCACAAAGTTGTATCTGTATAGCTCCAGCAACCATGACTAATAATATCAGAAATACCAGCATCGAAAAGGGAAGGACAGAGATCAAACCGACACTTATCCTAATCACTTAGGGAGTCAGGAAACGTCATAGGAACTGTTTAATTTAAGGCATAGCTTATCTACTGCGTACTGATTAAGCTAAGGGCTTTATTCTATAACTTTATCTGTATTTTGCACATGGAGCTAGACCTATATTTTATAGATCAGTCTGCATCACACCGACCACCTTTACTTTCTAGGACTTTATCTGGTACCCATTTCAAGGTTGGGTCGACCTAGAACCAAAAAGCAGTGTTGAAAAAAAAGTGTGTCTCCGTCTAGACCTGAACCCACGACCTTCAGGTCCACATGCGAGGGTGTAACGTGCCGACTGGTCTACAGACAGACAAACATGTGGTTAGCATCATGTACCCTTTGAACTTCGAATCGTTAGAAGGGGCTATCACTCTCCAACCTTGTGACAGCAAGGAAGTTAGCAATATAAAAACATGTTTAAAAAACAGTAAGTAGCATCACCTTGTTCTATTCTTTCTTATATATATATATATATATATGTGTATATGTGTATGTGTGTGTGTGTGTGTGTGTATACGAGTGAGGGTAAAAAAAAGTAAGTCACAAATGATTGTTTAAAAAAAACAGCAAACAAGAGGTCAACAATTTTAAAACCACTAATTTTTACACATACACTGCCCCCCCCCCCCCCTTTTCCCTTTTTTTTTTCAACATAATTTCCACCAACATTGATGCACTTGTCACAACGTTTTATCAGTTGTCCTAAACCTTTTTCTTTTTCTTCTTCTCTTCAACCTTGTACCTCTGCGAAGTGTAGGGGAAAGATGTAACATTCGTTGACGAGCTCTGTCAAGAGCACTATTAAGACTGATGTTCATTTGTTTATGTTTTCCCAAGCCTGCTGCATATAACTGCGAGCTTTGATTTCTAAACGACATATTCACTTCACATTCAACTTCTTCGTCATTGGCGAAATGTCTCCCTCCAAAGTGGGTTTTCGGGGCTGCAAGGTGTTCCAGAAGTTCCAACCCTAGATGGTTAATTTTCTCCTGAGTTAACAAGCTGTATGTGGTCTGGCATTGTCATGAAGGAGCAGAACTCATCTAATCACTAGGCCTGGACGTGTTCTTCGTACCGCATCATAAAGATACTATAGGACTTAACAGTATGGATCAGCATCCACATTCTCAATTTAAAAAAAAAGGGGTTCATAAAACACTGTCAGCATAACTGTCCCTGCTGGTGGCGTAAGCTTGAACTTTTTAACACAAGGCGAAGAATTATGTTTCCATTGCGTTAAGTATGCTTTGATTCGGACTGGTAGTGATGCACCCATGATTCGTCCCCAGTAATAATCCTGTTCAGCATGTTTTCTCTTTTATCTGCTTAGACAGAGAAGCTGCAAGGAGAGGCCTGATCGGTTCATTTTGTGTTCGTCCGTCGATTGTCCGGATAACCACCTTGATCACACTTACTTAAATTTCAGTCGATCATGCAATCGATTTTACGAATGTTCTTTACAGGAGCCTTTTTGCGACCCCCCCCCCCCCCCCCTCCCCCCCCCGAAAAAAACCCCACAATAGCACGTTGTTCTTTGAGGGAATACTCTATCAGTACAGTAGCCATTTGTGTGTCTCGTTGAGAATGCACATGCAACACCTAACGCCACCTAACGAGCAGAGACATTAAGTTCAATGTGGCTATCAACTTATGACACCAACTAAATTTTCCTGCAATCCCATAACCATTTGTGACTTACTTATTGAATTCGTTCAAGCAAAATGTCATGGCACGATCAGCGAAGGACGCTTTGTTGGTGTTAATGATGAAAAGAACGGGACACCTGCAAACAATCTTCAGTCTAGTGTTAGCAGTTTTTGAATCATTCGTTCATTCATTTTTTTTATTTATTTATTCATTTGTTTTGTATTCATTTATTTGTTGGGATATTCATGCATCTACTGGGGTGTTCATCAATTTGTTGGGGTGTTCATTCATTCGTTCGGGTATTAATAAATTACATACTCATGCATTCTGGAAAACAACATCAGCTTTGCCGCTCTGTACTAACGACTTTGCTGGGATTTGAACTGAGGTCAACTTCGAAGCGTAATGAGTATAATGAGTATAATTCCTCGATAATTATAACTGATAAGAATCGGTTTCAGGAGATAGTAGCTGCCGGCAGACCAGAGAGATTTGTGATGTTTATTAACGGGAACAGTTCAAAAGAGGAAGGAAAGAGAGTGATAACCGTAGAGTTTATTGATTCGATGTAGCTAACTATTTATTGACAGATATACGTTTCACGTTCATTGATTTCGGATTGTTGAAATAGCTATTGGTAAAACTATTTGTAATATTTATTGATTCGAAACAGTGGTAACAAGAACTTATTGATACTTTGCAATGTTACTGGTTGTGAAAGTGCAATACTATCCATTTATACATAGGGTATCTAAAACAGGATGTACCCTTTTCAAAACAAACAAATCACCCCCCCCCCCCCCCCCCCCCTTTTCTTTTTCCCCTTTGGGATGTGATATTAGAATCTTTTATATACCGAAAATAGGTAATACATCATAGTTGTTTTTCCTACATTACAAATATTCAGTTTGGGCTCCTTTTGTCACACGACAGATATTTGGTCAATAGTCCTTGTCCTCCCTTGCTCAATTCAACATGTCTCTTGTAACGGCAATAACGATAGTCTTTGACAAAACCCTATAACAAGAAGTCGCATGGTGTCATGTGTAGAGACCTCAGGGGCCATCCCCGCACCGCTTCATCCCCAGGACCAGTGCCAGCTATCCAACAATGTGGGAGATGTTCGTTCGGATACCCTCTCACGTCATTATGCAAATGAGAGGGGGCTACATCTTGTTGGAGCATGAAATCTCGGGAGTCCTCTTCAAATTGTCGCATCAACCCAATCTGGACCATGTCCAGATACCAGAGTCAGCTCTGTCACTGAAAGTTGCGTTGAACTATCTGTGCTATTCCACAGCACAAAATGCTTTCTGCTGTTTGGAGGGTTCCATCTTGAAATTGTGTGCTCAAGGAAACGGTGGGTATTTCAATCAAAACTTGGAGTATCTAACAGCAATCGGAGTATTTTACATCTCTCTCCACACACTGGGCACTAAAACGGAACAGAAAGAAAAGGGTGCAGTATTTGTCCGACACCCTGCACACCCACACACATGCAAACACACATGCACTCACATACGCACGCACACACATACCCACACATACAAGCTGCGTTGATATAAGGAGCCAAAGTAACATTCTGGCCAGAGACTCGCCTGTCTATACTAGGGTCCTTTATTCGAATTCACATTGTTTGGGGAGGAAGGAGGATTGGGGGGGGGGGGGGGGGGGGGAAGGGGGGGCGGTAGATGGCAGATCGCAACTTGACAAAGTGCAAAATGGGTACCTGAAATGATATCACAGAAGTAAAGGCGTCCGGCGTGTTGTATACTACCTTACCCATCGAGTGCCCGATTGATCAATGTAAATGTATATCTAGTAACATAAATTCGACGCGTCAGTATGATCCTAATAATGTTGATGCGTATTTAAAAGTAAAGTTCCCTTTTCACGCCTTTCGGCGCATCGGGCATATGGGCAGAGCGTCCCATATTTTTACAGACCATCAGCACTCTGTGGGTAATGTGGTCAGCATTACGCCGGCTGTCTTTACTTTCCCAGGACAGCCCATCCTGGTACCCATTTTAACCATATCGATATTCACACTCATTCTCCTCATTTAGTGCTTGCCGACTCACGTGAGCGATGATGCCTCTTTATAATCTGCGATATTGAACAGCATGTATCAGTTCGTCTGCTGATACCCCTCCATGTCAGGACAAAAATCTGTTTAAAATCCTCACATCTCGTCTTCCTCTGCCTCTTTTTTTCCACCGATCTTTCCAGTGGTCACAGTTTGTTCCAGTTTGCGTCTTCTCATAAAACGACCTTAAGATTGATGACTCATATCTCTTTCTGATGTTTGGGGTAAGCTATCTTCGGACCTTTGCTTCTTTCAAAATATCTGGGGGTTTTGTTTTTTCTGTCAGACTAGAGGAATTTTGAGGAATCTTCTGCAAAAGCACATTTTCGACTCTTCAGGAAATCGTGTAGCGTGTTTATTAACAAGCTAGCTGCGTTAAAAAAAAAAAAAATAATAAACAAGTGACATCGTGTATTCTTATTTTAGAAAGACGACAACCGTTTATCGCTGGTGTGATAACTGACTTCTGAGTACTGACGCTTTTGTCTATGCCATTCTAAGACTTGCAAACTTAGTGTTTAGAGGCTGGCTGTTTAAGAATGTGTTCATTGAACTGTGTATTCGGTGTCGGAAGTATATTTTTACGCAGAAGACACAAGCAATAGGCTGTCGCAGCCTAGCTGTTAGGCAAAGAAGAAGAAGAAGACGATTATTTTAGAGATCAATACACTGGTAGAAAAAAAACTCATACTTGAATCAGTTTCCATTAAGAAACGTGTATACTTAGAACATCTTATAGTGAATAAAGTTGTAGCCTGATAGATAAATCAGAGTCACAGACTGGGCCTAACATGGGAAAAAAAGAACTTGCCCGCACATTAAGGCAACTTCTACAGACGCAGACAATTGAATTTGCTTTAGTTAGAAGTAGGAACTAGATGTCTGGCCGTTAATAGTTTTCCTTCCGGTGGTCTTCGGTCTGGCTCGACTGCTGGCACAGATTTTCCAATACCACGTTCGCTAGCCAGACTTTCTTCGGCTGGTTCCGGGCAACGAATTCTCTCCCCTTTTCGCATTCTCACTGGGTAGAAGTCACGAATTGTCCCCCTTGTTCGCATTCTTGGTTGTCGAATCTTCGTTCTCTTCGTGGGAAATTAGTTCCACCGTCGATTTTAGTGGGTAACGAACTTTCCTGTAACGAGATTAATTTAGCTATCGGGCTGGCAACACTGCAATAATGAACTACTAACATCTGAGACAAAATGTGTACTTGTGTACAAGCACTTTGTTTCCAAAACAGTGGATTCGACGTCTTTATATATATTGTCTGTCTGTCCGTCAACCTGTTCATACACGTATTTCAGCTTCCATCCGATCTCATGCTTACATTACCCAAACAATTCTTATTCTTGGTCATCCAGCAATAAATGTATGCATGTGTTTACAGTTTGTGATCCACAGTATTATTTTTACCTCATCATGATCGTTATCATCATACTCAAATAAGATATATGACACTGTAATTTCTCTCTCTCGCTCTGTGTGTGTGTGTGTGTGTGCGCGCGTGCGCACGCACGCGCGATGAATGAAAGAAAGAAGAAAATAATTTTAGACATGTTATCCTCTGCAATTCCGAATTCCTTGAAAAAAAATTGCTCTCGTCCATTGTTCAAGTACCTAGGTAAAGTTATTCATTGACTACACAATTAGCCTTTGCCTGGCGCTGTCCGATTATCTATTCTTCGTCTCTTTCTTAAGCATGCCGAGCTCACCAGGTTTATTGCTGCAATATCACTCGCCTCCATTTATCTCTATGACTGGCCGTCGTTTTCCATTTGGTGGATTTAAGAATGTGAAGTCTGTTTGTATAATATCTATCCCCAATCTTTT
Organism: Candidula unifasciata; assembly: GCA_905116865.2. NCBI lineage: Eukaryota > Metazoa > Mollusca > Gastropoda > Stylommatophora > Geomitridae > Candidula > Candidula unifasciata. The sequence continues at coordinate 1,044,093 of CAJHNH020003557.1, read as the reverse complement.
TGGTCTGCTTCGTGTCTACTCCCATTTAGCTCGTCTGTTGTGTGGCCAGTTCATGTCTCTCTGTTATCTGCCATTGTATCTGATACCCCAATCAGTGGCCTAGCAAGGTCAAGTGGAACCCGGTGCGGAAAATCCCCCTCCAAACTACACACACACAGACACACACTTTTTAATGTTGAAAACACATATGTATACCATTGTGTTACCCCTGTCAGTGACGACACGCGGCGCGGCCCGCATGATCATTCCTACAGCACTGGCCCCAACCATTGTATTTTGTTAGCTCTTATGATGCCAGCAATTAGTGGTAACTTAAATAGATTATCAATTTCCTTCTTGCTTCCTGTCTATGATTTGATCGTCTTTAATGTGTCCAGAGATCGTCTCAGAACTCTGTAAAGTTTGTAATAAAGCTTCGTTTCTGTTTATTGTTAAACTTCAAGTCTCTTTAAGATCATGCTCACGTGTATAAATAGCCGAGTCCTATGTTGGAAGATGCTTTACTGACTAAAGCGTCCAATTTTTCCTTTAATATAATTAAATGCCACAGGTCTACATGTTTGGAAAGAACATTCAAATCACTTGAGTTTTATTGCAAAACTGATTTATTGACTAGTGTCCGACCTTTTGCAAGAACATGATAATTCAATCGACTTTATCAAACAGTGTCTAGTCTCAGTCGTGCTTCCCTGCTGTAAATTACCGGGCAATATTTCGCCGGCAGAAGAGTTGAGTTGACTGCACTCTGAGCTAAAGTTCAAATCCTGATTGCTTCCGGGAGTCAGTTTCGCAGCTTGCCATCCATTCCCCAACCTCGGTAACGAGAACAGGGCTATAGTGGGTGGACTAAACCCATTTCAGTCATGTGAAAGATAATTTCTCATTGGAAACAATTTCCCATTTCAAACAGTTTCCCACTAGGGAGTTTTAAATGTCATTTTCTTCCAGAGATTCCGTTTAGCTATCTCATGTAGAAGATATTTTTCATTTGAGAAGTTCATTTAGGATTTTTTCCCCCTGCGTCTTGCCTACTTTTTTCTTGACGTTTCTCCCAAATGTTTTATGTTTTTTTTTTTTTAAAAGACTGGTCATTTTCCATAGATTTATAACAACCACTACGGTTTGTTGTAGTTAGAAATGTAGACATTTCAGTGCTTGTACTGAATGTTTTGATGCTTTTGATAATGTTTATCACTTGATGTGTGAATTAAATGAATGGAGGGAAACCTCGAAGGGCAGAATATTAGGCGGGCCTGCGTGCCCAATTCTGAACCCTTCAAAAATAAAGTTTGTCCGTTCGTTCGTTCGTTCGTTCTGTAAGTTAACAGTCAAAGTTAAAATTCAATACTAATGTTATCCTACATTATCACAAAACCGTACATGAATCATTTGTGTGTGCTTATTCATTCATTCATTCATTCATTCATTCATTCATTCATTCATTCATTCATTCATTCATTCATTCATTCATTCATTCATTCATTCATTATCCAGTAAGGCCATCTTATGCCACATAGGGCTCGCAGTTTATTCTTCCATCCCATTCCATCCTGTGCAATCAGTTCCATATCATGGATGAAATGCAGTCCAGCAGCTTTGGCCTCTTTCATCACCGTTCGTCTTAGGGTTTCTTTGGGCGTCCTCGTCTCTTTAATTCCTGTGTTTCTCATTGTAATGCCTGTTTGGTGATTCTCAGCTGGTTTCTTCTCATGATGTGTCCAATGCGTACCACTATCTTCTCTGTCTTAAAACTGTTGATGCTAGAGGTTGCCAAGATATTTCTCTTAATTCTTTACTCCTTTTTAGAATTCATTGTGTACATAATTTTTTTCATCTGTTATCTCATACATTTGATTTCAAACGCATCTATCTTTCCTTCCATATCTTTAGTTGTTCTTCAACTTTTATTTGCATATGTTACAACTGAAATAACATTAGATTTGAAAATACGTAACTTGATTTTGAAACGATACAGTTTAGAGTTCCAGATGTTGTTCAAACTTTTAACAGCTGCTGATGCCTTGCCAATGTATGCCATAATTTCTTTCTTTGTATTTCCTTCACTATCAATTCATCAGGGAGTCGCCGTGACAGAGCGGCTAGACTTTCGCCCGCGGATCGGAAGGTCGTAGGTTCGCTCCCTGGTGGAACCGGACTTTTTTTTTTTTTAATGACCTTGGCTCCCAGGTCGACACAGCCTTGAGTGGGTACCGGGTGCAGTCCCGGGAGGTAAATGCGGCCGGCGTAATGCTTATCACATCACCCATCTTGTGCCGATTGGTCTTTAAAATATATGTCTAGCCCTATATGCCCTATACGCCTAAAAGCGTGGAAAAGGGACCTTTACTTTTTTTCCCCATCAGTTCATCAAAAGAAAAAGTCACTGAGTGAATATTTGATCTAATGAGCTTCTCCAGGTCGAAAAGCTGTGTGTTCCTCTCTCAAGATTGTGTCCACAACCCATTTAATTCTATTGAAAATTATTTTACAAAAATTCTTGGACATTACTGAAAACAGAGTAAACTCTCTCCAAGTGTTACAGTCAGTAAGATTACCTTTCTGTGAAATTTTACCAGTTATTCCTTTCTTCCACTGATCAAAGATTTTTGCCTCTGCCCATATTTTATTAAACAAATCGTTCACTTGGTTTATGGTTTCATTATCTGGTACCTTGAGTACTCCTGCAGTAGTATCATCATTACCTGCTGCCTTACTGTTTGCTAATTAATTGATTGCCTCCCTGATTTCCATGTTATTTATCTGTCCTACATTTAGTAGTAGTAATATGTTTGTTGTCAACTCTTCATCAACACTCAGTGGTTCTTGTGGACTAGGTTTATTCAAAGTTTCTGAAAAGTATTCTGCCCACAGGTTCTTCTGCTCAGACAAACAGGTTATCAAGTCTGGTTCCAGCTTGATCGCAAACTGGTTACATCATAATTGCCCCCTGTTCATGTGCCAGTAAGGTAAAAAAAAAAATGTTTATCGCTGCCACATCTGAAAAATCAGGCAGCAGCCCTGGAAAATCCAATAGATAGTACTCACAGCAAATGCATAAGGCAGCTGCCCCAGGTGTCAATATTTACAGTCTGTCACTAAAATTGCAATTCACAGCTGATGGAGGCAGCAGTCACGACAAACCAGCAGGTGCACATGAATTACTGCATAATGCATACAGCCATTTCCACGGCAACGAACTCTCTGCCAGTTTTTGAATATGCAGTTTACATGCCACAACTTCGGGAGAACAGAGAATGAGCATACTCTATTAAATTCACAGCTTTCAGGTGGCACCATACATTTAACTTTGTAGTTTGCAATTGTAAAAGGATTTAGCCTTTACCTCATTTGTTGTCCCATTCAGTTTCCTGCTTTACGCTAAAACCCCAACCTTTCACTGGATGACAGGGTAGAACAGGATACAGCAATTGAAGGGGAGACAATCTCGAGAAAGAGAAACTAAGAGACATTAAAAGTCTTTTATCGCTTATCGTGAGTCTGTTATGACCATTTGCGTGTTCAGTTCACACAGTACAGCAGATACCCCAAGATATCTCTGCTGACTGTTCTCATAGGAAATTGCTTATGTCTGCTGTTTTGATTTCGAAGGTGACTTGAACGAGCTTAGACAAATCAGCAGGTGGGAACAGCGCCATAGACTTGTCAGTATCCACTCGTCTTGTCCGTACAGCTTTGATTATATTAACCCTGTGCGTGTGTCTTACCTCTTGTATTGTTCTCCAAATCACCAGTTAGTACGTTTGTCCTCACTTTCTCACCTGCATGTCCAAGGAAGAGACAAACACTGTGCTTTGACCACGTAATGAGAAGAGAGGCTTTGGAAAACATCGTGACAACTGGAAAGATCAGTGAAAAAAGGGGGTAGAGGCAGACCAAGAGATGATAATGGATGGACTGAAACGATGGCATGGAGGGATATCAAGAGAGCTGTTCCAGGCAACCAGGGGTCGTGATCTGTGGAGTTGCATGAGCGCCTACACCAGTTGGCTGGGCACGTGATTATGATGTCCAATTGTAAGTGTCCAAATGTCAGTGCCAGGTAATCGCCACGTCCGTGGACCTCTGTTGTTAGTCTCATGATTGAGAACACTCAACGACCGACTTGGTCGATGACAGACACAATATCCTTGTGAGAGTGCGGAGAAGACCGTGAATCGTTGGGCAAGTGTTTGTGTCGCTGGGTTATCGTGTTTCCTTGTCTATAGCCTTATCAGAGCAAAAACCGTCTATAACCTATTGAATCTGTCTGTCTGTAGTCTGTCTGTCTGTAGTCTGTCTGTCTGTAGTCTGTCTGTCTGTCTGTAGTCTGTCTGTCTGTAGTCTGTCTGTCTGTAGTCTGTCTGTAGTCTGTCTGTCTGTCTGTAGTCTGTCTGTCTGAAGTCTGTCTGTCTGTAGTCTGTCTGTCTGTAGTCTGTCTGTAGTCTGTCTGTCTGTCTGTCTGTAGTCTGTCTGTAGTCTGTCTGTCTGTAGTCTGTCTGTCTGTAGTCTGTCTGTCTGGACTACTAGCCAATATGGTTACTTGATGTTATTTCAAATAAGTTACATTGTCTACTAACAATTTCGGGGGGAAAATTAAGCGGTATATATATTTTTATTAGTAATATTTTATGTTGATTTTTTAATAATAAGGAAAATAATGTTTTATGTTGATTTTTTTGTATAAAAATGAAAAAAAAAAGGTATTGTTAGTATTATTACGTCTTTTATTATTTCAGATAATTAGAATTACAGGAACACGTTATTAAATAAGGTAGACGGTATTATTTGTTTGGAAAGATTACAATTACGTTTTATTTCAGTAAGTTACGTTTTCTACTGATTGTAAGAATAGATTAGAACAAAGCATTGTTTCAATTAAGAAAATTTTATTTTGGCTATTTGAAAGGATTAAAGAAACTCACTCGATGTTTCAATTAGAACATTTACAGCACATGTTTCAATTCAATTTTGAACAAAAATGATCCATTGGAATCCCACACCGCTGGTTTGGTTGCTTTCTCCAGAAAGTTTTCCTTGGAGAGCAATCCTAAGCAGAACATTTCCATGTTTATGTGCGCTGTTTTGAAGTCTCCCAGTTTGCTCAAGCGTTGTGGCTGAGAGCGGTGATTGTGTAGCTAAGGATTTAGAATTGGCTGACCGAAGGCAACTAGGAATAGGTCGGGGAGGCTGGGAAATTTCAAGCAATCATGGAAATTACAGCATGGACATAATTGTTGTCGTGTGGACACACGGATCAGTGTGAGTGAGTTGTACAGGGTACGGGCGAGTTATTATATTCTGTGAAGGGTTCACGTGTATTAGATTGAAGCCATTTATCCATCAGTATGGCCCGGCTCTCTAGCGTAGTTGGCTAAACCGGACTGATCGGGTGACAAACTCCTTGTGTTACGGGTTCACTCCTGGGGGTAGGCAGAAAAGCCACATTTCTCCCAGATTTACGGTATTTACAATGGAATCAAGGCCGAAAGGTTGCGATATCCATAATACCGAGCCTAGGGGTTAACAACTCATGGCTTCTGGATACTAAAACAAACAAACAAAACATCCATCAGTGTGAAAACATTAACATTTTGAATGTGAAAATATTAACCTTTTGAGCGTAACTTCCTTAACAATATCGACTGGGAAGATATAAATAATTTATCAATAATTGTAAAAGTGAGTGCACTCTGAGCGTCATAGTTGCTAAGTATCTTCAGTTTGCCCACTGAATTTAGACATAACAGTTCTTTTGTTCAGGTGATATATTGCACCGGTCATCAAAAACAAAACACACATACATGCACACACACCTGTATAAATTACTTACCTACATATATACATACATACAAAGAAACATATATGTACTCCAGGAATGGTGCCTGAAAGTGACATCCAACGACCCAGACAACTGCCTCATCACTTGCCAGCCCAACACGAGAAATTCTCAGGAAATCTCATTATTGGAGCCGCCGTGGCGTAGTGACTAGACACTCCTCTATGGATCCGAAAGTCATGGGTTCAAATCTAAATGGAGCCGGGCGTGTTTATGTTTAACTGGCCTTGGCTCCCAGGTTGACCCAGCCTCATTTGGGTGCCAGGTAAAGTCATGGGAAGTAAAGGAGGCTGGCGTGATCACATCACCCACTGAGTGCCGGTTGGTCTATAAAATATAGATGTAGCCCTATATGCCCAATCTGCCTGCAGGCGTGGAAATCTGGTCTTTTTCTTACAACTATGTTAGGGCTCTCTACAGTTACAGGGCTCTCTACAGTTCCGGGGCTATCTACATTTACGGGACTCTCTACAGTTACGGGGCTCTCTTACGGGGCTCTCTACAGTTACGGGGCTCTCTACAGTTACGGGCTCTCTACAGTTACGAGGCTCTTTAAAGTTAAGGGGCTGTCTACAGTTCCGGGGCTATCTACAGTTACAGGGCTCTCTACAGTTACGGGGCTCTCTACAGTTACGGGGCTCTTTTACGGGGCTCTCTACAGTTACGGGGCTCTTTACAGTTACGGGGCTGTCTACAGTTACAGGGCTCTCTACAGTTACGGGGCTCTCTACAGTTACGGGGCTCTCTACAGTTACGGGGCTCTCTACAGTTACGGGGCTCTCTACAGTTACGGGACTCTCTACAGTTACGGGGCTCTCTACCGTTACGGGGCTCTCTACCGTTACGGGGCTCTCTAAAGTTACGGGGCTCTCTACAGTTACGGGGCTCTCTACAGTTACGGGGCTCTCTACAGTTACGGGGCTCTCTACAGTTACGGGGCTCTCTACAGTTACGGGGCTCTCTACAGTTACAGGGCTCTCTACAATTACGGAGCTCCCTGCAGTTACGGCCTCTCCACAGTAATGGGCTCTCCACAGTAATGGGCTCTCCACAGTAATGGGCTCTCCACAGTAATGGCCTCTCTACAGTTACGGGGCTCTCTACAGTTACGTGGCTCTCTGCAGTTACGGCCTCTCTACAGTTACGTGGCTCTCTGCAGTTACGGCCTCTCTACAGTTACGGGGCTGTCTACAGTTACGGGGCTGTCTACAGTTACGGGGCTCTCTACAGTTACGGTGCTCTCTACAGTTACAGGGCTCTCCACAGTTACGGGGCTCTCTACACTTACAGGGCTTTCTACAGTTACGGGGCTCTCTACAGTTACGGGGCTCTCTACAGTTACGGGGCTCTCTACAGTTACAGGGCTCTCTACAGTTACGGGGCTCTCTACAGTTACGGGGCTCTCTACAGTTATGGGGCTCTCTACAGTTACGGGGCTCTCAACAGTTACGGGGCTCTCTACAGTTACAGGGCTCTCTACAGTTACAGGGCTCTCTACAGTTACGGGGCTCTCTACAGTTACGGGGCTCTCTACAGTTACGGGCTCTCTACAGTTACAGGGCTCTCTACAGTTACGGAGCTCTCTACAGTTACGGGGCTCTCTACAGTTACGGGGCTCTCTACAGTTACGGGGCTCTCAACAGTTACGGGGCTCTCTACAGTTACGGGGCTCTCTACCGTTACGGGGCTCTCTACAGTTACGGGGCTCTCTACAGTTACGGGGCTCTCAACAGTTACAATGTCATCTGATGTACACTAGTGGTGGACAAGAAAAAAGAAAAGAAAAAGTGGTGGGGGGGGGGGGGGGCGCGGAGGTTAACTTTCTACATTCTGTGTAAGCATAGACAAAAACCTCGAGAACTAATTGACAGCTCTTCGTGAACTGGGGTGAAAAATGACTGATATAGTCACAACTGATAGAGAAACTCGCAGCAACATGGCGTGCCAAATCTCGTCCGTAGGCACATAGCGTGACAAAATCTCGTAAATGTATCAATGTCAGCGACGATCGTTAGCTAGAAGGGGTGTACGTCACAACAGAATATTCTGGTAAATTATAACATTATCACAAAGTTCTCTTTGGTGTCAGTTTAACGTTGATTCGTCTCGTCTATTGTACATATCGTGTCTGACATATCGTGTGTGATTACTAACGCCATTGTTTTCCTCACTAGCTGATTTCTGATAAATAAATACTGATTTGGCTTGTCGTTGCGAGACAGTCTGACTAACTCAATATTACGATGACCGCATAAAGTTATGTTTGTCACGTCAACTCGAAAGAATACATTTCTTTTCAAAACCCTACATCGTGCTAATGCAGTGGGAGCTATGTAACTATTGGGAGTCCCTGTGGCCGAGCGGCTAGACGCTCGCCGCTGATCAGAAGCTCGTGGGTTCGCTCCCTGGCGGAGCAGGACTTTTTTTCAAAAATGACCTTGGCTCTCAGGTCGACCCAGCCTTGAGTGGGTACCAGGTGCAGTCCCAGGTAGTAAAGGCGGCCGCTATGATGCTAACCACATCACCGATCTTCTGCCGAGTGGTCTAAAAAATATGTCCAGCCCTGTATGCCCTATAAGCCTAAAGGCGTCGAAAAGGGTCCTTTACTTTACTTTCTTGTTTAACTATTTTCTAGACTATTCAACTTGTCACGTCAGAACACTTTACATCATGTTGAGATGGTACTCTTGACAACCTGCGTATCTCGACAATATGTTTGTTACGGTAGTATAAAACCTGAAAGTTGCTTTCTTCTACTAATAAGACTCTTGTTAATGAGGGTTTATCTTGGCAGTATGCCATCGCTCTGTCTTCAACGGGCCGGCTGCGGTCCACTGGTGGGCCGCAGACAAGTTCAGATGGGCCGCAAACAAGTTCAGATGGGCCGCGAAACAATGTCCACTGTTTTGGCGGGCGGCGGTGTAAAAAAGGTCGGAGAACACTGTGCTAGAACATCTTTGATGTCACTTTGGGTACTCAGTGTTAATTTTTGTCATGGTACTAGGTTTTACAGACTGTATGTCACACGGTTTATCACCTTATCTCTTTTTCAGAGTACATCACTGTATCTCCTTGTCACACAGTAAATCACTCTATCGGCTTGTCACACAGTGCATCACTCTGCCTGCTTGTTATATGGTACACTCTATCTGTTTGTCACACAGTGCATCACTCTATCTGTTTGTTATATGGTACACTCTATCTGTTTGTCACACAGTGCATCACTCTACCTGCTTGTTATATGGTACACTCTATCGGCTTGTCACACAGTGCATCACTCTACCTGCTTGTTATATGGTACACTCTATCGGCTTGTCACACAGTGCATCACTCTACCTGCTGGTTATATGGTACACTCTATCGGCTTGTCACACAGTGCATCACTCTACCTGCTTGTTATATGGTACACTCTATCTGCTTGTCACACAGTGCATCACTCTACCTGCTTGTTATATGGTACATTCTATCTGCTTGTCACACAGTGCATCACTCTACCTGCTTGTTATAATGTACACTCTATCGGCTTGTCACACAGTGCATCACTCTACCTGCTTGTTATATGGTACACTCTATCTGCTTGTCACCAGTGCATCACTCTACCTGCTGGTTAAATGGCACACACTATTTGCTTGTCATAAAATAAATCAATGTCACTATACATTTGGCGGTAAAAAATAGATTTATCACCACAGTCAGTGGAATATTAAATTGATTGCAATTATAAAAAACTGTGATAGCTTCCACTTGACTCCCAGGTCTAGCCAGTCTTGAATGGGTACCAGGTACAGTAATGGGAAGTAAAGGCGGCAAGCTTAATGCTAACCACATCACCCAGCAAGTTCCGTTGGTCTATAAAATATAGGTCTAGCCCTATATACCCAAATCGCCTGACGGTGTGAGAAAGAGTCCTTTACTTAGCTGATAATATCTTTCATGATATAGTATTATGTATTTGGATTCATCATCAAATACCCTGCCGACTGAAGGAGACCTACAGGTTTCTGTACGATTTTGCGAACTCTAACATGTGTACCAATTCGTTTGCTGACATTTTGTGTTTTCTATACGTACTAACATATAACCGTGGATGTTATCTGCATGTATGAACATACGCCTGTATGTGTTTATTTCATTCATGAACACGTAGTAGTCTGTACACAAATGTATACATTGTGTTTTATCACGTTGACAGAGTCAGGCGATGAGAATCGTGAGAACCATCGGCCAGGCCTTCGAGGTGTGCCACAAGTTGGGAACCTTGTCCAGACCCCACTCAGAGCTCAAGGAGGACGCCAGTGATAGGTCATCTGAGGACAACGAGCGACGGGTCTCCAAAAGTATGTGATTTTTCTCTCACCCACCTTTCCTCCTCTCTCTGTCTCTCTCTTCTTTCTTTCTCTCTCACTCTCTCTGTGTTGAGTGTGTATATATATATGCCTTTTACGCAGCTATTTATGAACACCTCTTGTCCTGGTCAGTTCTGATTGTTTTCCTACCTACATCCTAAAGAAAATTCTGTCAGAACTGTAATGCGAAACATTTTTTGATGCCTAATGGCTATAACTTTCACATTTTTCAGTCCAAAACTATTACAATTTAACTTCTATCTCAAACTATTTTACACTGACTTCAACTAACACTGTTATTATCTTCTGTTCAAAAACGATGTTAAAGCTAATTGTTTTCTGTATTTTCCATAGATGGATAATTTATACTGGGCCCATTGTTTCTTTGATGGCATGAGTATTTTTATATCATTACTTTTGACTTTGTGGTGTAGCAACGTAGTGTTCTTTCTGTCCGGGACCCCTCTTGGCCAGAACTATTCACCCAGTCATGTTGCGAATACACTGGAAACCACACAGACAAATCGAATGGACGTCATTGAAGTGCTTCGTCTCTCTGAAACAACACCCTAGTCTACCTTTACAACACTCTTTATCCTGTGAGCGGCAAACATCGCATTTGCTCAAAAGTGTAATTTTATCAAATATTTTAACTAAAATCTTCAATCTTTTGTCTTCAACCGGTCCGCGAAATATTTCTCATTTTTTCCTCGGTCGGCCGGCCTGAACGTTTTCAGGCAATAAACACCTGGTGACACAAAGTGCCGCCATGTGGATGAGGATTACCGTGCAGAGGTCCCAGAAATCGCGTTCAGCCATAAGAACATATTTATGGCCGGGCTATATTGCGGCCCTTGACAAGTGCCAGGGTGAGGCTTCAAATAACGAAAAATTTCATCTCACAAGGATATGACTGGATGTAGTTTTTTAGCTGACAACCATGAACACAATCAGCTCTTATACCACGACTAGAATGTGAAATACCCTCCACCAGACGCATTCCTTTTTGAGAGCTTTAGGCATGGTTCATTTTTCATGGTTCATATTTCATGTTTCATAGACAAGCACAAAGGATAAACCGCGTGAGCAATTTATATATTCAGTTCAGATTAGGAGTTGGCGAAACATTTCAGGAACCAACTACACTGAATAAATGAACGAATAAAAATTATAAAAAATGGTAGGACAACAAATATTTTAACAGAGTAATAAAACTAAGATGTTGCTGGCATTGAAACAATTTAAGACACCAAGAAACGGCGAACAGGGAGTGAGAGAGCAAAAACCAAGGACAGAAGGGACCGGGTAGACCAAGAACTGCATTGATAAAATAGGCATGCACCGGGCTGTCAGTGCAGATATATATGGGATTAAAGACAACGGCACAAGACAGACAGCTATAGGAAGGAATGATTAGGAAGCTTCCGGGCGAGCCTAGCGGCTGAAACACTTGATGATGGAGAACTTGTGGCTACGTGATACCTCCTGGTTGTGACAGTTCTCTGCCTCATCAGGTCGTCTACAACCAGGGCCCAGCAATTATTCTGGCCTCGCATCAGAAGCAACTGGACGGACAAATAGTGCCCGCCCCTGAATAGAGAGTATCATTAATTTCATATAGTGCGTAAGTTTTACTGATTTTTGTAAGATACTAAAAATTATCACGTATGATCCTGTGAGAGTGTATCAGGAACACAACTTATAGGCTAAGGATGAGGAACGAACACACTTTATTTTTAAGGGGGTCACACGTTTGGGCACACAGGCCCGTTTTGCATTCAGTCCTTCCAGTCACTCGCCTTTCACACACCAGGTGTTTTTGATATATATAGCACATTATATTCATAAAACATTATAGACAATATACATATCAAGTACAGACGGAAAGAAAACACGCTAAGGCCCTTAGGATGAAGCGCAGTCTAAACGTAGTTTCGCTATGGGAAAATAATACAGACAAATATGGCACGTTCCAGTATAGATTGCCACAATCAGCCAGTATAGATTTCCACAACCAGCCAGTACAGATTTCCACAGCCAGCCAGTATAGATTTCCACAACCAGCCAGTATAGATTGCCACAATCAGCCAGTATAGATTGCCACAACCAGCCAGTATAGATTGCCATAATCAGCCAGTATAGATTTCCACAACCAGCCAGTATAGATTTCCACAACCAGCCAGTATAGATTGCCACAATCAGCCAGTATAGATTGCCATAATCAGCCAGTATAGATTTCCACAACCAGCCAGTATAGATTGCCACAATCAGCCAGTATAGATTGCCACAACCAGCCAGTATAGATTGCCACAACCAGCCAGTATAGATTGCCACAACCAGCCAGTATAGATTGCCACAACCAGCCAGTATAGATTGCCACAACCAGCCAGTATAGATTGCCACAACCAGCCAGTATAGATTGCCACAACCAGCCAGTATAGATTGCCAGGAAATCAACACACGCAAGAATATTTACAGCTCACGCGGCTCCAGTGTAGAAACATTGAGAAGCCCCCGGTGTCACCCAGTTCTCGCACTGTTCCGAGATTCTCCTGTTGTGATTGATGGTAGAAGACTCAAATGCTGCTGACAATAACAGGTGCAGTTACATTGATACTTTACACACATTCACAGTAGTATAGTTGGTCATTTACACATTCACAATAGTATAGCTTGTCATTTACACATTCACAGTAGTATAGTTGGTCATTTACACATTCACAGTAGTATAGCTTGTCATTTACACATTCACAGTAGTATAGTTGGTCATTTACACATTCACAGTAGTATAGCTTGTCATTTACACATTCACAGTAGTATAGTTGGTCATTTACACATTCACAGTAGTATAGTTGGTCATTTACACATTCACAGTAGTATAGCTTGTCATTTACACATTCACAGTAGTATAGTTGGTCATTTACACATTCACAGTAGTATAGTTGGTCATTTACACATTCACAGTAGTATAGTTGGTCATTTACACATTCACAGTAGTATAGTTGGTCATTTACACATTCACAGTAGTATAGTTGGTCATTTACACATTCACAGTAGTATAGTTGGTCATTTACACATTCACAGTAGTATAGTTGGTCATTTACACATTCACAGTAGTATAGTTGGTCATTTACACATTCACAGTAGTATAGTTGGTCATTTACGCATTCACAGTAGTATAGTTGGACATTTACAGACTCACGATAGTATAGTTTGTTATTTACACACTCACAGTAGTATAACTTGTCATTTACGTACGCACGGTATTAAAGTTAGTCATTTACAGACTCACGGTAGTGTAGTTTTTCATTGACACCGCCATCGTAGTATATTTGTTAATTGACACTGTCCTTATTGGTAAAGTTAGTCCTTTACAAACACTCATAATGGTAAAGATGGTCCTTCACTCACACTCACACTGGTAAATTTGGTCCTTTACACACACTCACAATGGTAACGTTGGTCCTTTACACACACTCACAATGGTAACGTTGGTCCTTTACACACACACACAATGGTAACGTTGGTCCTTTACACACTCACAATGGTAAAGTTGGTCCTTTACACCCACTCATAGTTTATAGATGGTACTTTAAACACACTCATACTGGTAAAGTTGGTCCTTGACACACACACAGACACACACACACACACACAATGGTAACTGTGGTCCTTTACACACACTCACAGTTTTATAATTGGTACTTTACACACACTCATAATGGTAAAGTTGGTCCTTTACACACACACACAATGGTAACGTTGGTACTTTACACACACTCACAGTTTTATAGTTGGTACTTTACACACACTCACAATGGTAAAGTTGGCCCTTTACACCCACTCACAATGGTAAAGTTGGCCCTTTACACACACTCACAGTGGTAAAGTTGGTCCTATACACACACTCACAATGGTGAAGTTGGTCCTACACACACACTTATAGTTTTATAGTTGGTCCTTTACATACATTCGTATTGGTAAAGTTGGTCCTTGACCCAAACTCACAGTTGCAAACAGCACGGCTTTGCACACTATTGTTATGACTGTTTCGTTTCAACCGTTACTTTATTTACAATGTATATGAAAAAAAAAAAAAAAGTAATGTCGTTAGGAAGAAAGAAGCAGCCCTTAAAATATCGGTAGAGTGCAAGAGTTATAAAGAGGCGAGTTTTAAATATCCGGGATATTATAAATACTATAAATATCCCGATAACCTAAATATCCATCCACCCAATCAACCAGTTATCCTAAAAACGAACTAACTGACAAATGTAGCGTCACACTTTACAGCCACAGAAGCTGACAGCGGTGAGAAGAAAGAACTCAATACCCCAACCAAGAGTCCGGACGTCAACAGGGAGACCCAGAAACCGAATCCACCAAACGAGTTGAGTTTGAAGCACACACAGCAAGACTTTCATGCGGTGAGTCAACTAGGGACCTTTAGTGTTGTCACGTCTTTGTCCTCTTCAGTTGTGTCTCTACATACCTGAAGTTCGCGGAAGATCGTAGAGAAAAGGCTCTTTTCCGGTCACTGGCATCCTGGGTCAGTGATGCCACTAGACTCGTATGTTGTTAGACCAATCGGTACTTGACGGGTGTGGTTGTCAACATAAGACCAGACGCCATTACTTATCTTGACATCCTCTAGTACACATGTTTGGCTAGGTCAACACGAGAGATACGTGTGTGCGTGTGTGGGAGATGGTGTGTGGTGCAAGTGTGGGAGTATATGTGTGTGTGTATGTGTATATATTTGGGTGTGTGTATGTAAATTCTTCCAGTACGGAGTCGAACTCCACACCTTGGGGCTTGCAGACAAGAAACTAGACATTATCATGTCGCGGCTCCCTAACAAGTTGTATTGTACAATACAATTATGTTGGTGTGGTTGATCTCTCAACTTATTGATTAGATATTTAGATACAGACCCCCCCCCCCCCCCAAAAAAAAGAGATAGCAATTATGGCAAGGGCTTTTTGTGTGTGTTTTTTCCGCCTCATAACACGATAATAGACCCCCACCCCCCTACCCCACCAAGGCCTTCCCCACCTATAAATGCATGTCGTAGGAAACGTCTAATTAGTGGTGTATCTGCATGAGAATCGGGAGATCCAACAGTTTCTTGCGCATAAGCTACACTTGTAAATTAGAACAAGATCAAAGTCGAGGAGTGGAACAAACGAAGAAGAAGAAGAAACCCCGTTTAATCAGTAGGTTATATTAGGGGCCCCGACAACAACCTGGGTGGGGCTTCAAAATAATGAAATATTCATACCAACATAGGGACGGAAGTGATACGGATTGTGGTAGCCGATATGAAATCCTTAATTAACCACCTTTGCGACATGCTTGGTAAGAGAGGGGCGATGGGTCTATTCCCCCTTCCTCCCCCTCCCCCAACCCACTTATCTTTGACCGAACCCTAGAACCCACAAGCTGCAGGTATTTCCGTGGTATCCATGTAAAAATGTTTGCTTTTAAAAGTTCACTAACTCGTATATTCTAATGATCTAAACAATTATTTGCTTACTTCCCTTGTAATAAAAGTTTAGCATTCATTTGTAATTGTAATGTATGTAGCGCTGCGACTGCTTATATTTGTGTAATATATTATAGTATGCCACTCCGTCGCTTTTCTGTTACATTATACAATAGCAGTAGGGCAAATATATCACTGTAATGGTTATAAGTTGTATTCTCAAAAGGTAAATTGTGAGTGTCTAATGTCATGATCTCTGCTACATATTCTTGAGGCCATAAACTCCTTGCAGTAACCTCGGGATAGGCAAGGCAACAAAAACAATCAGCAGATAACAACAACAAAGTTTTTCAGAACTTTGTGTTCAAATACGAATCCGTGTTTACCTAGCATGAGACCTCAGCACTAGTCTCTCTATTTGTATAACTACCTACTTGTACCAGGGGAAACAACCAAATAGCTTTTACATGCGCTGTCTAACGAGGTTAACTTCTCATTTGGATTGCCAACACTAAGGTATAGAAACTGAGTTCTCATAACAGGATTGGCAATGCTCAGTCTCTGCGGGTCAGATAACCCGGACCCACTCGGATTATGGAGAGTGGTAGAGTCCCCAAGAACTCAGCGGGAAGAAGATTGTGTCAGCCTCTACAAAGATTTATAAATATATGAAAGCAGGGCATGATTGCGACAGGTATTGAAGTGGTTCTTGTGGACAGGATGGCTGTGATGTGCGGCGGCTTCATTTTGATGTGCGTACCAACAATGAAATAGGGCGTCGTTAATGTAACAAATGCCACCGGCCAAGTGTGACAGAACATGATGAACTTCAAGGTTTCCAAACGCAATCAACGCTGAAGACAAGGGGAATAAGCAATTGGTGTATTTGTTGACCACTCGATTAATGATAAAATGTGCAATAAACAAACTCTTGGTGCAAACTCAAACACGCCAACACAAGCAACCGCTTGTACATCCTGACGGATAAATTCAAATGACATCTTTAATTCAAACGGTAAGTCAACAGTCCGACCTTGGAAGTCCGGACGGTCACATCGATCTCAGTCCGACCTTGGAAGTCCGGACAGTCACATCGATCTCCTCTTCTACAGTCTGAACAAGACAGTGTCCTTTTTAATGGTTTTATCTTAAAGTTTACCGGCTTCCTGCCGAGCGCAATAGACAATGTACCAGCTTTCCGATAAGGTTTCTAGTGGAGTCCCGGGGTAGAGCGTCCTCAAGGATCCACTGAGACACGACAACACGTCTGTATCTTCCAGACTTTATACAATGAATGCTTTCCGTGACATCCCGGGGTAAAACGTCCTCAAGGATCCACACGTCTGTCTCCTTTAGACTGAGACTTTATACAACAAATGCTTTCCGTGGCATCCCGGGGTAGAGCGTCCTCAAGGATGTACACGTCCGTCTCTTTCAGACTTTCTACATTGAATGCTTTGACCACAATCACTTAACAACATTACGTATTGTTTTGACGTTCTAAATGCTCACTCAGTACTGGTGCGTTCTAGTGCATATCCGCACGGGACAATGGCATAGGTCGCCTTGTATGGAAGGGAGAAAATAGGAAGGGAATAACGACAAAGGAGTACCGTTTGTAGACAGCTGATGGTCTGAGAAGAGCTTGTGAATAGTGAGAGGTTGTTAGCTCTATCGCGTGCCTGTGCATGGGGGAAGATGCATATCTGAAGCACTTGTATCCACTTAAAAGACATGTGTGTGTGTGTGTGTGTGAGTGTTTGTGAGGGTATGGCAGTTAATCTCTAATAAATGTTTGAAGCAGATATATATGTGTGTGTGTATGTGTGTGACAATTGATCTCCAATAGATGTTTGGAGCGGATATGTGTGTGTATATGTGTGGCAGCTGATCTTTAATACATATTTGGAGCAGATGTGTTTTTGTGTGTATGTATATGTAATCTGACGATGCTGCTACAGTGGAAGCCTAGCCTACTGACATGTCTGTGTTGCAGGGATGCATCACTGTGTCACCACTCCTGGCCTCGCCCGGCTTGCTGGCAGACAACCTAGACAGCGGCAACGGTAGCAGCCACAGCGCCCAGCTACCCCTGACTCAGCATCATCAGCTGCAGCTGGTGCGACAGCAGTTGGAACAACAACAGCACCAAACTCAGGTACTTCTTCGCTGTCTCCAGCTGTAAACTCCAGCGGAAATTTCTTTGTGTTTGTCCAACTATGGACTTTAGTCTTATTTCAGAACCTAAGTGTTGTATGCACATCCGTTTCACACATATCGCTTATTAAACTCAATTACAACTTCGTTTTTTAATCATTTTGTCATCCCTTTTTGGGATGCAATTTTGCGTTATTTGAAGCCCTACTCTGGCTCTTGCCAGAGACCGCAATATAGCCCGGCCATACATATGGTATAATGGCTGAACGCGGTTTCTGGGACTTCTCTAAGGGTGATCCTCACCCACATGGTGGCACTTTGTGTCCTCAGGTGTTTATCGCTTGTGTGATTTCCTTCTTCTTCTTCTTCTTCTTCTTCTTCTTCTTCTTCTTCTTCTTCTTCTTCTTCTTCTTCTTCTTCTTCTTCTTCTTCTTCTTCTTCTTCTTCTTCTTCTTCTTCTTCTTCTCTTCCGCCTTTTACCTCATCGAAGTGTCGGGGGGGAGATGTAGTGTTCGTTGATGAGCTCTGTCAAGAGCACTATTAAGACAGATGTTCATTTATGTAAGGCTGTTCTTAATACCATCACTCCATGTGTGATTTATGGTGGGGTAAAAGAAGATAGATAGAAATACAACTTGTATGTAACTACCAGTGGCTTAACCAATAGCATGTGTAACAACTAATTCAGAGAACAACTTTTTCATCGGGTAACATTATGCTATAGCAAATTTGCAAAATTATTCACTGTAACTATGTACACCATAAAGTTTGTTGACAGAGTGAGTCAGAAATATCTCTACATGTTCAACTCAATGCGCTTAATCATATGACAATACTGAGGTTACGAAAATGAGATCAGTGGGAAGGCAGTTCTCCAAACAAAAAATACCCTCAGCATAACTTCACGAAGTGTCTTAATTGCCCTAAAACTGATCTCCTCACACTCTATGTCCCCCTCTGTATATTTCTTTATTGTATACATAATATGCATTATTGATAACAGGCATTGGTACTGTGAAAGACGAGTGCGTAGAAGGGCTGAATGTCAGACGGGCCTGCGAGCCCAATTCGTAACCCTTTGAAAAAAAATTTTTTGTTCGCTCGTTCGTTCTCTAATGTGGAGTACCATGCTGAATTTATTATACAAGCTATGTTGTATTTCTGGCTGCCTCTGTACGATAAATATTGAAACGTAGGAAGGATATTTGTGTATAAAAACGATGTGAATTTATTTTAATTTTTAATGCGGATATATGTATTACAATTCACGAAGCATTATAATGATAATCATTCTATATGTCACCCTTGAAACGTGTCCCTTAGTTTCACCTGAACTAAGCATTTTATTGTATACCTGTCAACATAGTATGTTCGAAAGCAAATCAGGTAATTGGAAAAAAAAAAAAAAAAAAACGCTTCTGAGGCATAGAAAGATAACCATAGCAAATGTCGAAAGAACACCGCTTCTGAAGCATAGAAAGATAACCAAAGCAAATGTCGAAAGAACACCGCTTCTGAAGCATAGAAAGATAACCAAAGCAAATGTCGAAAGAACGGCTTTTTTTTTTTTTTTAGCCGACACTATGCTGCCAGTGCCAAATATGGACCCTTAACTAACCAGCGAAAGATCTTAACTACAGAGAATTTGTCTTAGGAGAGCTGCCAGTGTGACAAAAAGAGATCAAATCAGGAATGGAGAAACTAGAAGAAGATTAGGACTGAAGCCAGCCAGACAATTCATTTAAGAACAAATGAGATGGTTTGGCCACCTGACGCCAATACCTTAGTACATACTGCCACAGAGAGCCACACTGTAGAAATAAAATGAACACAGAGCAAGGGGAAGACCACGCAAGAGATGGAGCGACACCTTCAGGAGCAACCTAACAGAAATGCATTTGAAAACGCGTACAAACGATCCTTACATTCCACCCCCCCCCCCCCCCCACCCCTTTTTTTTACCAACACCTCGATGGCGTAAATGGTGGAAAAGAAAAGAAGTAGAAGAAAAAGAAGAAAAAGAAGAAGAAGAAGAAGAAGAAGAAGAAGAAGAAGAAGAAGAAGAAGAAGAAGAAGAAGAAGAAGAAGAAGAAGAAGAAGAAGAAGAAGAAGAAGAAGAAGAAGAAGAAGAAGAAGAAGAAGAAGAAGAAGAAGAAGAAGAAGAAGAAGAAGAAGAAGAAAAGAGGAAGAAGAAAAGAAGGAGAGAAAGAAGAAGAGGAAGAACGACAAGGACATTTTTGTTTTCATAAGTTTGCATATCTACAGTTAAAGATATAATTAATAAGATAACACCTACATTTAATTATAGATTAAGAACAGTCAGACCAAAACTTATCTCCATATTCTCTGTTGTTCCCTTGTTGCGGAATCTATCATTCTTTTCTTTTTAATCACATTTTGTTATGTTGGGTACGGTTGGAGGAGGAGGCGACGTGGATGGTTTATAATATACTACAAGAGAGCCTGGCCTTCTTGTCATATAATCAAGGGTTCTTTGGGATCTTGGCATATACTTAATGGGGTCTTGGCATATACTCAATGGGGTCTTGGCATATACTCAATGGGGTCTTGACATATACTCAATGGGGTCTTGGCATATACTCAATGGGGTCTTGGCATATACTCAATGGGGTCTTGACATATACTCAATGGGGTCTTGACATATACTCAATGGGGTCTTGACATATACTCAATGGGGTCTTGACATATACTCAATGGGGTCTTGGCATATACTCAATGGGGTCTTGGCATATACTCAATGGGGTCTTGGCATATACTCAATGGGGTCTTGGCATATACTCAATGGGGTCTTGGCATATACTCAATGGGGTCTTGGCATATATTCAATGGGGTCTTGGCATATACTCAATGGGGTCTTGGCATATACTCAATGGGGTCTTGACATATACTCAATGGGGTCTTGACATATACTCAATGGGGTCTTGGCATATACTCAATGGGGTCTTGGCATATACTCAATGGGGTCTTGGCATATACTCAATGGGGTCTTGGCATATACTCAATGGGGTCTTGGCATATATTCAATGGGGTCTTGGCATATACTCAATGGGGTCTTGGCATATACTCAATGGGTCTTGACATATACTCAATGGGGTCTTGACATATACTCAATGGGGTCTTGGCATATACTCAATGGGGTCTTGGCATATACTCAATGGGGTCTTGGCATATACTCAATGGGGTCTTGACATATACTCAATGGGGTCTTGACATATACTCAATGGGGTCTTGGCATATACTCAATGGGGTCTTGGCATATACTCAATGGGGTCTTGATATATACTCAATGGGGTCTTGGCATATACTCAGAGCGTCGCGATCTAAAAGATTTTGGAGACCAGTTAAAAAAAAATATTACTCTTATTTGATGTTTGAAGTTTACCAGTGAAATTGAAGGTTTGTTTACACCAGCAAGGAGGAAAATGATGATGATGATGGCGATAATGATAGTGAAGATAAAAAGCACAGATGAAACAAACTTGTTTGCATGATTATGAACTTATACAGTGTGTGTGTATGTATAGGTGTGGGTGTTGGTGTGGGGTTTGTGTGTCTATGTGTGCGTGCGCATGCGTGTGTGTGCGCGCGCGCATATGTGTGTGTGTCTGTAGTCACCTCAACGTTTTGTCTGACTAGTTAACATGCAAGTGAGGCATAGGCTGGGGCAACCTCTCATTGTTTCTGTGGTTCCCCCCCCCCCTCCCCTTCCCTTCCACTTGCAGGTGGCTATAGCCCAGGTACATTTGCTCAAGGATCAACTGTCGGCAGAGACCGCTGCCAGGATCGAAGCTCAGGTTGGTCTTATGTGTGTGCGCGTGTGTGTGTGTGTGTGTGTGAGTGTGTGTGCGTGTGTGTGTGCGTATCGGTGGGTGTATGTTTGCGCATGTGTGTGCGTGTGTGTGTGTGTGCATGTTTGCATGTGTGTATGTGTGTGTGCAAATGTGCGTTCGTGTGTGTGCGTGCGCGTGTGCATGTGTGTGTAAAATCATCGGTTTAGACCGGATAGTATTGCTGGTTTTAGTAATTTGTTTTATTTTTGTTAATTTATCATGTATGCAAAAAAGGAAAATAAAAGAGAGAGAGAGAGAGAGAGAGAGAGAGAGAGAGAGAGAGAGAGAGAGAGAGAGAGAGAGAGAGAGAGAGAGAGAGAGAGAGAGGAGAGACGATGCAGAAGGAAGCGCTGGACGAAGAAGAAGAGGACGAGGAGGAGAAGAAGAAGAAGAAGAAGAAGAAGAAAAAGAAGAAGAAGAAGAAAAAGAAGAAGAAGAAGAAGAAGAAGAAGAAGAAGAAGAAGAAGAAGAAGAAGAAGAAGAAGAAGAAAAAGAAAAAGAAAAAGAAAAAGAAAAAGAAGAAGAAGAAGGAGAATGAAAAGGAGAAGGAGAAAAAGAAGAAGAAGAAGAAGAAGAGAAAGAAAGAAAGAAAGAAAGAAAGAAAGAAAGAAAGAAAGAAAGAAAGAAAGAAAGAAAGAAAGAAAGAAAGACAGAAAGACAGAAAGACAGAAAGACAGAAAGACAGAAAGAAAGAAAGAGAAAGAAAGACAGAAAGACAGAAAGACAGAAAGACAGAAAGACAGAAAAAAAAGGAAGAAAGAAAAAAAAGAAAAGAAAAAGAGAAAAGATAGAAATGCAGAGGTGTGTGTGTGTGCGCGCTCGCGCGTGTGTGTATGTGTAACCATTTATATGAAGACAACGATTATGGTGGTATATTGGTAGACCCTGAAGAGAATCAGCAAACATTCACTGAAATGGGAAACAAATGGATTGACATCAGGAAACCCAAGAGAAGTCGGCTGCTGAGAGAGGTCAACGGCGCTGCGTTCCTCAATAACGACAGGATTACACACGACATATTGAGTGAACAGACGATGTAACATACAATAGTGAAACATTTCATAATTTATATCAATATTGTAGCATGTCAAATATTCACACCATATTTGACACAGTGTGCACAAGTATTTGACACGTTGTACACACATTTGACAGGGTGTGTACACACATTTGACACGGTGTGTACACACATTTGACATGGTGTGCACATATATTTGACACGGTGTGCACACATATTTGACACGTTGTGCACACATACTTGACACAGTGTGTACACACATTTCACACGGTGTGCACACATATTTGACATGGTGTGCACGCGTATTTGACATGGTGTGCACACATATTTGACACGATGTGCACACATATTTGACACGGTGTACACACATATTTGACTCGGTGTGCCCACGTATTGAACACCCTGTGCACATATATTGAACACCCTGTGCACATATATTCAACACCCTGTGCACATATACTGAACACCTGTCTGTCTCACGGACAGGCCAGAGCTCACCAGCTGCTGCTACACAACAAGGACCTACTGGATCACGTGTCCCTGTTGGTGACGCGGGTTCAGCAGCTAGAGATCAAGGTGACCGGAGTGAATCCCCAGAATGTGGAGACTTTCCACGCCTCGGCACAGGTGAGACACGTTATGGCGTATGCACATATTAACGGAATGCTTGTTTCAGCTGTGAAGGACCAGGGTCAGAGGTTGGGAGGGAAACGTTTCCAGTTGTGAGTTCTTCTTTGTGGGTTTACAGCTAGGCTACGATATCTGCTCTTCTCTACCAAATTCATCTAAGCTCAGGAAATTCCTAATGTGTCCTTTTTACGACATGCTGGTTCTCTTTCCCCCCAACATTGTGCCACGAAACCCTCAGAGAACCCACTCGGGGATATTGATAACTGATTAGATGTTGCTTTGGCAGAAACGTTGACATTATATAATTCATATATAGCTATACAGGCAAACCAGACAGATGTAGCGAGGCAGATAGGTAAAGATAATTCTAGACAGGCAGACAGACTGGCCGGAATATAAGGGAACTTGAAAGCGGGCGAACTGACAGACAAATGTAGTGACTGACAAACATACAGTGTATGTATTCAGATGGAAAGATGATAGAATGATAGATATATTGACAGCTGGATACACCCATTAAAGAACGCGAGGACACGTAAAGGGACTAAGCAGGACACAGACGGATAGAGAGTACAAGCGTAATTGGGAGTCAAGGAGAGAGAATTCCCCCCTTCCTAACACAGCTACATGGGCAGGTCTGGTAACAGTGACCCTACAGACAAGTCAGCCCCCTTTGGTAGAGCACCAGCTATTAAGCCCGACTGCCTTTTTGGCCACTCATACATCATACATTGTGGCCTAAAATGGGCAGCAGATTCCACTACATATCCACAAATCAATATCTGCAATAAACTAAATGCCACGTGTATGTGTATGTGCATGTTTGTATGTATGAGTGTGTTGTTTGTGCCTGTGTGTATATGTGTGTATTCTTCATCTCTTTGATGTAAATTTCTCCAGAATTTTCTATTTTTAATTTTTATTTGGCCTCTAAATATGGCACTCTGGTCCTGTTTATATTCATACACTTAAAGACTAGTGTTTGTTCTAGAAACATTGTTATAGAAACAAATAGATTCCTTTTGTGATGTGCTAACTTATGTTCGATGACTAAGAGTAGACACGTTAACTGTTATCTCTGTGGAAGTGTTGTCTGTTGTTTAGCCTCATATGTCTTTTGTGTGAACATGTGGAGCTCGTGTGAGTGTGCTGACTCGCCCGGCAGGTCGGCTGTGGAGAAGACATGACAGCAAGACTGCAGGTCACTGGAGTACATCAGTCTGATACAACTAGTATTCCTATGGGAGCTTCCACTGTGGGTTTGAAGGTCGTGCGTTCAGGTCCTGAGGGAGACGGACTTTTTTTTTTTTTTCTTTCTTCAGAAATGACCTTGGCTGACAGCTGGACCAAGCTTTGAATGGACACCATGTGAAGTTCAGGGAAGTAAAGGTGGCCGATGTCATGTTGATAACATCACCCACTAAGTGCCGATTGGCCTATACAATATAGGTCTTGCCCTGTATGCACAGTACACATAAGCGCAAGGTTCTCTACTTTTGTTTGACTTGACTGTATTTTTGTACCGTGGAATGATCGTAACCCTGGGAAAGCATTGTTACTGGTTTTGTCATGTACCTGACTGACTGTCCACGTCATACTGGTACACTAGTTGTCTTTTTGTGCGACTAGCAGAATTATCTGACTGTCTCTGTACCATCCATATTTCTGTCCATCGTTGATCATATCTTGACTGTCTCTGTACCATCCATATTTCTGTCCATCGTTGATCATCTCTTGATTGTCTCTGTACCATCCATATTTCTGTCCATCTTTGATCATCTCTTGATTGTCTCTGTACCATCCATATTTCTGTTCATCGTTGATCATCTCTTGATTGTCTCTGTACCATTCATATCTCTGTCCATCGTTGATCATCTGTTGATTGTCTCTGTACCATTCATATCTCTGTCCATTGTTGATCATCTCTTGATTGTCTCTGTACCATCCATATTTTTGTCCATCGTTGATCGTCTATTGATTGTCTCTGTACCATCCATACCCCTGTCCATCGTTGATCATCTCTTGATTGTCTCTGTACCATCCATATTTCTGTCCATCGTTGATCATCTCTTGATTGTCTCTGTACCATCCATATTTCTGTCCATCTTTGATCATCTCTTGATTGTCTCTGTACCATCCATATTTCTGTCCATCGTTGATCATCTCTTGATTGTCTCTGTACCATTCATATCTCTGTCCATCGTTGATCATCTGTTGATTGTCTCTGTACCATTCATATCTCTGTCCATCGTTGATCATCTCTTGATTGTCTCTGTACCACCCATATTTCTGTCCATCGTTGATCATCTATTGATTGTCTCTGTACCATCCATACCCCTGTCCATCGTTGATCATCTCTTAATTGTCTCTGTACCATCAATATCTCTGTCCATCGTTGATCATCTCTTGATTATCTCTGTACCATCCATATTTCTGTCCATCGTTGATCATCTCTTGATTGTCTCTGTACCGTTCATAACTCTGTCCATCGTTGATCATCTCTTGATTGTCTCTGTACCATCCATATTTCTGTCCATCGTTGATCATCTCTTGATTGTCTCTGTACCATCCATATCTCTGTCCATCGTTGATCATCTCTTGATTGTCTCTGTACCATCCATATCTCTGTCCATCGTTGATCATCTCTTGATTGTCTCTGTACCATCCATATCTCTGTCCATCGTTGATCATCTCTTGATTGTCTCTGTACCATCCATATCTCTGTCCATCGTTGATCATCTCTTGATTGTCTCTGAACCATCCATATCTCTGTCTATCTTTGATCATCTCTTGATTATCTCTGTACCATCCATATTTCTGTTTATCGTTGATCATCTCTTGATTGTCTCTGTACCGTTCATAACTCTGTCCATCGTTGATCATCTCTTGATTGTCTCTGTACCATCCATATTTCTGTCCATCGTTGATTATCTCTTGATTGTCTCTGTACCATCCATACTCCTGTCCATCGTTGATCATCTCTTGATTGTCTCTGTACCATCCATATTTCTGTCCATCGTTGATCATCTCTTGATTGTCTCTGTACCATCCATACCATTGCCCATCGTCGATCATCTCTTGATTGTCTCTGTACCATCCATATCTCTGTCCATCGTTGATCATCTCTTGATTGTCTCTGTACCATCCATATCTCTGTCCATCGTTGATCATCTCTTGATTGTCTCTGTACCATCCATATCTCTGTCCATCGTTGATCATCTCTTGATTGTCTCTGTACCATCCATATCTCTGTCCATCGTTGATCATCTCTTGATTGTCTCTGTACCATCCATATCTCTGTCCATCGTTGATCATCTCTTGATTATCTCTGTACCATCCATATTTCTGTTTATCGTTGATCATCTCTTGATTGTCTCTGTACCGTTCATAACTCTGTCCATCGTTGATCATCTCTTGATTGTCTCTGTACCATCCATATCTCTGTCCATCGTTGATCATCTCTTGATTGTCTCTGTACCATCCATATCTCTGTCCATCGTTGATCATCTCTTGATTGTCTCTGTACCATCCATATCTCTGTCCATCGTTGATCATCTCTTGATTATCTCTGTACCATCCATATTTCTGTTTATCGTTGATCATCTCTTGATTGTCTCTGTACCGTTCATAACTCTGTCCATCGTTGATCATCTCTTGATTGTCTCTGTACCATCCATATCTCTGTCCATCGTTGATCATCTCTTGATTGTCTCTGTAACATCCATATCTTTGTCCATCGTTGATCATCTCTTGATTTTTTCTGTACCATCCATATCTCTGTCCATCGTTAATCATCTCTTGATTGTCTCTGTACCATCCATATCTCTGTCCATCGTTGATCATCTCTTGATCGTCTTGTCTTCTTCCTGTTCTGCCACGGCAGCACAGACTCTCAGCTAACTCACACCGTCATCCTATCTTCTGCTATCGCCTTAAGCTTCAGCCCTGATGCCCATCCCCTCAGTTTGTCCACTCTATTCTCAAATGCTCTTCTGTTCTGTTCAACTGCTGCTTCTTCACTTCCTCTTTCTATGCATCAGCTTCTTACTCTTCGCGTCTGCTTCCTTCTCTTCTAGCTGTCTCGACTACAGACACTTCATACAGTTGTTGAATTTCTCTAATGTTATCTGTCTACTCTTTTCTTGGTCTACCGCTTGATCTAAGCCCCTATCCTTTTTTTAATGCCTTCTATGGTATGGAGTTACAAGGCATTCTTTCTAGGTGGGCAAATCGTTTTATTTGCTGTCTTTCAATATGTGTTTTTGAGCTTCTTTTATTCATTTTGAAAGTGGATTTCCGAATGACATTCTAGCTATATTCTTTACTCACTATTATCATATCAAATGCTAGAGCCTTTTCCTTACCACTTGATTCACTAGAATGTGTTGATCTCTTTCTAAGAGCTCAACATTAGCGATCGCCTGACCAACTATACATCGTTGTATTGCTTTTCATCCCCTCCGGTGTTAAAAATTGGCTTTTTCTCATAGACCTTATCTTCTTATCAAATCTACCATTTTGTGTTGTATGCTCGTAGTCATATAACGATCTCCCCTGCATTATTTTATTTTCCCCTAATCGAATTCCGGTATTTCTATCATTTTTTCAAAACGATATCACATTTACTTGTCACTAAACTATCACTAACATGATCATAATCAGTTAGTCCGCTTTTCACCTGTTTGATCATCTGATCGTGTCTTTATCATCCCAGCCTGTCTACCAAACTTTAGTATCACAGTCTCTTTACTGCCAGCAGAACTTACTATAATTCTACAATTGTTAAAATACGTGATCATTTCCATGTCCTAGAGTCATTTTTTTTGTTTCTGTCTGTCACAATGTCAGCATTCTATAATGTGTACGTGTTAACACTCTGTTTCATTTTATCACAAAAATCTTGATCTGTCCATGATGTTGTCTTACACCTACCACGCATGTACCTCCCTTTTTTTCCAGGCATGATAGACAAAAACTATATTCAAGTTCGTTCCACTCACTATGTCTCCAGATTTGCACTCTACCAGATGCTACAACACCACGCCCCGCCCCCGTCTGTTTGCCAGACTTGAGACCTTCCAGTCATTATATAGATCACAGCATGATGGGTGGGGCTAGCACATTCACCAATACAAAAGCTGCGGTTCTTGATGCTGATTCGCCAGACAGTGGTCATAAAGAAATGTCTTCCGAGAGCCTAACATACAGCTTGAATGGCGGAGATACGAGTGGCTGGCTGAACCCTTATGGGTTGTCCTCTCTGTCCTCACACGACTCAAGCCGAAGTGATAACAATGATTGGTTGACGCATACAGCACGCTCCTCCTCCTCGCCCCAGTCTTCATCTCCCAGCAAAAGCAGCACACTGAAGGCTGGAAGTACTAGTAGCATTGACCACCCAGGGAACTTCCGCTTTGCTCCACATGCTTCCTCCTCACCTGCATATATGTCAGATCCCTTCATGTGTCGCTGTCCAAACTTGTACAAGAGTCCGTCTCAGTCGTCTCCACACAAGAAAGAAGCATCAGATAAGGTCAAGCTAATCTCGCCACTTGCATCCCCAGCGTCATCCAGTTCACAGAAAATGGACTGCAGATTGTCCACTTCTTTTCAGCACGCACAAGTGTTTTCTTCCGGGTCATTTTCTTCTGTGTCGCATTCACCCCCGTCTGGAATGTCTTCGTTTGGTGGGGGCGCGCCAAAGATAGACCCGCCTCCTAAGTTTCGAAGAACATCTAGACCTATAGAGCGATGGGAGCGGGGTAGTTGGTACGGACCGCCTGTAAATGAACCGGCTGGTGCTTTCACTTCTGACGGTGATTACTACATGGCTTGTGGTAGCGGCAACAACGGATCAAACGTCGTGATGAGACCACACACGCGAAGTTGCAGCAGCAGTAGTAGCATCAGCACAGGAGCTTTCCACTACAGCGACTGCAGTGCTCGCTCTTCGGTGTACACCGACAACCGGGACAGCGCAGCATCCATGGCTTCACTGAGACATAAGCTAGACCTTAGAGTCAACGATCTGAACTCCACCTCCCACGAGCATGACCAGACTCAGCGCTGCCAGCCCCACCACAACGGCAGGTGGAGGATGAGACTGAGCTACACCTCTGATGACAACAGCGATAACTCTGCAGACTTCGCCACTTCTTCCTCACAAAACCAGATACGCGATAAAGAGAGATTAGAGTCTTTAAGAAGTTAAGCCAGTGTTCTATTTATTAATTATCTTAAAGACATTGCACATGATGCCCTTCAATGTGGTAGTGATTATTATCTGTATTGAATCATAGTCCCAGA
This sequence comes from Candidula unifasciata, assembly GCA_905116865.2. Classification (NCBI taxonomy): domain Eukaryota; kingdom Metazoa; phylum Mollusca; class Gastropoda; order Stylommatophora; family Geomitridae; genus Candidula; species Candidula unifasciata. The sequence continues at coordinate 1,014,464 of CAJHNH020003557.1, read as the reverse complement.
CTCTCAAGAACTGCATGGAGTGCATTACAGTTATACAGAGGTCTGCCTGAGCTTATACATGTCTGCAGGTTAGTGGCATCCTGAAGGCAACACAGCTTCATTATTAGCAACGTGTTTGTGAAACTGATGGCAATAAAGATTTAAAAAAAGAAGAAACAGGCGTTACCAAAACCTAATGTTAACTTTCTGCTGTTTCACAAAAATACTCTACAAAACCATCTGGCAAATGACTTTCTTTTACATTTGTGGCCAAACACCGGTCTTTGATGTGTTAATCATTTCATCATTATTTTCAGCCTTATTGATTATGTTGTATATTTCATCAGCCTTCTACCAGTATCTGTCTCGAGCGTTTATGCGGCGATTTTTCAATCAGCAATCAATTTTCAAAGATGAAAAAAGTCGACCTAGCGGCACGTATACAATAGGGTGTTTCACACAGATGGCAACGTATACAATAGGGTGTTTCAGACAGATGGCCACGTATACAATAGGGTGTTTTACACAGATGGCCACGTGTGAGCAAATTTAAAGTGGAGGTTTGTTTACAGGTTGCTAACCTGATTATATAAGAACAGGATGCCAATGATCGTGTTGCACTGAGGGGGACAGGAATGAAGCAGGGACAGAAGAGAAGACGACTACAGACAGGTTAAGGGCTGGGTGTCTGAACAGAAGCCTGTCAAGTACACGGGATGGCATCACTGGCTGTGAAATTCCATGCACCTCGTAAATGTTTCTAAATGCCAACTGGTCTTTGTTGGTGACACTCGCCATCGTCATGAACTATGATTCCCATCCAGTGTCTGTATATTGGGAAAGGTACCAGCAAGCAAACGTGACCACAAGACCACACTGGGGGCTTGTGTGGAGATGGTTAACACCAGTGTTTGTAAAACTTTACAACTTACTCACTTGTTTAGGATCAGAGATTTCAGAAGATGGTCAGTCAGATGACTTGCTTAGAATGGATGGTTTGTGTAGAGCTCTGTGTGAAGAACCGATTACAGTGTTCATTCTTTACAGAAAAAAAGATACAACTGATGTTAAATAAACAATTCAGAGAGGCAAGTGCATATATAGTTAGATGCAGCCAGCGTACAGGAGATGCTAACTGGTCGAATCAAGAAATGTATTGACACGTTATCTTGTTAGAGAGTAAAAGCAATTCTACTGCAGACAGGCTGGTATCATTTGGTTCAGAAGTAGCTCAAATGAGAGTCTACTTGTGGCGTCAGAAAAACTCCAAGATGCTGCAATCAGTTTTGGGCTCACCTGTCAAAAACACACAGTATTATGAAAATCGATAATAAACAGCCCAGTAAACTGATAACTGTCGTATTCCAGACTAATACTTAAGTCTACTGGGACTCGAGGATAGAACCCAGCTTCTGGTGACGTAAGCATTAAAGGTCTTGTTTGGAGGTAATTACGGCAGGAAATAAAAAAACGAGGGACACCTGAATTATCAATACTTATCAAAACGTACATGTTCGCATGTGTGAGGTGACAGCACTTCATACATACCAAAGTATCTTCTGCCATGGAATTAATTTCTTGTGTGCCAGATACGAATACTAGCAGCCTGTACAGGTGGTCCTAATCTAAACGTGTGCCAAATACGAGTTCTATCAGTCTGTACAGTTGGTTCTAGTCTAGTCCTGTGCCAGATACGAGAACTATCAGTCTGTACAGTTGGTTCTAGTCTAGACGTGTGCCAGGTACGAGTACTAGCAGTCTGTACAGTTGGTCCTAATCTAAACGTGTGCCAAATACGAGTTCTATCAATCTGTACAGTTGGTTCTAGTCTAGTCCTGTGCCAGGTACGAGTACTAGCTGTCTGTACAGTTGGTTCTAGTCTAGTCATATGCCAGGTACAGGTACTAGCAGTCTGTACAGTTGGTTCTAGTCTAGTCCTGTGCCAGGTACAAGTACTATCAGTCTGTACAGTTGGTTCTAGTCTAGTCATATGCCAGGTACAGGTACTAGCAGTCTGTACAGTTGGTTCTAGTCTAGTCCTGTGCCAGGTACGAGTACTAGCTGTCTGTACAGTTGGTTCTAGTCTAGTCCTGTGCCAGGTACGAGTACTAGCTGTCTGTACAGTTGGTTCTAGTCTACTCATGTGCCAGGTACGAGTACTAGCAGTCTGTACAGTTAGTTCTAGTCTACTCATGTGCCAGGTACGAGTACTAGCAGTCTGTACAGTTGGTTCTAGTCTAGTCCTGTGCCAGGTACAAGTACTAGCTGTCTGTACAGTTGGTTCTAGTCTAGTCATGTGCCAGGTACGAGTACTAGCTGTCTGTACAGTTGGTTCTAGTCTAGTCCTGTGCCAGGTACAAGTACTATCAGTCTGTACAGTTGGTTCTAGTCTAGTCCTGTTCCAGGTATGAGTACTAGCTGTCTGTACAGTTGGTTCTAGTCTAGTCATGTGCCAGGTACAAGTACTAGCAGTCTGTACAGTTGGTTCTAGTCTAGTCCTGTGCCAGGTACATGTACTAGCAGTCTGTACAGTTGGTTCTAGTCTAGTCATGTGCCAGGTATGAGTACTAGCAGTCTGTACAGTTGGTTCTAGTCTAGTCATGTGCCAGGTACAAGTACTATCAGTCTGTACAGTTGGTTCTAGTCTAGTCATATGCCAGGTACAAGTACTATCAGTCTGTACAGTTGGTTCTAGTCCAGTCATATGCCAGGTACGAGTACTAGCAGTCTGTACAGTTGGTTCTAGTCTAGTCATATGCCAGGTACAAGTACTATCAGTCTGTACCGTTGGTTCTAGTCTAGACGTCATTTACAAGGTCTGACAATTAAGTAATGATTTCATTATGGCTAAAACGAAAACGCCGTATGTGAATCACAGCATGGAATCCAAAGAGGCAACCTTCGTCTATGATCTAGCAACTTTTTATCTCCACGATAACAAACAAGCCGCCATTTTGTTAGCCTAGTCAGAGATGCAATTTTACGTAATTAGCACAGAGCAAAAAAAAAAAAAAAAAGCTTACATTCAATTCTGTTTAAATCTCGGAGAGAGCCATTGCGACAGTTGAACAGATGTGTCAAGTTTATGGGGACAATTGTTTATCTCGTGCAGTTTTTCAGCTGGTATTCGCTATTCAAAAGTGGTGTAGAAATGATTACTAATGCAACTAGACCTGGACGCCCAGTTTCTGTTTGTAATGATGAATTCATTGCAAAAGTCACAGAACAGATACAAGAAGATCGTTGTTTTACTGTGAGGATGACGGCAGATGAATTTAGTGGTAATAGAGAGACCTTTCCTAAAACTTTAGTGCAAGATTTTGACATACCAAAAGTTGCTTGCAGGTTTGTACCGCATTCGTTGTCTGATGACCAAAAACATTAGCGGGTTGAATACCCACGAGGCATCATCAAAACAGGAATTTTTGGCCCCTAGTGTGTGTTCTCAACTATCAACCATATTCCCCAGATCTATCCCCCTGTGATTGTTTTATATTACCAAAATTAAAGTTACCATTGAAAGGACGCTTCTTTGACGTATTGATGTCATTCAAAGGGCCGTAACATCAACTTTAAGGGCCATAGCAAAAGAAGAACTACAGAGGTCGTTCCAGTGTTTGTTAGATGGTGCTACTGGCTGTATCAATACACAAGGGGCTCACTTTGAATAAAAAAAGCAGGTTATATCTGCAACTGTTGATTATTTTAATTTTTATGGATTTAGTCTCATTACCTAATTGTCGGACCTTGTATAATTATGTTTCACCTAACCTTCCTCTTGTACATAAAACCATAACTGCTTATCTTAAAGAGGTATGCTTCTTGACGGTTTGTTTCAAACATGTATGTTTATCTTGATTGTACCTGATATGTTTATCTTGATTGTACCTGATATGTTAATCTTGATTGTACCTGATATGTTTATCTTGATTGTACCTGATGTGTTTATCTTGATTCTACCTGATATGTTTATCTTGATTGTACCTGATATGTTTATCTTGATTGTACCTGACATGTTTATCTTGACTGTACCCGATATGTTTATCTTGATTGTACCTGATACATGTTTGTCTTTGTGGACTTTTTAAAAAGTATACTACGCCTCTCTGGACGTATATATATGTATACACACATGCGCATATTTTCTCTGTGTACACTCTATGGGTGTTTGTATCAGCACTCTAACTTTGTTTGTTGAAAATAGGTGAATCGTCTCATTGCATGTGCGAGCACACTCTAGTGATGTTTGTTGAAATATATGGCCAGAGTCGATTTTATCTACACTTTAACCTTTTATGCATCTCCACTCTGGAAATATTTATAAAAACACACATTGATCATCAAAAGAAATCTACATCATGACCCTGAGGTACCAAGATATAGCAATACTGAGTGTCCGCCTTATACCTCGCCACTGCCAGAGTACAGGATCGTTTGTACGTGCACACGAAGACACTGACTGTTTGCGACTTGCATGTATTGTTATTCTGTTAGACAATAACTCCCACTCTAGCACTGTTTGAAATTCTAGCACTGTATGAAAGTCTAGCACTCTAAATAAATCTAGCACTGTAAGAAAGTTTAGCACTGTATGAAAGTCTAGCACTGTATGCAATACTAGCACTGTACTTTAGCATTGGGGATTGTTTTAATAAACTCAGCACTTTCTGTTTATAGCAATAATAGTGTCTCTTACAGGCTACTGAATGTTTAATTTGACTTGCTACTTGTTTTACTGTTCACAATTACAGCAGCAGTCATAAAGGTCTCCCTCCCTCCCTCTATCTATCTATCTATCTATCTATCTATCTATCTATCTATCTATCTATCTATCTATCTATCTATCTATCTATCTATCTATCTATCTATCTATCTATCTATCTATCTATCTATCTATCTATCTATCTATCTATCTATCTATCTATCTATCTATCTATCTATCTATCTATCTATCTATCTATCTATCTATCTATCTATCTATCTATCTATCTATCTATCTATCTATCTATCTATCTATCTGTCTGTCTGTCTGTCTGTCTGTCTGTCTGTCTGTCTGTCTGTCTGTCTGTCTGTCTGTCTGTCTGTCTGTCTGTCTGTCTGTCTGTCTGTCTGTCTGTCTGTCTGTCTGTCTGTCTGTCTGTCTGTCTGTCTGTCTGTCTGTCTGTCTGTCTGTCTGTCTGTCTGTCTGTCTGTCTGTCTGTCTGTCTGTCTGTCTGTCTGTCTGTCTGTCTGTCTGTCTGTCTGTCTGTCTGTCTGTCTGTCTGTCTGTCTGTCTGTCTGTCTGTCTGTCTGTCTGTCTGTCTGTCTGTCTGTCTGTCTGTCTGTCTGTCTGTCTGTCTGTCTGTCTGTCTGTCTGTCTGTCTGTCTGTCTGTCTGTCTGTCTGTCTGTCTGTCTGTCTGTCTGTCTGTCTGTCTGTCTGTCTGTCTGTCTGTCTGTCTGTCTGTCTGTCTGTCTGTCTGTCTGTCTGTCTGTCTGTCTGTCTGTCTGTCTGTCTGTCTGTCTGTCTGTCTGTCTGTCTGTCTGTCTGTCTGTCTGTCTGTCTGTCTGTCTGTCTGTCTGTCTGTCTGTCTGTCTGTCTGTCTGTCTGTCTGTCTGTCTGTCTGTCTGTCTGTCTGTCTGTCTGTCTGTCTGTCTGTCTGTCTGTCTGTCTGTCTGTCTGTCTGTCTGTCTGTCTGTCTGTCTGTCTGTCTGTCTGTCTGTCTGTCTGTCTGTCTGTCTGTCTGTCTGTCTGTCTGTCTGTCTGTCTGTCTGTCTGTCTGTCTGTCTGTCTGTCTGTCTGTCTGTCTGTCTGTGTTGTGAAATTACTTCATCAGTGAATGCAATTATTCATATATGTTGACTCTGCTCTGCTGTGAAGTTTGTTCATTGTCTTCCGAAGACACATGACGTTTTTACTGTATGACCTTTCCAGATCCTCCGGTTTTTTCTCCGGGGTTGGGGAGTTGGGGTCTGCGTATGTATTGAGAGGGAGTGTACACTTTTTCTGTGAACTTTATATCAGTTGTATGAATACTACATAAAAAGCATTCACATATCATGATGACGCAATGAATACTCATAAATTTCATTTCCTAATAATATTATAGACTAGGTCCGAACGTGTAAGTCAACTTAGAATGCAACAGCCACGGAGATAGGAAATCATCTATAGTTCATTATTTTGTCCTTTCTTTATGTGGAACTTATCATGAACTTGCCTGCACGGAGAGTTCCTTCCTCTCCCATTTATGCCGCTGCGGGTCGTAGGGCTTGTCCTATGTTGGGGGAGTATTATGAGATGACTTCGGTCGGCGCTCGCTTGCCATTTATGTTTGCCGGAAATTTTGTCTCTTTAAAGGCGCCGCAGGCGCTGGTGCACAAGTAAGAGGTGCTGCAGGGAAAAACGCCAAGTAGCGACTGTTCGTGAGTATCGAAATAGGGATGGTTTTTTTTTTCTACGTTCCTTGGCAGTGTCCTCCCCCCACCCCCCTGCCCCCGCAAGAAAAAAAAAAGAAGCTACTGACACGAAACGTAGAATTTTTTTTTTAATGACTAGTTTCGATACTCCTGAACCGTTTGGCAAGTAGCACAACGTGGAGATAATCACTCAAGTGGGAGTGATGACCGCACGAGAAAAGAGAGAACAGTTAAACCTTTGGAAAAAAATGAATACAGGACACCCCACAACATAGAACAGTCCGTGCGACTAGCGGCAGCATGAATGGGAGGGAAAGGACCTCTCAACGTCCTGGCCTATTCGTGGTAGTAAGTTTACATTTTCTTTGTTTCCTCGTACTGGAGACGTCTTCGTTTGTTTATTGTCTTCATTGTGACTGAACATTGACAATACTGTAATCAGGTGTCATGTATTATGTTGTTCCATGTTATTCTATTCTGTTCTATGCTGTATGTGCATGCCTGCTTGTGACTGGGTAGATGTCTTCAGTAAAGACCAAGATTTCCCGCAATTTTAAGTGTTCATGTGTATGAACGTTTGTTTCTATTAACAGATAAACATAAACGTGTTATGAAGCGTTTGTTCATCCAAATGTGACTGGCTCCTTTCCAGGCGGTACGGTTACATTGTGCTATATAAAGTCATGGGAGTCATGTGGATCTACGACAAGATAAAGCCTGGACAGTACTGTAGAGATTATTGGTTGCACATACATCATTTTACTTTTCTATGCCTGTTTTGTGCCCGGCTCTCTAGCGTAGTTGGCTAAACCGAACTGCGCGGTGACCGGGTGACGAACTCCTTGTGGTCCGGGTTCACTCCTGGAGGTAGGCAGAAAAGCCACATTTCTCCCAGATTAACGGTACCTATAATGGAATCAATGCCGAAGGGTTGCGATATCCATAGTACAGAGCCAAAGGGTTTACAACTCATGGTTTCTGGATACGTTAAAAAAAAATAAATATATATATATATATATATATATATATATATATATATATATATATATATATATATATATATATATATATATATATATATATATATATATATATATATAAAACATATTTTGCAGTTTTCTCAGCGCCCCTCCCCCAATGATGAAACAAATGGCGGCCCACACGCCCCTCTAAGCCCACTATATGACACATCAAGATCAGTTTTTACCCAAATTTGATAATGTAATATGCAATACATACAAATCCAGACAGTCATGGCTCAAACATGAATAATACCTGACATCCCAGAGTTCAGACACTTGTCGTTTTAACTTGACGGTTCATCCTGATGTACACAATCACCAATACTAAAAGGGTAAAGCTGGGAGGTTCAACATCATTGTACCGGATTTTATCCCATATGGCTCAGTCTCTCTCCGCGAAACAGCTAGCTGCCTGCCAAGAGTTTCGCACAGAACACGACCTCTGTAGCTCTGGCGACGATCCTCATGGATCTACGTAAAAATGTCACTCGTGGGTTGAAAAGATCCGCCGTGAAACGAACTCACGGCCTTCAGAGTGCGAGGCAAACGGCTTGACCAATTCGATACAGAGACCCCGCTGATACTAGATCATGTCATGTGTACACAAAAACCAAACACTAATCGCTAAAACTTGATTTTGGCGAGTTCTAGAGAACACGATCAAAGTCCAAAAGTTAATAAGCAACTATAATTGTCCTCCTGAGATTACAGTCGGCGACAAAGAACAAGAAGAGGATATGACATATATGCAGACTAACCAAACATCTATTGCTAAATTGTTGATTAAGTCAAGTGTACACAAGAACGAAATGAAAGACTAATCCTAAATTTTAATAGTATCACGCGTACACAGAAACTAAACAGTTATCGTTCAACTTTGACCATGTCAAGTGTACACAAGAACGAAATGAAAGACTAATCCTAAATTTTAATAGTATCACGCATACACAGAAACTAAACATTTATCGTTCAACTTTGACAATGTCATGTGTACACAAGAACGAAATGAAAGACTAATCCTAAATTGTGATAGTATCACGTGTACAGAGAAACTAAACATTTATCGTTCAACTTTGACCCTGTCATGTGTACACAAGAACGAAATGAAAGACTAATCCTAAATGTTAATAGTATCACGCGTACACAGAAACTAAACATTTATCGTTCAACTTTGACCATGTCAAGTGTACACAAGAACGAAATGAAAGACTAATCCTAAATTTTAATAGTATCACGCGTACACAGAAACTAAACAGTTATCGTTCAACTTTGACCATGTCAAGTGTACACAAGAACGAAATGAAAGACTAATCCTAAATTTTAATAGTATCACGCGTACACAGAAACTAAACATTTATCGTTCAACTTTGACCATGTCATGTGTACACAAGAAAGAAATGAAAGACTAATCGTAAATTTTGATAGTATCACGCGTACACAGAAACAAAACATTTATCGTTCAACTTTGACCATGTCAAGTGTACACAAGAACGAAATGAAAGACTAATCCTAAATTGTGATAGTATCACGTGTACAGAGAAACTAAACATTTATCGTTCAACTTTGACCCTGTCATGTGTACACAAGAACCATAGTTATCGCTAAACTATGATCCTGTAGCTTGTACACTGAAACCAAATTTCATCACTAAATCTTTATTGTGTCACAAGCATACAAGAATCAAACTCAAAAAAGTTGATCATGTCAAATGCACACAAAGAACACACATAAAAACCGATAAATTGTGTCATTTTGTCACACGAACTACACAGTAGATTAGATATTCGTGGCTAAAGCCTAAAGATATCGCATCAAATTGTCAAAGTCAAAAACGTGACTCTTTCTCTTCCACTAGATGACTGAAATGAGTTGCAACATTGTTGTCAGATGGGTGAGTAAAAAATGACAACCGGGGGTAGTAGCCATGTCAGTTAGGTGAGTAGCCATGTCAACTGGAAGAGTAGCCATGTCAACTGGGAGAGTAGCCATGTCAACTGGATTAATAGTAATGTCAACTGGGAGAGTAGCCATGTCAACTGGGAGAGTAGCTATGTCAACTGGATTAATAGTAATGTCAACTGGGAGAGTAGGCATGTCACCTGGGTTAGTAGTAATGTCAACTGGAAGAGTAGCCATGTCAACTGGGTTAGTAGTAATGTCAACTGGGAGAGTAGCCATGTCAACTGGGTTAGTAGTAATGTCAGCTGGGAGAGTAGCCATGTCAACTGGAAGAGTAGCCATGTCAACTGGGAGAGTAGCCATGTCAACTGGGAGAGTAGCCATGTCAACTGGGAGAGTAGCTATGTCAACTGTGAGAGTAGCCATGTCAACTGGGTTAGTAGTAATGTCAGCTGGGAGAGTAGCCATGTCAACTGGGAGAGTAGCCATGTCAACTGGGAGAGTAGCCATGTCAACTGGAAGAGTAGCCATGTCAACTGGGAGAGTAGCCATGTCACGTGGGTTAGTAGTAATGTCAACTGGGAGAGTAGCCATGTCAACTGGGCTAGAAGTAATGTCAACTGGAAGAGTAGCCATGTCAACTGGGTTAGTAGTAATGTCAACTGGAAGAGTAGCCATGTCAACTGGGTTAGTAGTAATGTCAACTGGAAGAGTAGCCATGTCAACTGGGTTAGTAGTAATGTCAACTGGAAGAGTAGCCATGTCAACTGGGTTAGTAGTAATGTCAACTGGATGAGTAGCCATGTCAACTGGGAGAGTAGCCATGTCAACTGGATGAGTAGCCATGTCAACTGGAAGAGTAGCCATGTCAACTGGGTTAGTAGTAATGTCAACTGGGAGAGTAGCCATGTCAACTGGGTTAGTAGTAATGTCAACTGGGAGAGTAGCCATGTCAACTGGGTTAGTAGTAATGTCAACTGGGAGAGTAGCCATGTAAACTGGGTTAGTAGTAATGTCAACTGGAAGAGTAGCCATGTCAACTGGGTTAGTAGTAATGTCAACTGGATGAGTAGCCATGTCAACTGGGTTAGTAGTAATGTCAACTGGATGAGTAGCCATGTCAACTGGAAGAGTAGCCATGTCAGCTGGGTTATTAGCCATGTCAACTGGATGAGTAACCATGTCAACTGGATGAGTAGCCATGTCAACTGAATGAGTAGCCATGTCAACTGGATGAGTAGCCATGTCAACTGGATGAGTAGCCATGTCAACTGGGTTAGTAGTAATGTCAACTGGATGGGTAGCCATGTCAGCTGGGTTATTAGCTATGTCAACTGGATGAATAACCATGTCAACTGGATGAGTAGCCATGTCAACTGGATGAGTAGCCATGTCAACTGGAAGAGTAGCCATGTCAACTGGGTTAGTAGTAATGTCAACTGGATGGGTAGCCATGTCAGCTGGGTTATTAGCCATGTCAACTGGATGAGTAACCATGTCAACTGGATGAGTAGCCATGTCAACTGGATGAGTAGCCATGTCAACTGAATGAGTAGCCATGTCAACTGGATGAGTAGCCATGTCAACTGGGAGAGTAGCCATGTCAGCTGGGTTAGTAGCCATATCAACTGGGAGAGTAGCCATGTCAACTGGAAGAGTAGCCATGTCAACTGGATGAGTAGCCATGTCAACTGGATGAGTAGCCATGTCAACTGGATGAGTAGCCATGTCAACTAGATGAGTAGCCATGTCAACTGGATGAGTAGCCATGTCAACTGGATGAGTAGCCATGTCAGCTGGGTTAGTAGCCATGTCAACTGGATGAGTAGCCATGTCAACTGGATGAGTAGCCATGTCAACTAGATGAGTAGCCATGTCAACTGGATGAGTAGCTATGTCAGCTGGGTTAGTAGCCATGTCAACTGGATGAGTAGCCATGTCAACTGGATGAGTAGCCATGTCAACTAGATGAGTAGCCATGTCAACTGGATGAGTAGCCATGTCAACTGGAAGAGTAGCCATGTCAACTGGAAGAGTAGCCATGTCAACTGGAAGAGTAGCCATGTCAACTGGATGAGTAGCCATGTCAACTGGATGAGTAGCCATGTCAGCTGGGAGAGTAGCCATGTCAACTGGAAGAGTAGCCATGTCAACTGGATGAGTAGCCATGTCAGCTGGGAGAGTAGCCATGTCAACTGGAAGAGTAGCTATGTCAGCTGGGTTAGAAGTAATGTCAACTGGATGAGTAGCCATGTCAGCTGGGTTAGTAGCCATGTCAACTGGATGAGTAGCCATGTCAACTGGAAGAGTAGCCATGTCAATTGGGAGAGTAGCCATGTCAGCTGGGTTAGTAGCCATGTCAACTGGATGAGTAGCCATGTCAACTGGATGAGTAGCCATGTCAACTGGATGAGTAGCCATGTCAGCTGGAAGAGTAGCCATGTCAACTGGATGAGTAGCCATGTCAACGAGGTTAGTAGTAATGTCAACTGGATGAGTAGCCATGTCAACTGGAAGAGTAGTCATGTCAACGAGGTTAGTAGTAATGTCAACTGGATGAGTAGCCATGTCAACTGGAAGAGTAGTCATGTCAACGAGGTTAGTAGTAATGTCAACTGGAAGAGTAGCCATGTCAACTGGAAGAGTAGTCATGTCAACTGGATGAGTAGCCATGTCAGCTGGAAGAGTAGCCATGTCAGCTGGGTTAGTAGTAATGTCAACGGAGAGAGTAGCCATGTTTTTTGGATGAGTAAACATGTCAAGTGGCAGAGCAGACTTGTCAGTTGGTAGGGTATTAATGTAAAATATTAAGTAGGATTATTTGGAAAGACTAGAAGATGCTACTGACAAAAAGCTAACATACGAAAGGTCAAGTTTTCAGCCTAACAGATCCTGTACTTTGAACATAGAAGACACAAACAATATACTGCACAATTTTTTGACTGGCATGTTTCATCGCATCTCGTCAGGTGCATACTCCCCCCCCCCCCCCCCACACACACACACACACACTTTCACACCATTTTTTAACGAAATCCTTTCCTAGAATCAGAGGGTATGTTCCCCTTTCTTACAGATTGGAGTCCTAGAACCCACACGGTGATTAACGCTCTAACATTTAGCTATGGCATTGTAGGAGGGGAGAGCAACAAAATTGTCTATGCTTTATGAGCTGAACGTAGACAATGCAAAAAGGAAGGGGAGTTGGGGGTAATATAATTTGCCGACCGAAATACACCCCCCAAAAAAATCTGCAAACTGAATGACTGCCAATTTAGCTATTATTGTGTCAGATCTGGTCTATTTTAGGAGAAATTAGCCCATCACAAATGACTTTAACCAGTAACCGAAAATAGTCGCTTCAAAAGCCTCATCTTTTTGTGTTGTTTATAGTCCAGTGACCAAGCCTGCGTGTAGCGGCTCCAGTTGCGTGTTGACATTTTTCAATGCAGAAGAACAAAGTATTGCATTTTATTATTTATTATTACTGTCTACTGTTCATTATAAATGAACCAGTCGGTTGGCGTCTTGTTAAGCAGGTTACACTTGTTAAGGGTACAGCATTTTCTTAGCAAAAGGAACGCGCGATTTCCGTTCACGCCACACGTAATACACTTTAAAGTGTGAAAGGTATCCGTTACTAGTTCTTCTAGGCTAGCTGCGCACGCATTTTCTCAACAGCGAAGCGACAATGAGAAAAATATCACGAAATACCTTATCCAGTGTAATCGTTAACTGCTAACGATTACAGTGCGAACTAATCACGCCTCGCCACTGGTTTATACGTTACAAGGAGCTCGAATTTGACTCGTCCATTCTGTTCTATCGTGTGAAAGGAAATCGATTCGTTGATGGAAACCACTCTAGCATCTCTGATATAAGGGGGAAATTTTTTTAAAATTTATGTTAGGACGACCTTGAAATTAAATTATGCGTAACATTTAAGTGACATTTGAAATTATATAACAACGGTTACACGCCTTAAGATATTGTAACTAAATTAATTTCTTTTATAGTACAAACCGAATCAAAGGATTTGCAAAAGAAAGATTAAGCTTTAAGAAAAGAAAGTATAATTTAACGTGTTGACGTCACGCTAACAGTACCGGAACATTGTTGAACTGAAAAAAAAAAAGTTGTAGAAAGGAATCTTAACAACGAGACATACTCTCCATGCAAGTCGTGTTGAATGAGAAGGACACAGTCCGCTATGGAGGCTGTTGTGAGACGCATGTCTTCCATTGATCCCACAACCTGGTTTCGACAACAATAACAACTACCACGCCTGGGATCTTCCTACAATTCCTACACCATGTAGTAAACATGTCTGCAGGACATACTCAGTATGCTGCCGTGCCCGTCAACACTAGACATTGCTGAGTTCCCAGTCCTGAATATCTTGTACATAAGTCGGTGGATTCTGGTGTGACCATTGCGTTTAGTCTGCGAACTGAAGAAAACGAGTGGAACTTTATGTATATATATATATATAAATTTTTAAAAACATCATAATTATCCGATGGTGCGTATTTATTAGTTTGTAAATAAAAAATCGTACTCTGGTATGTGAAAAGTAGACTCAAATGTTTTTCGGCGTGTCCAGTGGTCATATGGGCATGAATTTGCGTAGGGTTTTGGTGTCGTTGCAACGCAGTGGTCAGTTGTGTTTTAGACCACGTTTGTAAGCATAGCTCATGATTCGTGCACAAGAAAGCAACACAATTTAGGGTGAACAGTATTTACTGCCTAGAAATTGTAACCCTATAAAAGAATAACCCTTCACTAAAATGTTCCGTTTATTTTCTTGCAGTCACAAATGGCGCCTCAGTCAATACATTTAAGGAATGTTGCTATTGGCCGACTGCAGGCAGGAGAAATGTTAAGTCATGTTGTCACGCATCTAAACGTGCCTACTGTCAGTCGAATTCGGCACCGGTTCTAAGCCACTGGTTCGGTTGAAGACCGACATCGCAGTAGGCGACCCAAAGTGGCGGAGAATCACTTTATTCGGCTTCGTCACCTCAGCTTCCTCAACTGCGCAGGCATTACCTACAAGACCTCATATGTCTGATCAAACTTGGGAACAGACTGCCTGGCGTTTGACTAGGCCCGACAACCACGCCGAGGACGTGTCTTTACGCGTCATCACCGCCAAAATCAACTTTTTTGAGCCAACCAACATCGTCTCTGGACAGGAGACAATCAGTGGAGACGTTTCTGGGTCAGTGGCGAATCTTACTTTCTGTTGTAGCGTCATGATAGACGGCGTACGAACTATCATAGACGAAATAAAGCTTAAGCCTAAAATTGTGTTGAGCGGTGGAGGAGGTGTAAAGGTGTGGGGAATGATCAGTTACAACGGAAGAAGTCTATTGGTACACACTGAAGAAAGCCTATATGCGTAACGATACGTCCATGAAATTCTTCGACCACATGTCCTTTCATTTAGGGATGCCAACAGATATCTTTTTCTAAAGTACAACGCCAGACCCCATTCTGCATGGATGACCACCCAGTTCCTTGCTGCCAAAAACATTCAACCCCTTCCCTGGTCATCCCTGTCTGCAGACATGAGTCTGATTAAGCACCTGTGGGATGAGCTGCAAAGACGTGTTTGTCGCCGAGGCGTTGCTTCAGCCAATGGTCGTGATCTGTTCCAGTCACTCCAGAAAGAGTGGGCAGTTATCCCACAGGTCCACATCAGACATCTGATCGCATCCATGCCCAGGAGATGCCTGTCATTGATCCACGCAAGAGAAGGCCACACACCATTCAAACACGAAAGGCCTGCGCCTAAAAATAAAAAATAAAATAGGAACTGTTTAAGATAGATTGAAACATTGCTAAACGACTGGATGGATCGTCCTAAAACGTCTCCTCTATGATTTAGACAGCCGAAAACTTCGGGTAACAGCTAGAGCTTTGAACAGTTTTAGACCCCGTGGGATAAAATTTAATAGACATATGGTTACTATGTGTATCCACCACCCCCCCCCCCCCTGCGCCCCCTGCCCCACCCATGCAGTCTAAAAGTTTGACATCAAAAGGACCTAGTTAATTGCATCACGGATGGGAAGGTAACAGGTAAGATATCAAGCATATGGTGATGGGCCTATTCGTTACTGACCAATTAGCACTCAAAGGATAGTGTAGTCAATATGTTACCTACCCTCTTGACTTCATTAGACATGTTCGGGTACCAGTTTTAGGCTGAGGACAAAAGAGCCCCAGACCGATTAAAACTATTCTGGGATGTGAGATGCTAGTTTATCATCCAGGGTGTATTTTAGAATTCTAAGTGGTTGGGTCAACCATTCAGGGTCGGACAGAAGGCAGAAGAGAAAAAAAAAAAGCTGACATCTATCATGTCTAATTAGGGTAGTGCTCCATTAATGGGCCGAAGGTTTCTGATTCGATTCCGCATACGGGCTGTATTCCGTTCAACTTCCAAAGAAGTTCTAACTGGGGCAGGGTAACTGTTCGAACCACCCTGCTGTATCCAGTAGGCCCACGCCCTCAACAAGTTAGCGACTCGTTAGGGCCAGGTTTTTTGCCAGTGCGCAGTTCAGGGATCTTACGGAAATGCAGCGTCCCGTGTGGGGCGCAATTTTTGTTGTTGTTTTACAGCCCCACCTTGGCTGTTGCCTGGGACCTCAATATAACCCAACTTATGGGTTAAATGGCATTTTTGGGACCTGCCCCGGGGTGATCCTCATTCGAATGGTGGCACTTTGTGTCAGCGGGTATTTATCGATGGGTGTGATGTCCTGCTGGGGTAAAACATCAGTCAGTCCGGCACTTTTTTTGACCCTATAAAATCCTGGTTAGTAGTAAAATCCCATCACATTAGTTCAGACAAATCGACAGGTGTTCCTGTCGCTTCCTCAACAGCCCCACAAGTATAAAACAACGGTTCCCGCCTTTTCTGTATTGATTAATCAATTTTCCTGCACTGTTGGTGATACGCTGAGGTCTGGCAGCTCCAGTCTGCTCCCCGTGTCGACCAGCCTGAATACAGATAAGAAGTAAAGCCTTGTAGCAAACTTAAGGTTTGCAGATAACATCCATGGGTTGGCGGGGAAGAACAAGAGCTAGTCGAGCTTGTAAATCTGCTCGATGAAACAACGACCAAATATGGCATGGAAATAAACGCAGAGAAACAAACAAAAGTAACGACTAATAATCCAGCTGTCATAACTTTACTAACGTACGTTAAAGGTCATAAATTATAACAGTCAATCATTTCAAATGTGTAGGATTCATTTTAAGTGACCTGGGTTCAAGACCAGAAATATGTCTAGGATTGCCCAGACAACATCAGTCTTTGCCAAGCAGCAAACATTATGGAGATATAAAAACACTTCATGCAAAACTAAGATTCAATTGTTTAGAGCACTAGCTGTTAGTACTTGTACACATGGCTGTGAAACATGGACCTTAACAGCTAAACTCGAAGATACAAGCATTGGAAATATGATGTTTCAGACACATCCTTGGCGTATCATACAAAGACCACATTACAATCGAAGAGGCTCGCTATATAATTACACATGAGCCTTTATGAACCTCTCTTTTAGCAGTGAAAAGGCGAAAAATGCAATGATTTGGCCATGTAATGAGATTTAACGGCCTCTAGCCCGGCTCTATAGAGTAGTTGGCTAAACCGGAGTACGCGGTGACCGGGTGACGAACTCCTTGTGGTCTGGGTTCACCCCCGAGGTAGGCAGAAAAGCCACATTTCTCCCAGATTTACGGTATGAACAAAGGAATCAAGGCCGAAAGGTTGCGATATCCATAATACCGAGCCTAATGGTTAACAACTCATGGCTTCTGGATACTAAAACAAACAAACAACGGCCTCTAAAACATTACTGCAGGGCTCAGCAAAGGGGAAAGAGGAGAAGAGGCAGACCAAGAAAGACCTGGTTACAAAACCTCATTGATTGTACAGGCCTCAGTCATGCAACCATGAAGTCCATCGCAACTGACCCCCGAAGGTGGAGCGAGCTGATCAGACAATTAACAGAAACTGGTGACCCAACGACACGCAGTGTTACAGATGATGATGATGATGATTCATGCCTTCATTAGTTTATGGCTTCCCCGAGTAAGGTGTCATTTGCTTATATGCAGACACGTGGATGCGTGCACCTGTGCCGCCCCCCCCCTCTCCCGACTCCCTTTTACCTGCGATGTTACCTGTATGTTTTACACCTGACACTACAAAATCTCAAACGGAATGGTAGACCATCACGACAAATCTCAGAAATCTCGTTTAACTTCCGAAGACGTTGTACTTGGAACACGTGTAACGGCCACACTAAAGGACTCAAGAAGACTAATCCCCAAGGTTCTCGCACCTAGGGATCGGTGTAACCTGCAATTTATGTGGGTAAGGACGAACAGTTGCAGTAGAACAGCTACTATTTTTTTCATTTATCACATCCCGTCTGTCTCAATTTCCCGCCCTCTGTCTCTTCTGAGTCCAGTATGTATACATTTATAGCCAACAGAACACGTGTGACGATGGCTTCTGCTGGGACCTGACAGCGGCTATCGACTATCGATTCCAAAGTGATGTTTTTGCAAATTGTAATCCTGAAATCAATATTTTGTAGACACAGATAGAGAGCCAAGTTTAGTCAAGCATGCCGATGTTCCACAAATAGAGCAGTTTGTGATCTAAATATGTCCACGTAATTGGTGTACATCGATTGTTGTCAGCTCAGGGACCGCCAGACCTGACACGGCACATGCACTTCCTCCGGTGTGCTGAGATGGCGCAAACTTGGAGACAAGACTGCCTCGTCGTCACCGCTGACTGATCAACAATGTCACAAAGCCAGGACCTTAAGGAACGAGTAGAAGGATGGTTGCACGTATGGGGTAAGCTGTTTTTGTCTCTAATGAATGTTTTCACGCAGTGTTAGAGCAGATATTTGATTGATCTTGAGGTTTAGTTACTGTGTGTGTACGGCGTCCACAGACATCCCTGTGCTCTCCTGCTACTACCTGAGAAATCAATAATCTTCCAGTGAGATCTGTTAGTCGCCTAACAAGAGACAAAAACCAACGACACGCGTTAGCACGGAGGTGTTTACCTGTGTGCGTGAGCAACATACTGTGGAGAGAAGGCAGTTTCTAGCACACAGCGAGTATTTTATGTGCTACGGTAGCACATCATAGCGAGTATACTGTAGCCTGTAGCATTCCATCTGCAGATTAAGAATATTCTCACCTGCTATTTAAAAGGAACTCTGAATGAACTCAAGAGAGAGAGAGAGAGAGAGAGAGAGAGAGAGAGAGAGAGAGAGAGAGAGAGAGAGAGAGAGAGAGAGAGAGGTGGGGTGGTGGGGGGGGGGAGAGCAGACAGACAAGTTAACGGGTGGAGGGAGAGTGTAGCATAGGATATCCGAGGCTGAGTGGTCAAGCCGTTTGTGTCGAGCTGTGAAGGTCATGGCTTCGTGAGCGCATTTTCTGACGCTGCCTCGTTATCGTCGCTGACACTAAGGAGTTCGTGCATATAGTGTCATTAATGAAATATCCTTAACAATAATGTTACTTGTCCCCAACTCCTTTAAAAAAAAAAACACTAATGTTCGGTAACTATAGAATGGGGTGTACAAGGATTCCATATAGTGTTAGGGGGCTGCGTGGTCTCCAGACATGGTGTCCGCCTCGAGTGCTTGAGGTTCCAGGTTCAATCCCCGGTAAGGGCGGGGATTTATTTACGTCGACTTGGACTTCTAGTAATTTCCCCCTGGTTTCTGTGTAGTGAGATTGTTTCGCACACTAAAAAAAAAAAAAAAACCTTGGCAACTGGAAATCGAAAAAAGAAGCCTAACGGCTCTGCCTGGGCAAAATTTGGAGTTAAAAATCTACCCAAAGTATTTCAGGTGCCTCGCCGGTGCTACAGAGTCTGTTCACTATGGTGAGCTTCTTCGGACTTGAGTTAGAAGAAGAACGGATCACATATGGATTATTACCCGTGTGCCATGACGTTGATCCGTTGTTCGAAACCTCAGACCTCCATATAGTGCTAGAAAGGTGACGAGTATTGCAAGAAAAAAAGAAAAAAACACTTATGTACCTGCTTCATAATTCTGGCAAATCTGAGGAACACTTCTTCTTCTTCTGCCTTTCTATCCGCCAATGGAGCATAGGCCCTCAACTCATGCCGTTCCATCCGTTGCTATCGCGTGCAGCTCTCCCCATATCCTCTCCATCTTTTTAACGTCACTCTCTAGCTCCGTCACGTCAATGATCCGGACTCCTGTCGGCTTTACCCACACCGTGTTATCATTTTTTCTACAAGAAGAGCCTCCCCTCGTTTTTGGGTGGCTGAGTTTTTCTTGTTTCTCTTTTTGACTTCTCCATGGTTGGTTGATTTTTGTAACTATTGTTTTTAACAGGATGTGGTAGCTAACCTCACGCCAAACCCTAGCCTTAGTCGCCTCTTACGACATGCTTGATACGGTGCAGTTTTACTTTTCTTTGCTTCCAGTGAGGGCACCGGTGACTCACAGGTTCTGGGGAATACAGTTCCCTGCCAAATCCGTGGATTTAAATGTAATTTTCAAGCAACTACTACACACTGGTAGACAGTCAAACCTGTTTACGCATGACGTCATGCTATCTACTACAGCTATAGCTTATCTGTACTTCTCATTTAACTGTCTGTAAAATAATTTTACATCTTTGGTATTCGTTTTATCCTTTTTTCCTTAAGGATTTAATCGAATTACCATAGCCAGGAAGACGTTTTAAATTATGTATAGTGAAACAGTGCTCATGTCATCTAGTAAAACAGTGCTCATGTCATCTAGTGATACAGTGCTCATGTCATCTAGTGATGCAGTGCTCATGTCATCTAGTGACACAGTGCACATGTCATCTAGTGATACAGTGCTCATGTCATTTAGTGAAACAGTGCTCATGTCATCTAGTCATACAGTGCTCATGTCATCTAGTGATACAGTGCTCAGGTCATCTAGTTATACAGTGCTCATGTCATCTAGTGATACAGTGCTCAGGTCATCTAGTGATACAGTGCTCAGGTCATCTAGAGAAACAGTGCTCATGTCATCTAGTGAAACATTGTTCATGTCATCTAGTGATAAAGTGCTCATGTCATCTAGTGATGCAGTGCTCATGTCATCTAGTGACACAGTGCACATGTCATCTAGTGATACAGTGCTCATGTCATTTAGTGAAACAGTGCTCATGTCATCTAGTCATACAGTGCTCATGTCATCTAATGATACAGTGCTGATGTCATCTAGTGATACAGTGCTCATGTCATCTAGTGATACAGTGCTCATGTCATCTAATGATATGAGGTCACCATAAGGTCTATTGACACAGTGCCCATCATGTTTAGTGATATAGAGTCCATACTGCCTGTGGTACAATGACCAAAGCATATCCAATAGTACAGTGACTATGACATATCCCATGGTACATTGACCCACATATCCTATGGTACAGTGACCCACATATACAATTGTACAGTGACCCGCCTAGTCCATTGACAGCTCCCATGGTACAGTGACCATGACAAGTCTCATGGTACAGTCAACATGACATACCCCGTGGTACAGTTATAGCAATATTTGCCGTTTGGGATTGTTGTCTTTTCTAGAACTGTCAGAATTCTCCAGTCTGTGATACATATGTTTTTCATGCTGTCCCAACATTGTTGTTCTTTTATCTGCTTCAACGTCTGGAACTTGTTGCTGTAGAGTAACTCAATGTATACTGAGTATTTGAGTGAGTAATCATCTCTTATGCTAGGATTTGACAATTGTTATTGCCAACACATAACTGGAAACCTCAACATGGTTTAAACAGTAAAATATGGCAAGTCTAACAAAATGCAACAAAATGTACGTATGTAAATTGTACCCTACCAGGACATCACACAAGCTTTTGGGGCCCCCAGCAAAAACCAGGGTGGGGCTTCAAATAACGAAAAATTGCATCCCACATAGGGACAGTTCCAGCTCGTTAAAAAAAAAAAAAAGTTATAGTCGCCCTAACCAGCTCCAAAATTGAGCGGCAGTTATGTTGGGACTGCGTTTAGTTGTTTGGGGTTTCCAATAGTTTTTTGTCCATTGTGGCGTGTCCATACGCCTGTATTTGTGCCACCTGACAGTCTTATGTCATTTCCTTGTTGTGTATCTTGTTGTCCAGCCCGCCGTCGCTGAGTGCACCAAGGCATCCACCAGTGTCACCATCTCGAAACAAACAAGCCTGCCACATTGCGCCAGAAAACAAGGCCATTTTCGGGTTCCCACATTTAACATCTTTTTTTTTTTTTTTTTGGCCTTTTTTTTTTTTTTTTTTAATTGTTTAGACAAGTTTTCGAGTGAGAAACGATGTGATTACAAGAACTATTGGAACCATACCCATCGTTAAATTTATTGAGAAGCAAAGAATGAAATGGTTTGGTCACCTAATGAGAATGGAACCAACGATGCCAGCATCAAGAGCATACAACATGAAAATCGAAACACCAAGAGGCAGGGGAAGACCAAGAAGAATATGGATTGAAGGAGTCACGGACAACTTGAGACTTCATAACATCACGGCATATGAAGCGACTGAGCGCGCCCTGGCTCGGTTGCCGATCATCTGATAGACTGCGACGCCTAGCGGCACAAGCAGATTTTGACAAAAGAAGAAAGAAGTGACAAGTTTTCTTCTTGTAAAAAATTGTATAGATGGAGTGGACATGAGTATAGGTACAGTCAATTGATAATGATCCGAAAATTTTTTAAGGACTTATAGTGAGGTCGGAAGTTGTAGATAGATGGGTAGTTTTTTAGAAGTTCCCTTTTAGGCGTCCGGACTTGGAAGTTGAGATGTCGCTGTCCTCTGGTCTGTTTCCCTCTCGGTAGGTCGCTGTGCTGTTTCTGGCTGTGTTGTCGTTGCTGGGGTGGTTGGTCTAGTAGTTTTTCCAGCGTTTGTCCTACTCAGGTATTGCTTCACCAGTTTCTGGATGTCAGGATCGCTGTTCACATGTAGGATCTCGGTGACAGAGAGGGTGGTGTTTTTACTCTGTAGGTGGTTCTTAATTGGGCGCCTTTGCACTTTGTATTTGGAACATTCCAGTAGGTAGTGGGCTAATGTGTTGTTTTTATTGCATTCGGGACACCTCGGATTTCGTACGTTTCCGTCCAGTTGCCAAGTCTAAGGTTCCATAATTTGTTAAAAACTGGTATTTTCATCGGATCTTTAATCTGGGAGGCGAGTCTGGGTTTTCTTAGAAGCTGGAAAGCGTGTCTACCCTGCACAAATTGTTGCCATTGTATGTTCCAGGCCTCTGTGATAAACTGTCTTGTGGCTGCTCGGCCCTCTGACTTACCCAGACCTACGTCTAGGGTGCGGTCACAGTGGACGCCCTTTTTGGGGACGGCTGTTGCTATATATCAATCTAACAACACAATTATTGTGAATACAAGGAAGTGAAGACTGCATTTGTAAATACACTGTAGTCATAAAAATTGTTTTTTTTTTCCTTGATTAATCTACATTTGAGTATAAAGTCCTAAGCTCTACTTGCTGTGTCTTGTGTGGTCTCATGTTATCACTAATTAGACTCAGGTCTACTATAAAAAAGATTCTGTGGGATCATTTCAGAAATGACCTGTGCTGTAGAGAAAAGATTGTTTTCTAAGGGACATCACCCACAAGCAAGATGGGAGCCCCGGTTTTGTGTGCTGATGACAGATATCAGAGCTTTCAAATTCTACACAGCAGAACAGGTTTGTTGACTATCTGTGCAGTTCTGTGGTCTCCTCCTAATGAGACGACTGTTAAATGTTGAAACATTAAATGGGAAGGACTCCAGAAAGGTTAGGATCTCAGAGAATTCTTTGGAAATCTGCTGGTATCAGCACTCTGAAGAGAAAGAAGATGAGGCACATTCTGAGACAGCCTGAGCTAAGAGCCACAAAATTGGCACGGAAATTATAACCAAATGTTTCCATGTTAGTTTTAGCCTCCACTGTGGGACACAGAGAAATAGACACACTCCCACACTAACAAGCATGTCACAAAAGGCAATTAATTAGGGGTGATTCCTTTACAGTTGAAATGCATCTATCTGAGGTATGAGAAACCAACAATCTGCATTCAGACAAGCCTGATCCATAAAACAAAAAAGTATTAGGACAAAACCAAAGTCCAGCCAAAATGTTCCACCAGAGTTTATAGCTGATGGATGCTGAGAAGAAGAAGAAGAAAAAACTAAATAGAGGAAGCAAGTGTGTCCAATAGAAATTCTATGAAACACATCAATGAAAGAGGACAGGGATGTCACATGAGATTGCACAGCAAAAACATGATAGAAAGAACATTGCACAGGACAGGACAGAATAAGGGAGTTGACCTTGAGCTCTGTATGGTGTAAAAAAGATGTCATTAATTTTTTGTTATTTGTTACTGTCAAGATTTTATGTGAAAATAAATAAATGCACAAGCCAGAGACATTCTTATCACAATTAACAATGGTGGGCAGTTCAAAATAAGTCCGGATGCTGGCTATGGCACTGCTGGCTATGGCACTGCTGGCTATGAGACTGCTAGCTTTGGCACTGCTGGCTATGAGACTGCTAGCTATGAGACTGCTAGCTATGGCACTACTGGCTATGAGACTGCTAGCTATGGCACTGCTGACTATGAGACTGCTGGCTATGAGACTGCTAGCTATGAGACTGCTAGCTATGAGACTGCTAGCTATGAGACTGCTGGCTATGAGACTGCTAGCTATGAGACTGCTAGCTATGAGACTGCTAGCTATGAGACTGCTAGCTATGGCACTGCTGGCTTTGAGACTGCTAGCTATCAGACTGCTAGCTATAAGACTGCTGGCTATGAGACTGCTAGCTATGAGACTGCTAGCTATGAGACTGCTAGCTATGAGACTGCTAGCTATGAGAATGCTAGCTATGAGACTGCTGGCTATGAGACTGCTAGCTATGAGACTGCTAGCTATGAGACTGCTGGCTATCAGACTACTAGCTATGAGACTGCTGGCTATGGCAATGCTGGCTATGAGACTGCTAGCTATGAGACTGCTGGCTATGAGACTGCTAGCTATGAGACTGCTAGCTATGAGACTGCTAGCTATGAGACTGCTAGCTATGAGACTGCTAGCTATGAGACTGCTAGCTATGAGACTGCTAGCTATGAGACTGCTAGCTATGAGACTTCTAGCCATGAGACTGCTAGCTATGAGACTGCTAGCTATGGCACTGCTGGCTATCCCAATGCTAGCTATGAGACTGCTAGCTATGAGACTGCTAGCTATGAGACTGCTAGCTATGAGACTGCTGGCTATGAGACTGCTAGCTATGAGACTGCTAGCTATGAGACTGCTAGCTATGAGACTGCTAGCTATGAGACTGCTAGCTATGACAATATGACATATACAA
The DNA here is from genome assembly GCA_905116865.2 of Candidula unifasciata. Classification (NCBI taxonomy): domain Eukaryota; kingdom Metazoa; phylum Mollusca; class Gastropoda; order Stylommatophora; family Geomitridae; genus Candidula; species Candidula unifasciata. The sequence goes on along the minus strand of CAJHNH020003557.1, from coordinate 989,730 downwards.
TCTGAGTTCCACATACACAGTCTGTGTTCCACATACAGAGTTGTGTTCCCCATATACAAACTGTCTCCCAGATATATGGTATATCTCCCACATATAGAGTCTGCTTTATCCTTTTACACTACTGTTTGTGCTCCCTATTTGGTTCTACTAATTCTCAGTCAAATACAGTTGAGAACAAGAAGAATGCTGAGGCAGTGACTAAAGCAATTACTGCAGGGGTTAAAGCAACACTGAGCAGAGGCATATCTCTTGTAACAGCTATGCTAGCCTGGGCTAGAATATTAATGGCCTAAAACTGAGAGAGCACAACAGATAGAAAGTGTTATGCTTGGCCATGTTATGTTTAACATCTAACATACAACTGAAAGCAAATGAAACAAATATCAGGGCACCTAATGTATTAGTTAGTTAGTTAGTCTTTCCTCTTGTGTCGAGTGCGGCACATAGGGCAGAGGTCATGACTCTCCATGCATGGCGGTTCGTTGCAATCTGTTGTAGGTCTTGGATGTTTGAGTGGCCCATGAGTGAGCCTTCCCTGATGATAGTTCTACGTAGGGTTTCCCTTGGTCTTCCACGAGATCTTTTCCCCTGTGGTGTCCAAATGAGGGCTTGGTAAGGAAGTCTTGATTTATCCATTCTAAGGGCGTGGCCGACATAGTTCCAGTGGCGTTTTCGTATAAAATTAGACACATACTCTTGCCTGGATTCTTGCCTTATTTGTGTATTGGTTTTGAAATCTGACCATTTGAAATTTAGTATTCTTCTAAGGCATTTATTTTCAAAACTGTCTAATTTTGTGTCTAGAGTTTTCGTTGATTTCCAGCTCTCGCATCCATAGGTTAGTACTGGAATCACACAAGAATTGAAGATCTTGAGTTTTGTGTGTTTGCTAAGTGTCTTTGATTTCCAGATGTTAGACAGTTTATTGAAGGCACTAGATGCCAGTGCTATTCTAAATGGTATTTCTGGTGCGGTATCTCCTGTAGATGACATCTTGCTCCCTAGATAAGTGAAACTGTTGACTTTTTCAAGGCTGTTGTTGTTCAGCATAGCTCAAATAAAAGAATCATTTCACATTAAACTGAAAAGTTATTACAGGCCAAGCTTAATAGTGTAAATCCAGATGTATGGAAGGAAATGATGGGTAGTAGCTAATTAGTGAAACATTTGAAGCTCCCAAGATGTGGTTTTAACACAACATAACATAACCCTTGACCCATTACGGTCGTGGAGGTGTATTGATTGAAGCACTAGAGCATAAAACCTGCCATCTTTATGTGTCTTCCGCTTTATGAATAAGTGAATGATAACTTAGTCCTGTCAATTTCTCGATGTTGTCATTCCAGATTCTTCTTTGCCCTCCTCTTCTTTGACTACCCCAAATGTTCCTTGAAGTACAGTCTTTGCAATCGAATCATGTCTCCCCACGTGCCCAAACCATGCTAGCCTATGAAGTTTCACCATGGCCAAAAGAGGCTCCTGATGTCCCGCAAATTTGTAAATTTTGTCTCCTTCATATTTTTCAGTGTTGTGTAAAATTGATGTTGTTTTACAGAAGACTTTAGAATACCATGGTCAGATAATGAGCATGATGAGAAAATAATTTTCAAAGACAATTGATAGTAAAATAGGCCATGTTATATCTTAGGGCTCATTGAGAGTTAAAAATTGGAGTACATCATAACAATCGGAAAGTTGGAAGGAAAGTGAGGCAGACGGAAACAAAGGGAAAAGATGTTTGATGTTTTGACATCATTGCAGGGAAGTACTAATGTATCTGGAATAATTGTCAGTAGACAAGACAGAAGGTTACAGAGTAGACATAAAGACCAATGGACTAAACAAAAGAGAATGTAACAACTAATTGTTGGAGGTGGTCAGCTGCTTCAAGACAGTTTAGGCCATGAGAATTTTTGTGTTATCCTATCACAGTCCACATCAGGGAACACTGGGCATTCCATGTATGGGCAGTCCTACAATGCATCAGCCATACCAAAGTACCTCCACTGTTGTTGCCATTAAGAGACTACTGTGTCTCCTATCCTGATCTTGAAGACAGCACTTACTTGCTTCACTTTTAAGTCATGTAATAATATTAGCATCAGAGGTTTGAGTCTGTATAGCACCGATGATATAAGCTTTGTCCATGCATCTTCCACTCATTCATTACCTTTTACTTCGGCATACCCAGGAGTGTAGATCTAAATGAGAAATTTTAAGTGTGACCTCTGAATGCTATGAACCCATTCAGAAAAGAGGCTGCCTGTTGCAATTTTCTGGTGCATGTTCATGGAGTCTGATATGATGACAACATGTGTGTGGCTACTTGCTTTGCTGCCTATGCTAGTGCTCTGGTAGTGGCAGTTATCTCTATGGTCATGCTTGAAGTATTGCCTGGTGAACACCACTATCCTCTTTTATTGTGCTGTGTATGCCCGTGCTTCCCTCGACCCGCATTTCACAGAGCCATCTGTATCGATGATGATGTGTTCTGGACATAAATACTGATCTATCAGTGCCCTTATCTCGGTGGCTACAGCGGCTGGAGTTTGGTTCGTGCAGAATCTCCCCAGTGTGATGATAACCTTAGAGACTAACTGCATACAATTATATGAGTGTTTGATGTTAACTTGATGTTTCTACCTGTTTCAGAATGAGAACATAGACGATGAAGATGACTCATCTTCAACAGATGAAACACACATAACACACACCAGGCTAGATGGGGGGAGAGCATCATTCCAGAGCAGATGGGGTTATCAAACCCTTGAAATTATCCAAGAACATTCTGAGAAAAGTTTGTTTGCAGCAAACTCTGAGGAGAGTGGTAAGTTTCTGTCTTTGATTTGACAGTGTGTGATTTGTTGATGTCTGTGTGTTTCCCTGATGTGTGCAACGCTTTTTATAAATTCTTCAGTTTTGTTACAACATGAACCGATCATGCGAGTCAGACTTGCCGTCACCATGATCTATGATTCCATGTCTCCTTATAGCACAATTAAACACATTGTCTTGGAAAGATGGAATAGTGCCAACTGAATCGAGTTTTGAAATCATTTAGAATTCTTTAATCTGTGAAAGAATTACCTTGTGAGCATAAAATGTTCTTTAAGAGCGCCACAAATACAGTTGTGAATAGACAATCTACCTTTGAACTGTTAATATAAAAGATATTAATGACAAGAGCTGTTGGAAAAATGTTGTAAGCAAAACATTTTAATATATGTAATGCTAGAATGACAGTTGTGAGCAGTCAGTCTACTTTTTGAGCTGTAAGAATGAAAGTTCTGCTTCAGGAGCTACAAGACTAACAGTGTGAGCAATCATTTTGCTTCAGGAGCTACAAGAATAACAGTGTGAGCAATCATTCTGCTTCAGGAGCTACAAGAATAACTGTGTGAGCAATCATTCTGCTTCATGAGCTACAAGATTAACTGTGTGAGCAATCATTCTGCTTCAGGAGCTACAAGAATAACTGTGTGAGCAATCATTTTGCTTCATGATCTACAAGAATAACTGTGTGAGCAATCATTCTGCTTCAGGAGCTACAAGAATAACAGTGTGAGCAATCATTTTGCTTCATGATCTACAAGAATAACTGTGTGAGCAATCATTTTGCTTCATGATCTACAAGAATAACAGTGTGAGCAATCATTTTGCTTCATGAGCTACAAGAATAACTGTGTGAGCAATCATTTTGCTTCATGATCTACAAGAATAACTGTGTGAGCAATCATTTTGCTTCATGATCTACAAGAATAACAGTGTGAGCAATCATTTTGCTTCATGAATAACTGTGTGAGCAATCATTTTGCTTCATGATCTACAAGAATAACTGTGTGAGCAATCATTTTGCTTCATGAGCTACAAGAATAACAGTGTGAGCAATCATTCTGCTTCATCAGCCAGAAAACCACAAGGATGAAAGTTTAAGCCATCATTTTGATAACGAGTTAGAAAAAGAAAAGTGAGCAGTCATTCTTTTTCAGTAGCTACATATGTACATAACTACACACACACACACACACACATACACACATGCACGCATGCCAAATACACATTCATGCTGCACATACACACACATGCACACACACATACATACATACACACATACATACATACATACATACACACATACATACGTAAACACACACACAGACACACACAGACAGACACACACTCACCCAAACACCCATACACATATACACACTTACACACACACTTACACACCCACTCTTACACAAACACACACATGCATGCACACACACACTTACACACACACACTTACACACATACACACTTACACACACACATTCATGCATGCATGCACACATGAACACACACACACACACATACTAACACTTGCACACACATTCACACACACACACACTTACACACATAATGAAAGTTGTGAGAAATCACTGTACCTTATGAGCTACAAAAATCAAAGTTGCGAACAATCGCTCTACGTATAAGCTACAAAAATCAAAGTTGTGAACAATCACTATACTTTATAAGCTACAAAAATCAAAGTTGTGAACAATCACTATACTTTATAAGCTACAAAAATCAAAGTTGTGAACAATCACTATACTTTATAAGCTACTAAAATCAAAGTTGTGAACAATCACTCTACTTCATGAGTTACAATTATCACAAGTTGTGAACAATCACTCTACTTCATGAGGTACAATTATCACAAGTTGTGAACAATCACTCTACTTTACGTGTTACAATTATCACAAGTTGTGAACAATCACTCTACTTCATGTGTTACAATTATCACAAGTTGTGAACAATCACTCCACTTCATGTGTTACAATTATCACAAGTTGTGAACAATCACTCTACTTTACGTGTTACAATTATCACAAGTTGTGAACAATCACTCTACTTCATGTGTTACAATTATCACAAGTTGTGAACAATCACTCTACTTCATGTGTTACAATTATCACAAGTTGTGAACAATCACTCCACTTCATGTGTTACAATTATCACAAGTTGTGAACAATCACTCTACTTCATGAGTTACAATTATCACAAGTAAATCATTATGAAAGCACAGTCTTTATCAACTACGTGTCCAGAGTATAGCAAATAACGTCCTATCGAAAAATTGGGTTGTCTCTTCTTGGGTAATCTTGATGCGGGATCTCCACTTAGTTGTGTTTGGAGCCATTTATGGAAGTGTTCTGCCACTCTCTTTTCAAGCTGTCTCTCCCTTCGATCGATGTAAGTCAACTGACACTTACATGAAACTTATATTGACAATACTGACATTTATTGACTACTGTGTTGTTTTACTAGATAATTGTATTTTCGATAATCTGTCATTGTTTCTAAATGGGATCATGCTCATAACTATTATAAATTTGCTGCTGAATTCGAATGCCGAGATCCGACAGTGCTCTATGTATCATGAATATAATGTTATTGTATGTACTTCCTGGATACCTGCAGCACCACTTTAATAAAGTGATTAACCTGCAGGCAATGTCATGTACTGGACCTGCCTGCTATTCAGGAGTAGGGTTTGAATTATAATCTGTGTTTAGATAAGCATGGAGCTCCTTTATTATTTCGTAAACATTATTATTTTTGTTAAGTACATTATTGTTATTGTTGTTATTATTATTATTATTAAGCACTTAAACAATGCTTAGGCTCTTTGTGTCCTCCAAGAAAATTGTCAAGGAGTCTGAGGCGACCCTCCCTTTATCTTTTCTTTGTGTCGAAAACCCTACATCAGATTGTCAAAAGGTTGTTCATTAGTGCACTGTAATCAATACAATATTACCCATAGGATACTTGTTCAGCTGCTGACACCAACGCCCACCTGTTAGCCAACGTTCTAGACACCTGTCTTTTGGTGGTTTCTGTTCTAGGCATAAGGTAGAGGCCTGTATCGTTAAGTATCTCGCTAGCCTTGTATGTTTCCTCTGAAGGTGCCAGCCAGACACAGAGAGCTACTGTGAGCTATCTCTGATGGTTCTGCAGAACCTATTTGTGCCAAATGCTTACATTGCACAACATAGATCATTTGGAGCGGATCTGTGAAACGGGTCTGGGATATCAGTAAAACTGGTCGGGTTTACAGATGGGGTCAATCTTCGCAGACGTAATGCTCTCAGACTAGCAAGATGTTGACAAAAGATGATGACTATACTCGAGGTTATAACAAAAACTAAACGAAACACCTACAAGAAAAAAGGATTGCCAAGCTTAGCGAAGGGAAACGAACACACAGATTCAGTTGCATATATTTTATACCAATACTGCTGCTGAAAGCAGTTAGCACAATACACTGAGAGCGCATAGTTAGAGAGTTAGAGGATATAGTTTCGTCGCCCAGCTTCTGAGTTGAATGCATGGCGTGACACTGTGAGCTGCGAATTACATTTGGAATGGTTTTTTTCGACTGTGACCAACGTGGTGGTGTGAATTGTAGATTGAGAAAATGGCGCGATGCCTGTCGTGCAATGTTGGTGGTGCCCGTATGTGATTAAAATTGATCGCGTGGGCAACTGCTGATCTGTTGGTGACTTCTGCTACCATCAGTAATGAACTGCATATCTAATGTCGGACTGTTTGTGTCACTTCAGTTGGCCACCGCATGCTTTAATGCGAGTGTATGCTAGATAGGTTGACACAGCAGTCTGACAATCTTTCCACAAGGGACCGTGATAAACATTATGTGTGTTTTTCGTTGGCACAGGAGCGGAGCAAAGATGGGGTGACCCGTTTGCTATGAAGCTGAAACTAAGACTACCAGACTACCAGAGAGTTGCACTTATGTCTCCATTATGGGGGCAGTACTCGAGTTCAGCTTTACACTCTCGGCTTCTTGGGGCTGAGTGGTCTCGAGGCATGGCGTCTACCTCGAATGCTGGAGGTCCAGGGTTCAGGCCCCCGTAAAGGCTCGGAATATTTTCAAGTGGACTTCTAGTAATTTCCTCTGGTCTCCACCCCCCCCCCGCCCCATCTTCCCCTGTGAGTTCTTACTTAATTGTAATGGAAAGAGTGCTTATAGGGATCTGAGGCTACCACCCAGTTTTTGCCTAGGTCGTCATGGTTGCGGTTTTGCTGAACACCCTGTCCTACCACTATGTTTACTGGGGGTGGGGGGGGGGGGGGTGGTGCCATTTTTACCTCTAAAATGTGAACTTTGTAAGACTGGCTTACGTGCACAAATCTAAACTCTTTAAAAATAAATTTTATTCGTTGATTCATTGGTTCAACGATCCCAGCCAATTTCCGATAAACTGCACCCGTGAAGCGAACAAAGCAGTTTGAAAACGAATCCACACCTTGATCATTTCTGCAGAGACACCTTACACGTGAGTAGAAACAACAAACTGTCAGGTGATAGCAAATGCTCATTGGTGTATACTACAGCTGTTCAGCAAGGCAACATACATACACTGTACATCTATACGTTTTTCACAGAACTGTTGAGAGAGGTATTCCACAATAGATTCCAACACTGATGAAAAATGTTTCTTACTGCTAGAACTGGTGTCGAGTCCCGCGTGAACACTGTATTTTACCAGAAAAATAGAAATTGAGTTGAGTCACGAAATTACATCCCAGCACTCGGGGCATTAACATGCATGCTCCGTCCTAATCCTCAGCAACCAGCGCAGAGGTCCAATACTAATGGTACTGGTACCTTTCCTCTGAGTGCAGTGAGCCGGCCAGACCTTCTGGTTACACCCAGATGACTTATTCTCTGCAGGCCATCATAATCTTCTATCTCTACTGATTCCGTTGCTTGTTCCTAAAGGGCCTTGACCACATCTGCCACCCAGTGGTAGAGATCCAGCCATTCTGTCTGCTTGTTTATTACCCACCACTCCGGCATTGATTAGAGAAAAGCTCCGAAGTATGCTCACTACCCTTGACATTCCCGGTAAAGCTTGCCACTCTGCTCTAAACATCCCTGTCTGTACCTTTCTCAGCATGCTTTCAGAGTTTGTAACAAATACGACATGTGTATGCATCTTGTTCTCTAGCCAGAGCTGCAGTTACCGCCTCCATCTCTATTCTCCTATTAGATGATGTGGTGTCGCATGCTAGGCTGTAAAAGAAATTGAATTATGAGCTTGCGGCCATTCGATATGGACGATAAGTACAAGGCAGGTACCAAGCTAGATAATACGGTCATGGGGTATCAGTGTTAAAAATTCACACATTCTTGGCCACGACATACGATATGGGGAGGATAGCTCACTTTCTCATTGCCTATCTGTTCCAAAATAGTGTGGAAGTTATCTCGCTCCAGCTTATAAGAGGCGGTGTCCACTCAGAGCCGTGTTAATGATAACAGTCTTGTCATTAATGAGGTATGGAACTCGGACCATTGTTTCTACAGGCAGGTGCATTAACCACTAGGCCACAAAAAATCAGTTTGTTCTTACAGCATGCAGTTGTCTAAATCTGCTCGCATTACTGTATTATTTCATCTGTGAGAACAGGAATATGTTCTCTACTAAAGACTGGGAGCTGGACGCTCGCCTGCCAACCCAAAGATCTTGCGTTCAAATCCTTATAGAAATTAAATTCTTTTTTCCTCAAATATTCCCTTGGCTCGCAGGTGGACCCAGCCTGAAACTGGTAGCAGGTAATGTCCTGTAAAGTAAAGGAGACTGGCGCTCTGTTGACCACATCATCCACCAAATGAAGATTAGTTATATAAGAATTTGAATCTAGCACCCTGTGGCCGATCTTCCACTGGAATAAAACGGGCCGTTGAAAATACTAAAGAGCACTGTTTTAGCTTGACCCAGAGGTGATTATTGATCCCAGCAGTTATGCTAATGCCTGCTTGTGCTGTCGCTACTCTAGTCGTATTACTGAATGCACGTCTTGTTTATTACCAACGATTGGTCATTACCCAGCACAGAACCACCCCCCCCCCCCCGCCCCCTTTGCCCCCAAGTCTCCAGAGTTCTTACATAATTCATTGGGTAAACACGCCGGAGCTGAGAAACGGCTAGAACGTTAATGGGGACCATAGACGATGAATCTTTAGTATCCATTCGGGGATAGAATGTCTCAGCGGTTCAGATGCCTTTACGAGAATTACCAATGACCATTTCCCCCTAATTATCTTTACGCTGTTGAAGTATCAGATCTGTCGGGCAATAGTTGCCATAGTTTCGGGGCGGCATACATGATCCCACTGTGTTTCAAAAGTAACTCAGTTGTGAACGGTTTTTGATGACTTGTGTTATACAACTTGTCAGAATTCGTTCATTGTGTATGTGTGTGTGCGCGCGCGTCTGTGTGTGCGTGTGTGTGTATTTTTTTCCCTGTGTGTGTATGACGTTTCTTCGCTCCATAGCACAAAGCTTGAGCAGTTTTACAAATGTACTAGAAGCAAAGTAGAGAGGGTATCTTGTAATGTGGGAAAGAGAAGAGATAACTTTAAAGGATAATTTGGAAATCTACTCCTTGAAATCTCCTCGACTCCGAACATACAAGAGTTCTAAAAATATGACGTGGCGAGTGGGAGCCAAAACCCAACCTAAAGCTGCCTTAGTAACAAAAAAAAAAAAAAAAAGAGAAAAAGTTCGTTTAGGCGGGGGTAAGATCAAAAGTATCTTACCCTGACAGGAAATCTTTTGTGTAAAGTCTAGATCAGCCAAGCAACAAATACTAAACTAGGCACACTAACTAAAAGTCCTAATCTGAACGAAAAACATCTGGAACTATGATTACTACATTGAACATCTTTTTATTTCACTTAACATAAAATCGGCGTGGTCCACAAATAACATTAACAACAACCAACGTGCTCGACCAGAATCTAAAGCGATCATCAGCTAATAAGGAAATATGATAATGGCACCATACGCTCAGCGAGATTACCTCAATGGCAAAAATCGAAACATATTTAACATGTACGTTAAGCTTCAATATGCCAACAAATCACTTATAGCGACCTGCCCTCAAGATATCTCTTAGCGAGGATATACAATGGAAGTCAAATCTAACACCACCTAACCAATTTAAACGTACCGTGAGATCAGCTAGAAAAATCAGTCAGACAACCGGCCTTCCCCTGCAGTCGCCGGTTCCCATTCTGTCTCGCCCAATGTGCAGAGCCGCAACAGTTGGGTCAGTGTCCTGCACAGTCGGTCCAGAAGTCCAATCAGATCCTAAAAGACTAAACAAGGTCTTTTATAAACTGATGGCTGGCCAGGTTTTTCCGGATTTATCGTCTAGAACTAATAGCTGTTCCTGTGGCCTCTTTGGCCTGTGACAAAATACTAAATATGTATATTTCATGCTTGCCTTGTTTACACGTCAACAGGAAGATAAATACGTTTGGGAACAAAATATGCTACAGACGCTGCTACAGACGCTGCAGTATCAGAAGAGCTGTTCTCTGTCTGTCGGCCTATCATAGGCTTCCCTCCTAGACCAACTGCCAGCCAAGCACGTCTTCGTGCGTCTTGTGCATATAGGGCTAGTCTTATGTTTTATAGACCAATCGGTACTCGGTGGGTGATGTGGTCAACATCACGCCGGCCGCCTTTACGTCCCAGGACTTACCTGGCACCCATTTAAGGCTGAGTGGGTGTGGGAGCCAAGGTCATTTTTTTTTTTTAAGTTTTGGACTCCGTCAGGACCTTAGCCCCCGACCTTCAGATCCGTAGACGAGCGTCTAGCTGCTAGACCACGGTGCCTTTCAGATCTTTTCTAATAGTTTTTCGGTTGTATTTTCTTTTCCTGTAGTACTTTAACTTTTCTTCTGAGTGTATTCCACTTCCGGAAACTGATGGCACTCTGGCGGATGGCAGATTTAGTTTGCTCGGCCCGACTGTCGGAATTGACAAATCCCGTAGTACTAGCTACTGATATACGGGAACTTACTTAGACCTTACCAAGATCTGAATGTCGCCAACAACATGTGTGTATGTCCCCCCCCCCCCCCGCACCCTCCCCACCCCCCGGGGGGAATTGCCCCATGGGAATGAAAGACAAACATCCAAACACATGCACGCATGAACCGATGAAAGGTCTCAGAAGTCAATCTTGTGACCTTCGGAATACTAGGCAACCAAATTACCCATTTCCCTACTTTCTGTGTGTGTCTATAATATATCTTCTACGTGGAGACTGTTTTACCTGATGGAGACTATAGCAAATAGTTGTTCGAAAACTATATAATTAACTGATATGCTTCTGTCTGTGTTTCTTCTTTCTCTTTACACAAGACGCCCAATGGCTGGCCATCCCAGGTCTGCTTGCATGTTGTTCATGTATCCCAATTCCCATGGAGGGGAGATTTCTTTTATTGGATCCGGGCACTCAGACCAGCCCAGCATTAAATAGGTATCTTGGAAAATTCTAAAGAATAAAGGCGACAGCTGCAATAGCCCCCCACCCCTTCCTTTCTCAACCACCACCCCACCGAGTTCCCATTCAGGTTAATTTGCGTAACTTTCACAGGACGTTGTTGTGTGGTTTTTCTAGACAAATTTACGTCCAGTAGTTTGCCATTGACAACTGAACGGTCGGCCCCTGATACTACTGTCAAAACCAACTCAAGGCGCATGACCCGCAGCTGGGATCAAACCCGGCACCTCGGCATTACAAAGCGTTCGCATCGACTTAGCCACAGAGCCGACTGAGTACCCATTAGTCTTTACAATAGTGGAATTCCCACCAAATACCTGGAAGCATAGGTTATCGTTTTGTGAACAATTCCTTGTTTAAATTATTGATTTCAGCGAACCCTTCATTAGTTACCTTTTACGTCATGCTAATTAATGCCAACACCCCCCCCCCCCTGTCCCCCTCTTCCCCCAGCTAATTTAGGGTGCCCAGAATTCCCGCGGGGATTCAGATGTTTCTCACCTGGGGTAAAGTTCTCTTCGGCAGTATCTTTGACCCTTCAGAGGTCATGTTTCTACTCTGCTATACAGCTGTTACTGTCTATAGCTGTTGCTGTTTCTTGTATGTTGGTTGATGTGATGACGGCAACTCTTGTGATGAGTCAGCTTTTCAGGTAATAGCTTGTTCAGAATGTAGTCTCCTCTTCCTCCTCTCCCATCCCTCTCCATCTCTCCCCTGCCCCTCTCTCCCCCTCTCCGCATCTCTCTGATTAGATATGTAGATATATTAGCCGATAGCAATACATTACAGAATGTTAGGAGATATATTTAAAAAGCAAATGCGTAAGAATGAAGAAAACATTCTTAACTAGAAGACAGGGAGTTGCAGAAATCCTAGCATCGAGGCCTGTAACTCACGCTTGCCTTGTGATTGCCAATAGTAGTTGCGTATCGGGGCAGATAATCGGGGAAACATCAAGCGGCGCCCGCAGACTGTGGGATCTAAGCGCAGACTTAGAGAAGGGATCATATGTTCTATGTACCAGTGTGTGCGATTTTTCTTCCGGATTACCGCGTTCAAATGGGCGTGAAACACAGTAAGGATTCATCGGTGATTCTGGCCACTAGAAAAAAGTGGGGTACGTATGTATTTAGATAATCGCCATTTGTTAACTTGCATGTTTTGAAATCCTGATAATATCATGGTTTCATCTACAATATATCATGAGATATACATTTTGGTCCTTTTTAGGACGAAATTTTTTTTATTTGAAGCCCCACCCTGGCTTTTGCTAGGGGCCGCAATATAGGCAGGCCATAAATATGGCCAATTGTCTGAACGCGGTTTCTGGGACCTCTCCACGGCGATCCTCATCCACATGGTGGCACTTTGTGTCATCGGGTGTTTATCGCTTGTGTGATGTCTTGGTGGGGTAGAAAATCAGTCAGTCAGTCAGTCATATTCTACTTATACTATTTTTGCCATCCCTTTGTGGGATACAATATTTTGTTTTCTTAAGCCCTACTCTGGCTCTTGCCAGTGGCCGCAATATAGCCAGGTCATAAATATGGTCTAATTACTGAGGGCGGTTTCTGGGACCTCTCCACGGGTGATCCTCATCCACCTGGTGGCACTTTGTGTCATCAGCAGTTAATCGCTTGTGTGACGTCCTGGTAAGGTAAAATGTACTACTACTACGACTACGCGTGGTGTCCCTTTCTTCGATTCGATCCTTCTCTGATTTCATGTCAGGCTTCTTGTTTTTCGCTATCTTACTATATTTCAGTACCAGGTCTTGACCTTACACGGATTTTAGCCCAATTTGGTAACAGTTACTACAATCGCTTTGCTTTACACACACACACACACACACACATATATATATATATATATATATATATATATATATGTGTGTGTGTGTGTGTGTGTGTGTGAGTGTGTGTGTGTGTATATATTCATTCAATGCCCGGATATGTGTGTGTGTATGTGTGTATACATACGAGTACTGACCGCCAAAGGTGGAGACATCTCATCAGGCAGTCAACAGAAACTGGTGAGCCAACGACACGTAGTGTTACGGGATAATGATGATGATGATGATGATGATGATATAGTCATACGGATTACTCCACGCTGTGCCACATTTATGTTTGATGTTATGCAAATGATGTCTCTGATTTTACGGTCACTATCTTTACTCATTATGTCGTTTAGAGGATATATTAGATTCCACCATTGCCACCATGATCTTTGATGTTAGTTAGAGGATGTATCAAAGTTTTAAAACCTGAACTTTAACCCAAGATCATGCTCCAAAGAATATAAAAAGCCTAGTCCCAACATGTATACATCGGGATTATAGTATTTGTAAAGAAGCTTTACAGTTAGCATGAGTTTACTCAAAGCAGCATCAAACAGTTGCCCTTTATGTCTTGCTGGTCAGGGGGCGGCGTGGTCTGGAGTTCTGGAGGTCCCTGGTAAAGATTGGGATTTTTTCAAGTGGAATTCTAGTAATTCTCCCAGGTTTCTAAGTAGTAAGATCGGACGCCCGTGTGTATTGTTGCGCACGTAGAAAGCCCGTTGGCAGTTAGAAATCGAAAAAGAGTAGCCCGGGCAAAATTTGGAGTTAAAATCTACCCGAAGTATTTAAGGATCCTTGCCGGTGTTACGGAGCTCGTGCACTGCGCTGAGAATCTTGCTGGTCATAGGGACAACTGTTTAACTGAAAATCTGTACACCAATTGTTTATACCGGCTGCTCATTCCCTGCACTGTAACTCATGAATTGTACCCGAATTTCTGATCAGTTCACTGACATCAGCACGTATCTAAACCCTGCCCTGGCAGAGCGCTGTTGACCTGTTTTTGTTGTCTACCTCCCCTTGAACTACTGTCTCAGGGTACACCTTTACCCGCCACACCCTGGTAAACATAAATACATACTCTCTAGAGCTGGCAACTGAGGCGCCAATTGTTATCCATGCAATGATCTGTGAATGCGATAGCCAAGGTTGCTGGCAGTCAGTGACATTTGCTTTGCTCACTGCCATTTTTAACCATATGGGATAACATAGGTGAAAGGGTGCATTTATAAAACATCCATATAATCTCTCTCCTTGCTTTTATAGGACAGAGGATTACGCCTGCACTGTCATAAAAACATGCCAAGGTGTGCTAAGTGACCGGGTGAAGAATGTTTTGGAGTATAGAGTAACCGGTACCTGAATTAGTGCTGATGGTTGTAGTTGTCTGACTGACTGACTTTCTACCCCACTAGGACATTACACAAGCGATAAACACCCAATGACACAAAGTGCCACCATGCGGATGAGGATCGCCGTGGAGAGGTCCCAGAAACCGCGTTCAGACATTTGGCCATATTTATGGCCTGCCTATATTGCGGCCCCCAGCAAAAGCCAGGGTGGAGCTTCAAATAAAAAATTTCATCCTGAAAAGGACAATAGAGATAATTGTAGTTGTGTTAGCGGCAGTCGTAAATGTGATGCTGCTGAAGTGTGTTGCTGTAGACACGTTTTAAAATACGGATAATTGGTAGCATAAAGTAGAACAAATTGGGTACATGCATAGATTCAGCAAGCGGTGAATAGAGGAATATTCGTCTCCTACTAACTACATCACTGAGTGTTCGTAGAAGTGTTGATGGTGATAGTGATGGTAGTGGTCTCAGTAGTAGGGGCAGTAGTTGTTGTAGAATCAGCAGGGGTAGTAGAAGTGGTGGTGTTGTTGTTGTTACAGTGGTAGCATGATGAGGAAGAGCAGTGCTGGTGGTTTGTGTTATTAAATTAGTCTACCACAATAAACAATGAACGGACCAACTTCTTCTTCTTCTTCTTCTGCGTTCGACATCAGTCATGCTACACAGTGAGTCCCGTCTGGGTCACAAATAGGATTGTGCGTTTAAGGTCGCCACCGGTCCCCCATAGCTTCTCTCGCAATGTGGATCCCCTGGGCCAGATCCACAGTCTTTGCTGGGAGAGGTAAGGGCAGTACTGCAGTGTGTGCTCAGGGGTTTGTCTTTCTGCTCCACAATCACAGGCAGCAAATCCAGTACAGGTGTGCTCGAAGACCACAGTGTCCAGTCCGAAGTGATCGACTGCATACCATGGACGGAGGGAGTCATACAATTTACGGGCGACTTCAGTTTAAGAAGCACACTTACATGTGTATCCCGCCCTTTATGTTTTGTTAGAAAAATCGATTTCATTTCACGCTAGTTATTTCCATGCTTGATCAGTCCTCGGATGCAGCAGCCAACCCAGGATACTTCATCTGATCCTCCCATTATTTACGCTTCACCTAAATTCCACACGCACAACAGCAGAGGAAATGAAGAAGTTTGTGGCATTGAAACGGCAGAATTGTTGGCTTCTGGGGCCCCAGCAGTTGGGGAAACATTTACACGAACGGACAGTTGTTAAAAGCTGAAGTTGTTAGGAAAATACGAAGTAGAAATAGTCAGAGAAATTGTGAAAGTTTTCAGAAACATAATGGAAGTTGTCAGGTGAATTGTGCAAACCGTCTGGAAAACGGTTGATGTCATGGAAGTGGTGGAGGTTGTCAAGAAAATGGTGCAGCTTGGCAGGAAAATATTGGAAATTGTCAGGGAAACGATAGATGTGGTTGGTAGATTGTGGAAATTATCAGGGGAACGATAGATGTGGTTGGTAGATTGTGGAAATTGTCAGGGAAACGATAGATGTGGTTGGTAGATTGTGGAAATTATCAGGGGAACGATAGATGTGGTTGGTAGATTGTGGAAATTGTCAGGGAAACGATAGATGTGGTTGGTAGATTGTGGAAATTATCAGGGGAACGATAGATGTGGTTGGTAGATTGTGGAAATTATCAGGGGAACGATAGATGTGGTTGGTAGATTGTGGAAATTGTCAGGGAAACGATAGATGTGGTTGGTAGATTGTGGAAATTGTCAGGGAAACGATAGATGTGGTTGGTAGATTGTGGAAATTGTCAGGGAAACGATAGATGTGGTTGGTAGATTGTGGAAATTGTCAGGGGAACGATAGATGTGGTTGGTAGATTGTGGAAATTATCAGGGAAATGATGTGAAACGTGGACCTAAACAGCTGAACTCGAAAATAAGAAGCAAGCATTGGAAATAGGATCATTCAGCAACTTTCTTGAAATATCATAGAGAAACCGTGTCACAAATGGTGAGGTTGACCGAATTAATTAAATATAAAACGTTTGGTGTTGTTTCATAAGATAGAATTGGCAACAAGATTGAGAGTTATAATACAGTAAAATAATGATTTTTCTTGTAGAAAAGAAATCACAAGTACTTTCTGTCTGGCGACGGCAAAGTGGGCGGGTTAAAACAAATTGAATTCCGTACTTTTAGATCGATCACTATTCTGCCATTTGTTGTGTGCTAGAGACTGCTTCATTCCAACTCTTTCCTCGCGCCTTTTTCCTCCCTCTATAAAAGGGTAAGGTCAAGGAGCCTGTTCCTAAGCACCTCAGCTAGCAATAGGTGTTTCGTCCTTTTTAGGACGAAATTTTTTGTTATTTGAAGCCCCACCCTGGCTTTTGCCAGGAGCCGCAATATACTGGCCATAAATATGGCCAATTGCCTGAACGCGGTTTCTGGGACCTCTCCACGGTGATCCTCACCCGCATGGTGGCACTCTGTGTCATCGGGTGTCTATCGCTTGTGTGATGTCCTGGTTGGGTAGAAAGTCAGTCAGTCAGTCAGAGCCTGTTTCACTCTTTCAGGCGCATTGGGTATATGGGGCTAGACATATATTTTATAGATCAATCGGCTCTCCGTGGGTGATTTAGTTATCATCAGGTGGGCCGCCTTTGCTTCCTAGGACTATAAATGGTACCCACTGAAGGCTGGGTTGACTGGGAGCCAAGGTGATTTCTGAACAAGTGTCCAGCTGTGCCAGGTGCGTTCTGCGTGGACATACACAGTGCATTTTAACTGGAAGATAGGTAAAATAATAATAATAATCAAGTCTGGCATTGAGTTCAGCTACTTCTAGTATGACAATGGAGGCAGCTGCCACAGCGGCACATGAATGTATGGCGGACTAGAAAGCATTTCACGAACTGACAGACTCGACGACTAGAAAGCAACTCACGCACTGACAGACTCGACGACTAGAAAGTAACTCACGCACTGACAGACTCGACGACTAGAAAGTAACTCACGCACTGACAGACTCGACGACTAGAAAGCATCTCACGCACTGACAGACTCGATGACTAGAAAGTAACTCACGCACTGACAGACTCGATGACTAGAAAGTAACTCACGCACTGACAGACTCGATGACTAGAAAGCATCTCACGCACTGACAGACTCGATGACTAGAAAGTAACTCACGCACTGACAGACTCGACGACTAGAAAGTAACTCACGCACTGACAGACTCGATGACTAGAAAGTAACTCACGCACTGACAGACTCGATGACTAGAAAGCATCTTACGCACTGACAGACTCGATGACTAGAAAGTAACTCACGCACTGACAGACTCGATGACTAGAAAGTAACTCACGCACTGAGAGACTCGACGACTAGAAAGCATCTCACGCACTGACAGACTCGACGACTAGAAAGCATCTCACGCACTGACAGACTCGACGACTAGAAAGCATCTCACGCACTGACAGACTCGACGACTAGAAAGCAACTCACGCACTGACAGACTCGACGACTAGAAAGCATCTCACGCACTGACAGACTCGACGACTAGAAAGCATCTCACGCACTGACAGACTCGACGACTAGAAAGCATCTCACGCACTGACAGACTCGACGACTAGAAAGCATCTCACGCACTGACAGACTCGACGACTAGAAAGCATCTCACGCACTGACAGACTCGACGACTAGAAAGCAACTCACGCACTGACAGACTCGACGACTAGAAAGCATCTCACGCACTGACAGACTCGACGATTAGAAAGCATCTCACGCACTGACAGACTCGACGACTAGAAAGCATCTCACGCACTGACAGACTCGACGACTAGAAAGCATCTCACGCACTGACAGACTCGACGACTAGAAAGCATCTCACGCACTGACAGACTCGACGACTAGAAAGCATCTCACGCACTGACAGACTCGACGACTAGAAAGCAACTCACGCACTGACAGACTCGACGACTAGAAAGCATCTCACGCACTGACAGACTCGATGATTAGAAAGCATCTCACGCACTGACAGACTCGACGACTAGAAAGCATCTCACGCACTGACAGACTCGACGACTAGAAAGCATCTCACGCACTGACAGACTCGACGACTAGAAAGTAACTCACGCACTGACAGACTCGACGACTAGAAAGCATCTCACGCACTGACAGACTCGACGACTAGAAAGCATCTCACGCACTGACAGACTCGACGACTAGAAAGTAACTCACGCACTGACAGACTCGACGACTAGAAAGCAACTCACGCACTGACAGACTCGACGACTAGAAAGCATCTCACGCACTGACAGACTCGACGACTAGAAAGCATCTCACGCACTGACAGACTCGACGACTAGAAAGTAACTCACGCACTGACAGACTCGATGATTAGAAAGCATCTCACGCACTGACAGACTCGACGACTAGAAAGCATCTCACGCACTGACAGACTCGACGACTAGAAAGTAACTCACGCACTGACAGACTCGACGACTAGAAAGCATCTCACGCACTGACAGACTCGACGACTAGAAAGCATCTCACGCACTGACAGACTCGACGACTAGAAAGCATCTCACGCACTGACAGACTCAATTAATGTGACTAAGAAGCTTAAATATGGCAAACTCTGACGAGAAATGGTTGGCAACATCCAGAAGTTGCGCCTAAAGAAACTATCGTGTGTGCTGACATGGGGCATATTGCGAAGAAAAGGAATTAAAGAGCCGACAGACTGGCCGTGTCTCCTGTAGTTTGTGGAGGAAAAGTATGGCCATGGGAGACAGATTAAATGCTGTATTCATGAGAAGTTGAGACAAATGATTCAGAGACGATCAATTACCTGTGGCAAGTGGCTATCATTAAGCATTTCTTCTTCATCTTCTTCAGCGATCTCTGGTCATGCGCATAATCCACTGTGGGTCATAAACTGGGATGTCTTTTCAAGGTCTCTTAGGTTTCCCCAAAGCTTAGTTGTCAGTTCTACTGGGTGTTGCCATATGTCGCTCAGCAGCTCCGCCAGGAGAGGACAGTCTTGCAGGACATGTTCTGGAGTCTGTTCAGCACGAAGGCACTGGCAGAGAGCTGTTTGGCTCATACCTAATTTATGTGAGTGTTTATTGAGTCTGCAGTGTCCAGTGCGTAAGCGAAAAACTGTGACTTGGTCTGTTCTGTTCAAGTGTTTCAGAAAATCTTTTCCGTAGTTATAACCAGTGTTGGTTTTCCAGTCTGTTTCTGATTAAGCATTTCAATAGCTTTAGACCTTTTGAGACCGCTCAATAAAAGATTGGTAGCTGTTGAAAAAAAAAACGGTGGGGGTGATCATCAGAAAGATATATCAGCAAACTTCTTTTGGGTACCATGAACACTGAGACACTGGAATAGCTGCTACATCGAAAGATGGAGCAGGAATGAGTCGGCCCGATTCCCAACACAGACCTCAAAAGTTCTCCAGCGTTCTCTATTTACGTGTGGAACAATAACGACCCACTTTCACCAGTCACCATACTCGGGTGGATCCCCTGCCCCACTGATCTAGGAAAGAGAGAGGGAGAGAGAGAGAGAGAGAGAGAGAGAGAGAGAGAGAGAGAGAGAGAGAGAGAGAGAGAGAGAGAGAGAGAGAGAGAGAGAGATGCATGGAGTCAGAAATCAGTATTATTCAAAGTAAAAGACACATGTTGAAATGAAATTTCGAGGCAGTCATGAATTTTCAGGGAAAGGTATGGAAGAAACTGGGAGGGTATTGAAGGTTACCGGATTTCTGTGATAGTTTAGGTACACATAAGGTAGGAGAGGCGAGTCCGGTGATGAGGCATACAAGAGGAAGCAGAAGAAGAATATACAGGAGGAGGATGCCAACATGAAATAGATTCAGTAGTTTCATTGTTACATGAACTAGTCACAGTAATTTATCGTAATATGTATCAACATGCTCATAACAACAGCACATCATTCGTAGCGTAAATGTAACAAAAGCACATCGTTCGTAGCATGAATAGCATGAATATAACAACAGCACATTGTTCGTAGCATGAATAGCATGAATATAACAACAGCACAGTGTTCGTAGCAAGAATAGCATGAATATAACAAAAGTGCTGATTCTCAAGAACTACTGTCTAGTTTCTGAGAGCACCTTTTCCCCATCGCAACACACCAGAAACGCACACAAGCATATGCGGGTGCACTCAAACACACACACACAACAAACTCACACACGTGCACACTGTCGGGAAATAACCGAAATGGCTCCACCTGAGAGCAATTGTAGTTTCTACCTGGCAGTGACGTCACGGGTCGGCTTTCCTGCTTTCATCCTAAACTCATTTCCCTGTTCCCGTGCTATGGGAAAACCAGGCAGAATTCTGACTAGAAGGCACATTCACATGCATTCCGCACTTAATTCTTAACTTTCTCTCGTACGCTCATGCACACACACACATAACACAGACACTCATGTAGTCGTGTGTAGAGTAGTGTCAGTGTACCGGGATGCAAGAGAAGATGTTTTTTCATAGGACGAAGAAGTATAACGTTGGTGAGTTACCCCTCTATATGTGACTTGTTACTAATCAGTTTAAACTAGTAGGTATATAGTGTACACTACCGGAATAGTGTAAAAGTGAGTGGTTTTTTAACATATAAATGATCTATGTCTCCTATCTTGTCACGGTTGAGTTGAGTTAAGTCAAGAATTGACATCACAGCCCTCGGGGCATTTTCATGCATGCTCCGTCCTCATCTTCAGCAGCTAGCGCAGAGTTCCAATACTGATGGTACCGGTCACAATCTGGTTAAAAGTCCGTCTTGCCTTTCCTCTGAGTGTGGTAAGCTAGCCAGACCCTCCGGATACACCCAGGTGCCTCATTCTCTCCAGCCATAATAATCTTCTTTCTCTACAGATTCCGTTGCTTGTTCTCAAAGGGCCTTGACCATATCTGCCTTGTCGTGTATCAATTCACCACCCAGTGGTGCAGATCCAGCCATTCTGTCTGTCTGTTCATTACCCATCACGACGTATGGTCTGGAGAAAAAATCCAAAGTATGCTCACCACCCGTGACCTTTCCAGTGAAGTTAGCCATTCTGCTCGAAGCACCCCTGTCTTCACCTTTCTCAGCATGCTTTCAGAGTCTGTTACAATTACGACATGTGTATGCATCTTGTTCTGTATCCAGAGGAGAGCTGCAGTTACCGCCTCCACCTCCATTCTCCTGCTAGATGTTGTGGTGTCATATGCTGAGCTGTCTTGCACTAAAGATTTTCTATTGGCTCTCGCAACGAACCCCCAGGCATTTTTCTTTCCTCTCAACACTGAACCATCTGTATAGATAATCAGATCACCTGGGCGTGAATTGTCGTGAATCAACTGTTGGACTTCAACCTCCGTAGCACCCGCTGGCCATTCTCTGCACACCCGGCCCAAAGTTATCATAACCCTACACACGTCACACTTTCCCGCTGGTACTCTGACCAGGTTGATCCAAACAAAAAATGTGTACAAGGAAATGTCCTGAGAAATAAAGACAACTCGGGTGATTTTACTTTATCACCCCTGAAATGTCGATTTGACCATAAAAATATGTATAGACCTAGTACCATATGGCCGTTGCACCAATGACTTGAAACGATCCTTTAATGTGTCTTGCAAAGTGTAATGAGAGTTTCAAAGACGTGCCGAAGATCTATCTCATTGAAACGCTGACACGGAGCAACAACAAGATGGCGGGTGGCATATGTTTTTGGCTTTTCTATGCCGGTCATGTCAGTTAGTTTTTTGAGGTTTGAGGTTTTAACAACGGATCAACATCATGGCACACTGGTAGTAAGCCCTAAGTGCTCCGTTCTTCTTCTAACTCAAGTCTGAGTCCGGCGAAGCTCACCGCAGTGCACAGGTTCTCTAGCACCGGCGAGGATCCTGAAATACTTTAGGTAGACTTTTAACTTCACATTTTTGCCCGGGCAGCGCCGTTAGGCTACTCTTTTCGATTTCCAACTGCCAAGGGATTTTTTACGTGCGCAGTAATGCACACGGGCGTCTGATCTCATTACCCAGAGACCAGGGGGAATTACTAGAAGTCCAAGGCCAAGTTAAAAAATCCCAGGAACCTCTAGCACTCGAGGCGGACACAATGCTTCAAGACCACGCAACCCCCAGCGTATGATCTAAGCCAGGGATTTAGAGTTAGCTTAGACTTGCAAAGACCTCTAAAGTTTAGAAAGGCTGCCATTCAATCCACATTTTGTGTTCAAATCTATTATCATTTACAAAGAATCAAATAGAAAAGAAAAACAAAATATTGCATTTACCTCAAAGTGTAAACGTCTGTTAGGTAAAAAATAAATAAATGCGGCCGCGTAATGTTTATCACATCATACACCCACATACATTCACACACACACACAGCTACCTACATCTATACATACATACACACACATGCACACAACATTCCACATACATACATACATACACACACACACACACACACACACACACACACATACATACATACATACATACATACATACATACATACATACATACATACATACATACATACATACATACATACATACATACATACATACATACATACATACATACATACATACATACATACATACATACATACATTCATACATACATACATACATACATACATACATACATACATACATACATACATACATACATACATACATACATACATACATACATACATACATACATACATACATACATACATCGGACGTCGAATACACCCTGAGGGAAGTCTAAACTCACGTGCATGTACTCCATTGCACGGTTCTGACCCCATTCCGATGAAACTTTCACATTATACGTGAGCGAAAATAGCTAATTTGCGCTATTCGCCTCAACGACGAAAAAGCGTACCGCCATTGTGGCTGTTTACACCGGAAGTCCTCATTATGACGTTTCTCGGGGTGAGGTTCGATCGCAGCTTGTCATTCAGGGAACACGTTGACCATGTGATAACAAAAGCACGCAAAGGTCTATCTGCAATGAGGATTATGGCTGCTTCCAATATTGAGCAAAGACTACTAATACTTCTATTCTACGGTCTGGTCCTTTCCCCCATAGAATACGCTCTGGCCATCCTCACTGTCAGTGCTACCCAGATTGAACGACTCGAAAAGGTGCAAAATGAAGCCATGCGCATTATTTTGGGATGTACTAGAGACACATCCTGTGGAGCAATGAGGTATCTACTTGACTTTCCAACAATGAACCAAAGGATCAGGATGTGGAGGGCTCGGACATATCTCAAAATATGCGCTGATAAGAAACACCCACTGCATCAAGCGCTTTTTAGTGAAAAGGGCGACAGACTGAAGAGGGGGAAATCGTGGCTAGGTCGGGCAGAAGATGTCATTAGGCAAATATGCAGCCTAACCGACATCATACCTGGTGCAGAATGGATACCTGTGCCTCAGGCGTTTATTTGTACATTTTCCTGTATTGTCACACTCAACAGGCGATGTAGAGAAGAGAATCCTGTTGCTGTTAATGCAGAGGTCAACGCTCTCATCGGTGAAAATTCAGACGAAGCAGATGCAATAATCTATACAGACGGATCCGTTATACGCCAAAGAAGAAGCGCATGGGCATTTACAGCACGCTCAGCGGGCAGAACAGTCAAAGAAGCCAACGGCGCCTTCTCCATGACAACCAGCAGCATGACGATGGAGGTGATGGCAGTGACACAAGCGCTTGCCTGGCTTGAAACACAAAAATACACCCGCGTGTGTATACTCAGTGATTCAATGAGTATGATCCGGAGGGTTCAGGCAGGTTCAGTGCGAAGACAATGGCTTGAATCATTACAGAAGTCTACTGTTCGTGGAGTCACCTTTATTTTTGTTCCGGGACACGCAGGCGTCGATGGAAATGAAAGAGCTGACAGGTTGGCTGGATCCGCTATCACTACCGACGGTCAGCCTATGGATCATGCTGATATTATCAATGCCCTCAGAGAAATGGGAAGAATAGAGGACTTTGGTGGCAGTGAATCCACATCACTCGCCAGAATGGCAGACTTGGGAATTAAGATCGGCACAGCAAAAAACGAGACGCACACCAGCTACGCCAGAAGACTTGTTAATCAACATAGAACTGGTACTATTAGCTATCGGACGTTGGGGTTCATACTGAGGGGAGGATCTGAGCACCTATGGACATGTCCGGAGTGCAATGAGGATAACCCAACTAGCTAACTAACTAAGAATAAGAATACATACATACATACATACATACATACATACATACATACATACATACATACATACATACATACATACATACATACATACATACATACATACATACATACATACATACATACATACATACATACATACATACATACATACATACATACATACATACATACATACATACATACATACATACATACATACATACATACATACATACATACATACATACATACATACATACATACATACATACATACATACATACATACATACATACATACATACATACATACATACATACATACATACATACATACATACATACATACATACATACATACATACATACATACATACATACATACATACATACATACATACATACATACATACATACATACATGCACCTGCATGCATGCATGCGGGCGGGCGGGCGGGCGGGCGGGCGGGCGGACGGGCGGGCGGACGGATGGACGGACGGACGGACAGACAGACAGACAGACAGACAGACAGACAGACAGACAGACAGACAGACAGACAGACAGACAGACAGACAGACAGACAGACAGACAGACAGACAGACAGACACACACACACACACACACACACACACATGCACACACACATGCACACACAGAAACACACGCAGACACACACAGACACATACAGACCCACGCAGACAGACAGACAGACACATGCACAAACACGCACAGACGCAGATACACACACACAACCCACAGGAGCAGACGGACGCACATATACATTTAATTTATCCTGCATCTGATTCTATTTATGTTGGCCCTAATGAC
Organism: Candidula unifasciata; assembly: GCA_905116865.2. Classification (NCBI taxonomy): domain Eukaryota; kingdom Metazoa; phylum Mollusca; class Gastropoda; order Stylommatophora; family Geomitridae; genus Candidula; species Candidula unifasciata. Next base: position 964,149 of record CAJHNH020003557.1, on the reverse strand, counting down.
TTCTACAAGGATACCGTCTGGATCTGCCGCCTTTCCTTCCTTGAGAAGATTGAGAGCCTTTTAAATTTTTTCTTTAGATGGTGTCTCACAGTTGATATCCAGTTCTATTTCTAAAGGCTGGATATCTGGAGGAACCTCTGGGCCTGGTCTATCTATAAGAATTTAAAAATATTCAGCCCATCTGTCTATTTGATCTTTAGTGTTAGTACCTTTCCTTGACTATTTTTGCTTGATCCAGTTTACTGACTATATTTACCTACTAATTTTAATGTGTTACTGTAAAGTTCTCTGACGTTAATTTTGCTGCTGCTGCTGCTGCCCCCTGCTTCTTGTGCTAGATAATTTAAATATTTCACTGTATCTGCCCTTATACGCCTCAAAACTTCCTTTTTCGCTTCTGTGTATTTATCCTGAGTTCTCGCTTTAGCAGCTCTAGTTTTGCAGATGATTAAGTCTGCCTTTTTTACTTTTCCTTTCTTTAATCAGTTTAATGGTTTCTGGTATTATCCACGATTTATGTTTCCGTTCTTTCTTGCCAAGAACTTCTACGCAAGATTCATTCCAGATTCCCTTGATCTGATCCCAGCAGACTTCAGTGCTGACATCTTCAGCTAACAGCAGCAGCAGCACCTGGTACTAATTAGATACTGTAACTGGAAATTTTTCCTTAACTTCTTTATCCCTGAGATAACCTACATTATACTGGTTTCTATGATTATAAGATGTTATGTATCGTTTAAGTTTCACCTTGATTTTACTTACTAACAGAAAATGGTAAGTAAATTCTTCTTCTTTCGTTAGCGTGAAATAAATTATCTATATCTGCAATGCTGTCTCTAGTATGAATTTCACTGTCTTTTGTAATTCACTAAGCGGCCCGTAAAGTTTGACATCCACAAGTGTCTCTTTTGGCCAAAGGTTTTGCCTGAAAGTGTTGAATCTGGGACAGTCTTGAAGGATGTGATCTGTTGTTTCACAGGTACACATGGCTGATTGGCCAATCTTAAATTTGTTGAACATGTGGCAGCGAAGTCGATTGTGTTCTGTTCTAAGGCGAAGGATAATGACTTGCTCTGGTCTGTCCATAATATGGTAATCGTCTTGTGCCAGTTTCGGTGGCATTCTGATTGATTTGATCATTCTCTTCTTCTGTTGCTAAGAGACTGGTATGTCGGGTTGTTCTACAGTTGCACTTTCCTTGGCTAGTTTATCAGCTCTTTCGTTTCCGGAAACTTCACAGTGGGAAGGTATCCACTGCATTACTAAATTACAACGGTTGCCTAGTTCGGATAATAGTGTCCGTATGCTTGGTAATTTTCCAGACTGGAGTAACTGAAGTACCGCTTTTGCATCTGTGAGGAATACCACTGGTTGTGAAAAATACCCTGTATTTAGTAGTTTCGCTACCGCTATCTGGATGGCTTGAACTTCTGCACTGGACAGATATGTGGAAGGAGAGATAGAGGAAGACAATGAGAGAAGATGTTTGACAGTCTTGTTGCATGGCATGGAGGTGTGTCGGCACACGAACTGATACATGCTGCAGGAGATCGCAGATTATGGAGAGGCATGTTCGCCCACGCCAGTCTGCAAGGCACCTGATGATGATGATGATCCCTGGTATTATAAGGATACTCAATGTAAACTCCTGCACCTCCGTTTCTGACTGCGCTTTCTGCTGACCCATCTGTGTAAACACGGACCCAAAGATTCTGCGGGTATTCATCATCAAGTAGACTGAGGGTGGCTGTTTTGCGCTGCACACTGTTTTGTTCTTCCTTGTCAAATACTCCTTTCACTTCAGTCTTGATGTGTATTGGAAACTTATACTCCTCTCTCCAGGGGGTCCGTTCTGGGACAACATTTAAGGATCTATCAGTTGCAGGCAAATCAGTGGTTTGTCTGCCGGGTCAGTAAATATATCGGCAACTCCGAAAGCCCTAACATTGTAAAGGAATGATCTAAACTTTTTGATAATACATAGGTGATCAATTTGATTAGTTGTCTTATGGTCTGGTGATTCCCGTGTTGCCTTGTGTATTTTTGTATGGAGAAAAATACTTCCACATAATATACCACATACTGGTTACCTGCACTAAAATGTGTGAATAATTCTACATTTTTGTTCATTAATCCTAGACCATGTCTTTCCTTAACCTCTTCATAACTTGTGTTGTCTGATCCTGTCTTAGCATTCAGGTCACTCATCAAAATGTTTCTATTGCTTTTTCTTTCATTATTTCTAATATTTTAAAGCTGCTTGTAAAATGCTTCCTCAACAGATGAGTCTTTGGCATTTGTTGGTGCGTAACACTGTATTACCGACATGTTCACCTTCTGTTTCGCTGTTCTAAATGACGCTCTTATTATTCTGGGACTCACAGCTTCCTAACCTATTAGTGCCCTGTCTGCTTCGTTTGATAGCATTTGGGCCACTCCTTCTCCGTGGGGCGAAGTTTCCTCTTTGTCTCCTGAGGACAAAATAGTTTCCCCTGAATTTAGTAGACTTTTCCCCGCCCAGTCCATCTAGTTTCACATAACCCTAAAATAACAATTCTAAAATGTTTCATTTCCCTTACTACTTACATTGTTCTTCCTATATCACAGAGAGTTCTAACATTCCAGGTGCGAATTCTTAATGTTTTCCTAGGTAAGAGGGGGTATGTCGACGATCTGGACTCCTTTCGGCTTTCTCCACACCGTGTCATACTTCTTCTACTTCCCTCATCTTGGTTGGCTGGGTTTTACTTGCTTCTCTTTTTTACTTATCCATGGTTGGTTGGTTTTTGTGACTATTGTTTTTACAGGATGAGTTTGCCAACTTCAAGCCCAGCCCTACCCTTAGTCGCATCTTACGACATGCCTGGTAGGATGCTGTGACACTATTCTCTGCTTCACGTGAGGGGCCCCAGTGACACACGGGCGAAATAACAGAATGACACTTATTAAATGTAACCATGAGAATGAGACAATGTTCTTTCGTTATGTGAGGAGAGAAAAGGCTTTCAACAACATGACGACTGACAAGATTGACGGTAGTAGAAAAGAATAGAAAGAAAACATAGCTGGGCTATCTAGCACTATGTCGTCATTAAGGAATATCACCAGTATTGTGGATCCAGAACACTACATGCCGAGATCTGTAAAAAAAAAAAAAAACATATGTATACACACACATGAGTAGCTAGTCTTTCAAGTATGTTACTTGTACTGAAACTATATTTTATATTACTTCCATCGTTGTTTGATTGCTTGAGCGTTTTTTAATGTACATTCCGGGGGAGCGTTTGAGAAACATATGAACGATACACATACCAACTATTGAAAGTAATGTAAGTGTTAATGTTAAATAAATGTAAACACTGTGATCTTAAATTGTTACACAAAGCTTCCATGTGCACATACAATCGTTTGCTTGTGCATCATATACCTGTGTGCTACTGGTTACCTACAAATGGCGTCTACTCCGCCCGATTCCCAGACATACTGACCCCATTTTTCGCTCCCCTTTCGCGAGTTGGTAATATATAGGCTAGTCCTAGTCATCGACTTGAACAAAGTTTTTTCGCCAGGGACACAGATGAGTATCATTTATTTTGTACATTAGAGTCCTATGTAGTCACTTCATAGTTAGAGCCTATTTGTGTATGTGTACTGTGTTGTTCTTTATGTGCTGATGAAGGCTAATCGCCGCAACAGCCTTTATTTGTTATTGTGATCGATTTTGTACAGCTAACATAAACTATTTGTTCTTTCTTACCAACCTTTTCTCTTCCCTATAATTTTCTACCATTTTAAAAACTTACTGTTTAGCTACACTTCTTCTTCTTCTTCTTGGCAAGCTAGATTTGGGGAGAGCCCTCTGGAAGCAAATAAACAGTGCGAACGCCCAAATAGATCATTACGGTCTGAGAAGAATGCCACTGCGAGGAGTTACCAGGGGATCTGGCCGACGCTTAACACTCAATGAAAAGGCGAGACGGATATATAATCAGATAGTTACTGGTGTCATCGGAATTGGAACTCTTCGTTTGCTGCTGAAAATGGGGACGGAACGCTTATAGGAGTGCACCGAGTGCTATGATGTCGATTCCTAATTCAACATTCAACGTTCTTTTTCTTTTTACGTTCTCTTCTGCCGCTTTGGGTGTCGAGAGAGATATAAAGTCCTACTTCGTTCTCTACTGGCTGCCTTAGCCATAGACACTTCGTGATGCTGTTGAGTTTCACTGAAATCTTTTCATCTTGTTCTTGGTCTACCTCTTGCTTTACGTCCCTTTCCTTTTTTGGTATATGCCTTGTATGGTATAGCATCAGAAGGCATTCATTCCAAGTGGGCAAACCATTTGATTTGCTGTCTTTTTATGTAATTTAGAATTTGTCTGTACCGACTTTCTCATTTCTGATTTTATCTCTTCTAGTCACTCCTAGTTTTTCTCAGACACCTCATTTCCGTGGTTACTGATTTTCTGTTATGTTCTGTTGTGAGTGACCACGTCTGGTACTGGTAGCATAGGGTGGTTATGAATATGCTTTGTATGAGATGTCTCTTTGTGCTGATTGGGATTGCCTAATGCTGTAAGATGGCCTCTAGCTGTCCCAATACTTGGCCTCCTTTACTACATGGAATGTCATTTTCTCCGTCCAATGTACCATCTTCAGTGAATGTTGTTTCAAGTTATTTAAACTCAGATGCCTATTTAATGTATTTATGCTCTAATGCTGGAAGTCACACGGATTGTTGAAGGCAATAAAACATTCAACAAAGTCATTCTCAACATTTACAAAACTGAATTATTGATAGTGACATTTTAACAATGGACTCATATACTGTTCAACATAGTCTGGACAACACAAGAGGGACTGAGGGTGGGAGGAACGCAATAATAGAACCTATCTGGAAAAAGAAAGTCAGCAGGAGACGCAATGAGAAGTATAGAGAAGTTTCGTTTTTTAGCCACAACGGGAACATATTTTGTCAGATTCTCGAAAAGGGACTGCGCCCTATCATCGAACCACAGCTTAATGAAGGACAGATGGCATTTCGGATAAACAGAAGTTGTACTGATGCAAGATTCACACTTAGACAATTAGTGGAAAGGACGGCAGAATTCGATAAAGAATTGCACATCCCATTTGCGGACAAAGAGAAAGCTTTCGATCGAGTAGTAGGAACAAATTATGGAATATACCACAAGATTACAGAGTAAACGAACATCTTATTAAATTATGCAAGAGTTTATATGCTAAAAGTCAATGCACAGTTAGAACATACATAGATGTTCTGATGTTCAGAGATGTTCTGATGTTCAGAGATGTTCTGATGTTGAGAGATGTTCTGATGTTCAGAGATGTTCTGATGTTCAGAGATGTTCTGATGTTGAGAGATGTTCTGATGTTGAGAGATGTTCTGATGTTGAGAGATGTTCTGATGTTCAGAGATGTTCTGATGTTGAGAGATGTTCTGATGTTCAGAGATGTTCTGATGTTGAGAGATGTTCTGATGTTCAGAGATGTTCTGATGTTGAGAGATGTTCTGATGTTGAGAGATGTTCTGATGTTGAGAGATGTTCTGATGTTCAGAGATGTTCTGATGTTGAGAGATGTTCTGATGTTCAGAGATGTTCCAAATTAGATCTGGAGTGAGACAGGGGCGTGTCTTATCACCATCGATGTTCATCACAAACGTAGACAACATTTGCAAATCAGCTAACACCAGCGAAGGGAACAACATCGGAGAATTACTAAATGAATTGCATTTTTGCTGACGACTAGGCAATCATAGCACCAACAACAATACAACTACAAGAACATATTAATAGACTCCACTCATCAAGCTCTGTATACTGTATGGATTAGGACAAAATACGACAAATACAAACAAATAAATATACAAATCCATGCATCATTCTGTTTGTGTGATTACAAAAGGTATATTTCAATGCAAGGAATAGGCTTTATAACCTGCTGCAAATTTGCAAGATCGACTGAAAGTGGGCAGGGGGAAGCAAAAAGATAAATACTTTGATGGCTTGGCCACACGTTCAGGCAGGATAAGAGCACTGACCTGATCTGTGATTCTGCTGGCCGTGTAAGTTGGCGAATCATGACCGCTTATGCTTATCGACACGGCACGTGATGATGAAATCTCAGGCAGAGGGGGCCCTGAGCAAATTTGTCACTGAAAATGGGGCGATGGGGCAGAATAGTTGTGGGGCACAATAGTTGTGGGGCAGAATAGTTGTGGGGCAGAAAAGTTGTGGGAAACATTGCTTTCAAACGTGACTCACCGACACAAGCTGTCGGATACACGAGCTTGTTAACCTCTCTATGCACTCAGATAAGACATGCCCGTATAAACATTATTCATGCCGGCGTTTAGGTTTCTCTTGTCTTTCCTTTCTCTCCTACCTTGACCTGAATCTCACGTTCTGGCACCTGAAACCTGAAAGGAGAGCAGAGAGGGAGGCTGGATAACAAGAATAAATGAAGGTAGAAATATACCTCTGGCTAGTATTGGGGTGATAAAGCGTGTTTCTAGATGGTGTTAAATCGTTTGCTTATTTGTCATTCCGAAGGATTGTCAGTGTTTGTGCCTCCACTCTACAGCTTTAGCACGAATTAGCGATGAAATCTAAGGTATGTTAGATGTTAGGCAGCAGACAGGAGAGAGCACTTGTGCGCACCTTCAACCTTAGTAGCATTTCAGAAGTACACAACCAACAGTTGAACAAGTGGAAGAAGTACACAGCCAACAGTTGAACAAGTGGAAGACACATTATTCCCGCTTGGTACCAGCTATGTTAACACTGTCTTTGTGTGGTTTTGTTTTCCATCACTAGTTTTGTTACTGAATTTAAGTCAGTAATTCTTACTGTGTATGGTTTCTTTAAATTGGTGCTACAATTATTAGCCGGTCTTAAAAATGGTAATTTTACCATGACATGTATGGCTCCTGGACGAATGTTCAGTGAACAGACAATAGTGAGGATTATTTCATTTGAAAAATAGCACCGAGTTGTAACCTGTATGAATCCGTCTCTTTTTCTTTAGATTGGCTTTTCGCCCGATGAGAACATTACTGAACGCACGAAATCCTGTATGTCCAGCCATATTTATTCGTCTTCTAAACATTTAGTGACCCTAAACACTTGCACTACCTAAACACTTGCACTAGTGACCCCAAACACTTGCACTAGTGACCCCAAACATTTGCACTAGTGACCCGAAACACTTGCACTAGTGACCCCAAACACTTGCACTAGTGACCCCACACACTTGCACTAGTGACCCGAAACACTTGCACTACCTAAACACTTGCACTAGTGACCCCAAACACTTGCACTAGTGACCCGAAACACTTGCACTAGTGACCCGAAACACTTGCACTAGTGACCCCAAACACTTGCACTACCTAAACACTTGCACTAGTGGCCCGAAACACCTGAACTAGTGGCCCGAAACACTTGCACTAGTGACCCTAAACACTTGCACTACCTAAACACATGCACTAGTGACCCGAAACACTTGCACTAGTGACTCATTACTTGCACTAGTGACCCCAAACACTTGCACTAGTGACCCCAAACACTTGCACTAGTGACCCCCAAACACTTGCACTAGTGACCCCAAACACTTGCACTAGTGACCCGAAACACTTGCACTAGTGACCCCAAACACTTGCACTGGTGATCCCAAACACTTGCACTAGTGACCCCAAACACTTGCACTAGTGACCCCAAACACTTGCACTAGTGACCCCAAACACTTGCACTAGTGACCCTAAACACTTGCACTAGTGACCCCAAACACTTGCACTAGTGACCCTAAACACTTGCACTAGTGACCCCAAACACTTGCACTAGTGACCCCAAACAAGTCGGACACCGGAAACTTGATATTCAGAGCCCGGGACAAATGGCGCAACCACATCGTCATGGAGATCCATCCCTTCACGTAACTAAATAATGTCAAATTAAGCAAATGTTTAGCCACATTGATATACCCAACTGGCCTATTTTACACACTACAGTAAACTTTCTGTAATTGAGAACACTTTGGCGATTCTGACTCTTAGCCGTACACAGACAGACAAACTAGTTAGTCGATCGGATACAGAATGCTGCCGTGCGCACCATACTTGGATGCACACAAAATGCAGCATGTAGGGTGATGCGCTACCTCCTTGATCTTACAACCATGGAAGGGAGAACAGTGATCTGTTGAAGACGGGCGTATCTGTGTATCAGAGCTAATACACACCATCCACTGCACAGTGAGATTCGTAAAAAGAAGTGTAGCAGGAAGAGAGGAAAATCCTGGATGGGTCTGGCTGAGGACATTATTCAACAATTTTGTTTCAACTGCGAACATAGAACCTGGTGCGGGTGCCTGTAGAGTGGTGTACATCCTTTTCAGTGTACATAAAACAGGATAGAGACTGAAGACAACAAGGCCCGTTGGTGATTGAGGCAGAAGTTCAAGCCTTAATCTGTGAAAACTCTGCTGACGGACCTGCAGTTATCTATACTGACGGATCCGTCGTTTGATACATAAAAAGTTCACGATCTTTCACGATTCTGGTTGAAGGAAAAGCTGTAAAAGAAGATAGCTTTTGTCCCGACGACAAGTAGTCTTACTACTGAGGTGATGGTGGCAACAACAGTAACGAGTAGATGGAGACACGACAGTTTTCCCATGCGTGCTTTCTAGGTGATTCCATGAGCATATTGAAGATAAAGACAGGATGGATTCAAAGAACATGGTTGAGGTCGCTGAGAAAACCTCGTCTGATAGGAATTAGTTTTACTTTATTGTGCCAGGAGGTCCAAAAGAAACACTCAAAAGAACGTTGATGAGAGAGACCAAAGCTGCTGGACCGGATTCCATCCATGATATTGAACTGACTGCACAGGATGGAAGGCAGTATGGACTGGGCGGAGATTCTCAATGCTTTCGAGAAGGCAGGACGATCAGATGATTCAGGAGGCGTTGAATCGGCAAAACTCAAAAGACTACAAGAACTTCAGGTCAAAAGAAGTGTCACCAAACATGAAAACTTTACAGGTAGCTAAAGAAGAATAGTAAACCAACACAGAGCTAGTGTTATCAGTTGCCACACGCTGGGGGATATACTGAAGATGGGATCTGTGCGCTTAATGGACTTGTTCAATGTGCAGTAAGGATAATCTTTCCATTAACTATTAACTGGTATAGAAGGATATCTCAAGTTAGAGTAACAAGTCCCCAAAGAAGATGACTGGCGTCATTAAATCATTGCACGTTTACAAGAAATGACAATAAATAGAACAAATCGTCAAACGCTGAACTACACGCTAATGTGTGTGAATATCATGTACGATGCTTTCTTTACCTGTATACGGGAACAAAATTAGATATCAGGTTTGAAAAAAAAAATGCTAATATTTTCCCCTCAAGGATTGCAGTATGTAGGATTGTCATTTCAAAACAAGGATCAAACAGTCACAAATCCCGGAATCCCAATCTGACTGACTGACTTTCTACCCCACTAGGACATCACAAAAGCGATAAACACCCGATGACACAAAGTGTCACCATGCGGATGAGGATCACCGTGGAGAGGTCCCAGAAACCGCGTTCAGACAATTGGCCATATTGAAGGCCTGCCTATATTGCGGCCCCTGGCAAAAGCCAGAGTGGGGCTTCAAATAACAAAAAATTACGTCCTAAAAAGGACTAACAATTTCCGGTAACTAGGATCCCAATTATATTGTATTGCCCTATAGCACAGTTGTATTGGGGCATAACAAAACAGTTACAAAGTTAGCCAACCTGCAGTTCAGTCTGGGTGGTATACGATTGATAACAGAGCAGTGTTTTCAGTACCCGATGGGTGTGTCGTCGATCTGCAGAGTTTTTATAATAAATGTTTTTGATAACCGGCTCTTTAAGAATGTTCTTCAGGTCCCATAGCCTAGCATCTAGAATGTGGAGTAATTTGTGGAGTTACCTCCCGTCACATGTTAGCACTGACTGTGAGTTGACGCAGGTTAGGATACGCCCCCCCCCCCCCCCCGGGCCTTCCATGCCCCGCCTCTTCCTGACCCTTCATTTCTATCTATCTATCTATCTATCTATCTATCTATCTATCTATCTATCTATCTATCTATCTATCTATCTATCTATCTATCTATCTATCTATCTATCTATCTATCTATCTATCTGTCTGTCTGTCTGTCTGTCTGTCTGTCTGTCTGCCTGCCTGCCTGCCTGCCTGCCTGCCTGCCTGCCTGTCTGTCTGTCTGTCTGTCTGTCTGTCTGTCTGTCTGTCTGTCTGTCTGTCTGTCTGTCCGCCCGGTTCGCTAGCATAGTTGGTTAAAGCTGACTTCGCGGCGACCAGGTGACGAACTCTTTGGGGGCTTCCTTCGAAGTCGCAGTGGATCTGCCTGAGAGGCCAGAAATAATCAGCTACACACATAGAAGCCAGTAAAATAGATGAACACCCATAACTTTGACACAAAGTCAAAATAGACGAAAAATAAAGACTTTCCGCCGGATCTTACAGCGGGTGGAAACAAAGAGAAGAACAGAAAGATCTAGAACAACAGGGCAAGTGTCTTTGGTTAAAACTGTATCACTCATTTCCCAGCCCAGTAAGTGCTCAAGATTGCTACTCTGTAAATCAAGAATGGCCAATTCTTATTGCAGCTTACGACTTGCTTCTGGTCGGCGTTAGGCAAAATCTGTTTTGATGGCAGCACCACACAGAATAGACACATTTTCTGAGGCTGTCTGAAAAGCATCTTTATATGTGTATTTTATCCTATTAAATTTAAACTTTAACTAAATTTTTAACCACTCTCTCTCTCTCTCTCTCTCTCTCTCTCTCTCTCTCTCTCTCTCTCTCTCTCTCTGCAAACAAGTGGTAAATTCTTTCTTTCTTTCTTTGTCTCTCTCTCTTCTATCTCTCTCTCTCTCTCTCTCTCTCTCTCTCTCTCTCTCTCTCTCTCTCTCTAAATCTCTCTCTCTCTCTAAATCTCTCTTTTTTTCTCTATACTATTCTTCCTTTATCCGAGACAGTTAACTTTCCCATTTAGTAGCCCTAAAACGAGGGCAGCGTTTACCATTTGTGTGGTTTCTTATAATGTTACCTGACGCCCACCTCATAATGTATACCAAATCTGCTGGAGTGAAAAGGGAAGCCGACGCAGTCTAAAACACACAGAAACGCTTATTCACTAGACAGGATAACAGTTTCCTCAGAAAATCAACTAATTCCCTCTTTTGTTTTTGTTGCTGAAGAAAACTCAAAGGTTATCCTTGATTAGTTTAAATAATTCACGAACACAAAATATCATGAAACGCCCGTTTGTTTTCCAATTCCGCGTGCAACCTATGACATTTTGTAAGAGATCTAGAATCCTGAGAGGTTGATAGCAGTAAGCCGTTCTAGTAACATAAGCCTTAAATGCACTGGGTATAAATTTATTCCTACACTCTGCGGAGAAACGTCAGCTCATCCTGATCGAGCTGACAGTGCCGTATGAGTCGCGAATGGAGGAGAGCCACATGTACAAGCTCGAAAGGTACAATGACCTAGCGGCTGGTCGGAGGAGAGACGAAGCGTACACAGTAAGAATCTTCGCCGTCAAAGTAGGCGCAAGAGGTCTCGTTTCCACCTTATTGTACAATGTGATTAAACAACTAGGCTTGCGAGGAATTGAGCGCAAACGAGCACTAAAACAACTGGGCGAGGCTGCTGAGAGGGCCTCGAGCTGGCTCTGGACACAGCGGAACGTCGTGGGGGATGGGCCTCGGTGAGCTGGTCCGGGTGTCTAGTGGAAAAGAAAATCTTATCCCTCAAAGTCTATCGTGTGCGAATTGTCTGCCAGTGTCCCTCTGCCATCTGCCAACAAAGTCTAACATGTGTCCGATAAACCAACCGTAAGCTTGGCACTTGGTCGTCCAGGTAAGCTGACGGTTCTAATTATGCTACCGCAGCGACTATGTAAATACACTTTGTATCTCAGATTACCTTTTGCAAAGTCACCAATTTCGTCTTGTCCCTGTCCGATAACATCCGGTAATACGTGCAGCAGGAGAAAATCAACCCTGAGCCTCATGAACTCAGGTGGGCCCACTCTCTGAGAATGTCTAGGAGCTCGTGGGCCGAAACATTTGTCGACGAGAGATTACTTCTACTGACGATTGGTAGACTCCTGCTGTACATGCTCCCCTGTGGAGTTTCTTCTTATTCTTATTTGACCCATTATTTAAATAACCCGACCGGTGTTCTGTAACATATAAAGTCAGTATTATATCGGTCACTTGTATTTTAATTTCATTTAATTATATAATTTATGCCACCTAAGACAATATTAATTATATGCAATATTTACGACAAAACATTTTTTATTGAATTGAACTCAAAAAGGTTAATTCTCTCATTAAGAGTGCAGCATAACATGCCGAAACGAAGCCATAGTGCATCGTGACCGACTAAACAAGCCAGCAACAGACCATCTTGTCGAAGCATAATCCTTCCCCGCCAGTGTTTCCTTACACAAAGACATTTAAGGACCCCCTTCCACCCACCCTCCTCCCCCACCCCGAGAAAACCCCGTCGAATCGGACATAATACTACCAGCACCACTTTCAGAACCCTTCAGATATGAGTACCAAACATACAGACATGAATAACAACCCTACATATATGAGTACCAATTGTACAGGCATGAGTAACAACCCTACATATATGAGTACCAAACGTACATACATGAGTAACAACCCTACATATATGAGTACCAAACGTACAGGCATGAATAACAACCCTACATATATGAGTACCAAACGTACAGACATAAATAACAACCCTACATATATGAGTACCAAACGTACAGACATGAGTAACAACCCTACATATATGAGTACCAAACGTACAGACATGAGTAACAACCCTACATATATGAGTACCAAACGTACAGGCATGAATAACAACCCTACATATATGAGTACCAACGGTACAGACATAAATAGCAACCCTACATATCTGAGTACCAATTGTACAGGCATGAGTAACAACCCTACATATATGAGTACCAAACGTACAAGCATGAGTTACAACCCTACATATATGAGTACCATACGTACAGGCATGAGTAACAACGCTACATTTATGAGTACCAAACTTACAGGCATGAATAACAACCCTACATATGTGAGTACCAAACGTACAGGCATGAGTAACAACCCTACATATATGCGTACCAAACTTACAGGCAGGGACACCAAAGGTACCGACAGGAACACCAAAGGTTTAGACAAGAACACCAAACTTACAAACAGGAACACCAAACGAACAGGCAGGAGTCCTAAACTTACAGACAAGAGTGCCAAACGTACAGATTGGACTACCAAACGTACAAACAGGAGAACTAAACGTATACACAGAAACATTAGTACCAAACTTACAGACAGAAGTACCAAACGTACATAAAGGAATACCAAACGTACGAACAGTAACACCAAACAGAAGTATCAAACTTCATGAGTACCAAACTTACAAAGAAGTTACCAAACTTACAGAAGGAGTACCACACTTACGGACATGAGTACTAACCCCACAGACATAAACGCCAACCATACAGACATGTGTACCAAATATACAGACATGTGTACAAACCCTACAGACAGGAAAACCAACCCTACAGACAGGAAAACCAAACCTACAGACAGGAGAACCAAATTTACAGACAGGAGTATCAAACGCGCAGCCAGTAGTACTAAACTTACAGACCGTAGTACCAAACTTACAGACTAGAGTGACAAAAGCTAAGACAGGAGTACCACATTTAAAGACAGGAGTACGAATTTACAGACAAGAGTACCAAACGTACAGACCGGAGTACTAACCGTTCAGTCACGAGTACTACACGTACAAACAGGAGTAATAATCTTACAGACAGGAAAACGAAACGTACAGAAAGGAGTACCAAACTTACAGACAGGAGTACCAAACGTACAGACAGGAGTACCAAACTTAAAGACAGGAGTACTTAACTTACAGACAGGAGTACCAAACTTACAGACAGGAGTACCAAATTACAGACAAGAGTATGGAACTTATCGACAAGAGTACCAAGCTTACTAACATGCGTACCAAACATACAGACAGGAGAACCACACTTACATAGATGAGTACTAAAGGTGCAGACAAAAGTACCAATCCTACATATATGACTACTAACCCTATAGACATGAGTACAGAGATACAGACATGAATACCAACACTATAGACATAAATACCAGCCCTACAGACATGAGTACCAACACTACAGACATAAGTACCAACCCTACAGGCATGAGTACCAAACATACAGGCGTGAGTACCAACCCTACAGACACGAGTACCAACACTACAGACATAAGTACCAACCCTACAGGCATGAGTACCAAACATACAGGCATGAGTACCAACGCTACAGACATGAGCACCAACGCTACAGACATGTGTACCAGCCCTACAGACATGAGTACCAACGCTACAGACATGAGTTCCAGCCCTACAGGCATGAGCACCAACGCTACAGACATGTGTACCAACCCTACAGACACGAGTACCAACGCTACAGACATGAGTTCCAGCCCTACAGGCATGAGCACCAACGCTACAGACATGAGTACCAACCCTACAGACACGAGTACCAACGCTACAGACATGTGTACCAGCCCTACAGACATGAGCACCAACGCTACAGACATGTGTTCCAGCCCTACAGACATGAGTACCAACGCTACAGACATGAGTTCCAGCCCTACAGGCATGAGTAACAACCCTACAAGCATAAGTACCAACCCTTCAGGCATAAGTACCAACCCTACAAGCATAAGTACCAACCCTTCAGGCATGAGTACCAACCCTACAGGCATGAGTTCCAACCCAACAGACATGTGTTCCAACCCTACAGACATGAGTTCCAGCCCTACAGGCATGAGTTCCAGCCCTACAGACATGTGTTCCAACCCTACAGACATGAGTACCAACCCTACAGGCATGAGTTCCAGCCCTACAGGTGTCAGCACAAGAAGAAGATATGCCAGCCGTGACAAAACAAGAGTCGCTGACTTCTCCACTTGATGATTATGTCACGCCTGTAACAAGTTTGAAGTTCACGAAACTTGATGTGATAATCTCAATGTTCGATTTTAATCTGTTTTTTCCTTTTGTTTGTGTTCTGATTAGCGTCTGCTGAGAGCTTCTTCCGGTCTCGTACTCACGTGGAATATCGAGATGATAGCAACCTACCAGGTAAGGTCAATGTTTGTAAGTCTGTATAATTCTTACGTTTGCTCCTTGTGTCTGTGTGTCTTTTTCTCTGTCTTTCTATCTGTCTGTCTATCTGTCAGTCCATCCAATATTATGTTCGTCCGTCCGTCTGTCTGACTGGTTGGCTGCCTGCCCGCCTGCCTACCGGTCTGCCTTCTTTCCCGCTCTCTTTTTTGTCCTTCCGTCTGTCTTTTGCTTTTCATTCATTCTTTAGAGAATAGTTCCCCCATCCAATTCCAGCAATGTCCTGGTTTCTGTTGCCATCTCCTTCAGCTTGCATCTGAGAGTGGACGAACAACCAGGACTCTGCCCTGGAGTTTACAGCCGGCGAACGAGAAAAAGAAGAAAAAGATCAATTTGTCTCTAGTAATCCTCAAATATTTGTGTCTCTATTTGTTGTTGAGTTCAGTTACTTCCTGATCATCAATTTCACTACTCGCTATTTTCGAGATACGGTAGCGTGATAAAAAATACATGTTTTATTTCCAAATACTATCACACTTCAACACGCGTTGTATCTTCCATACATGCAGTAATATAACATTTACGTCAGTGTCTTAACCAACATCTTGGTGAAATCTAGTCGACTAGACAGTTTAATGCGCTATTCGACTTTCATAAAGCGGTTAGCACTTCTGCGGAGCCGGGGCCAATCCATTATGTTTCTATTAGATTTGGAAACTGGACGCTCGCTTCCTAGACTAGGGAACGACGCATGTTTGTGTGTGTTTTAGAAAGTCATTTACTACCCGAAATCATCAGATTCGTCTTGTATGTGAATAAATACGACAGCACCCGCACGTGTGTGCGCTAGTGTGTGTGTATGTGTTCAAGTGTGTCCGCGCGTTGATTACTGGATGTGTCATTACGTCTAAGTAATCTCGTTCGGGTACATTTAGCATAGTCTCTCACACACATACTAAGGTACTAGTGCAGACAGAGGTAGACCAGTAGATAGACAAACCTCTCTTTTTTTCTTCAAGGTGGGACACATTACATAAGCGAATTATTGACGACTCTTTAGTGTCTTCACACTCGGACGTATTAGATTCACGGATAAACAGACCCCCAAGTAGTGTCTGCAAGATGAGACATGTGAGACCAATGATGGATAGACATACACGCCTTAAGTGTCTACAAGAACAAGATAGGACATGTTAGACCACAAGATTGATAGATCACTTTTAATGTTTACAAGAAGTTTTTCTATTACTTTTTTACCTAACTTTATAACTGAAGTACAAATTTAACCGCGCTCAAAAACGACTGCATGTTTTACTTTACTTTACTTAGTCGCTCCTCTTCTACCTTGGGGTGTAGAGGTTTGCCAGAGAGATCGCCAGACGTCTCTATCAGCAGTTTTCTTTCTGGCTTGGACTGCCTCCTTGCGGCCTCCATGCAGGCCGTCTGGCTGATTCACAGTTACCCACTACTTCCGGAGACGCATGAAGCACTCAGGTTCAGCCAAACCCTCCTCCTTTTACAGCCGGGCTTGGGACCGGTCTTAGCGGAGTTTTGCATGTTTTGCCAGTTTAAATTATTACCGCAGTATCCATCTAACGAGATTCAACGAAATAATGTATGCCCAGGCAATAAACTGTTGAATCTAGTGTTTCTGTCTTGTTTGTTCAAATTTACAACTGGGAAATTTTGCCTTTATTTTCTATATGTTATAGACCAATCGGCAGATGATGTTACCACGCTAACCGCCTTTACTTCCCAGGACTGCACCTGGTACTCATTCAAGTCTGGGTCGACCTTGGAGATATGATCAATTTAAAAATAGTCCGATACGACAAGATTTGAACACACGACTTTCCGATCCGCATGCGAGAGTCTTATCCGCAAAACCAAAAGCGACTCCTTACTACTGCAAGCTGTTTCTAACTTTTCCGTGTACTGTCCTAGTTTTATTGTGCTCATGTCGGTATGTTTTATGTTTTACTATTTTGACAGAAAGGAGAAAACTGAGTTTTCTGTCCCTTCTCATGAGAATTTTTTTTTTAAATTGCTTTGGATGAAATCGATGGCAGAACAAAATAGGAACTCAAACTAAGAGCCGTTTGTGTGTGTGCATAGCCACGAAAATGGCACCTAACCTAGATAGTGGCTGATTTTATTGGGCGGGGGATGGATTAAGGGGGGGGGGGGGAAGGGTAGGTCTGTATCTATTGATAATCATAGTTCAAAGGGAAGGAAGCACGTAAGCGTTTTCATGTGAATGTAGAATCAAAAGCTAATGAGTATAGGGGAGTTTTCGCGTCGGTTCTTCGATCGGAAGCTGGTATGCTATCTCTGAACGTATTGGTCGCCCATAAGTCTGATTTGTGACTGTCCATTATTGTAATATATTCTCAGAAAATTACTGTATTAGTTTCTGTCTCACTTCCACATCAGAATGGCTGTTGTAAACAGATATACAGAACCCAGTGGAAACTAAACGAATGGATAAATGGATGAATAATTAAAATGTCGAAACATTTTCGTGGTACATATCAGAAGTGTTTCCTCTTTCCTTTCCCATTACTCTTCGTGTTGACTGTCTCATTGGCAACCTCCTTAAGGTTTGCTTGTTTTCCCCTACCGTTGAATATCGTCCAGATACGTTGCTCACTCGCCTCTGGATTAGTCTGGTCAGTTATGGATGCTCTGTCCGCTATTCTGCTTGATTCACATGATTACAAAAAGCTTTTAGCAAGCATGTACTCCACGGGGAAGCAGTAGCAACCATCCTAACGCTGCTCATCTCTCCGCTCACCAGCATGAGATGTCTTATGAGAGCTGCCGGCGTGATGAGAAGAGATCAAATCAAGAATGAGGAAATAAGAAGACGACTAGGACTGAAACATGTCATACAATGCATTAAAGAACAATAAATAAGATGGTTTGATCACCTGATGAAAATGCCCTGGTACCATCTGCCACAGAGAGCCACGCTGAAGAAATATAATAAACACAGAGCAAGGGGAAGACCACGCAAGAGATGGAGCGACACCATCAGGATCAACCTAACAGAAATGAACACCAACTAATACAATGGATAGGGAAAATCCCACAAACGATCCTTACATCTCTCACAATCAGAACTGGCTACCTAACGTCAGTCTCTAGCAGTCTGTGTGTCTCTCCACTTAGTCCTCCTGTGGCATGCCACTCTTTGATAACGGAAACCATATCTGCTGTTTCGCTGCCAAGCGTGTAATACATTAACTCTTTCTCTTGTACCAATTTAATACTTTTAGAAATCAGCATGTGAATCTCAATGGTTAAAATAGCAGCATTATGACACGGGAGAGGTTATGTCAAGAACTGCGGCTGGTGCATGAGTGTAACAACTTGATAGGTGACTGTTTTTACTAATGTGGATCATGACGATTGGAACCAACAAGCCCAGCAACGGGTTTTATCCAACAGTCTCAGTCTCTTTCCTCAGAATAGTGGCTGCATGTCGAGAGCGTTCCCAAACACACAAAAAGAACCCCAAAGCTTCTGTGACGTTGCTTGATTTGTCTGGAAAAATAAGTGTACCTATGAACCTAAAGACGGAGTCCGGAAACAAACCAACGGTCTTCAGAGAGCGATGATAACTGTTGAACTGCTCTCCAAGAAGCCCCTCGTGTGGTTGTCCTTTCTCACTACCCTGCAACCTGCTGCAGTTTTCAGCAGGTTGTTCATGTAAGAGCAGCAAGTTGTTTCTTTACAGCTGATTGTGTTTAAAGAATCGCCGTTTATTCCTAGTTTTTAGTTGCATTGACAACAATGAAATCGCTTTCTACACTGGTACACGAAGGGGTAAAAGTACGGGTTCTTTTTCCCGGTTTGAGGCATAGTGGATGAATGGCGCTAGGGCTATATTGGTATAGACCAGTCGACAATCGATGGCTGATGTGCCAGTCTACCATTTAGGTCCCTCTAACCTAGAAGCCCTATCAGTTTACAATAAAACATCCACCATAGTGGGGTTTCGAACACATGACTACCTGGCTTGTAGGCAAATGTGCTAACAACTGGACTCCAGGGACCTCCGTCTTCCTTTGTGTCAGTATTTAAAAATCATTAATTCTTTTTTTTTTTTTTTAATCTATTGGTAGTATATGATTCCCTACCAGTTAACAACACAGTGTACACAGAGCTCTAGATGATGCTTAGTTTTCACCCATGTGTTTTTTCAGGCATTCATTTGGCCAGCCACGATTATCAGTGCCAGCCGACCTGCATGTATTTGCCCAGATCATGCAGGATGTTTCTGCTGTCTGATTGTCATTATCCTCTGCCACTGTTCGTGTGATGCCCCTAGGGACAGCTGTAGTGCAGAGCTCACGGGTGTTCTCTTGTCTGTGGCATATGCATACATTGTCAGTCAATGGTGCCGGTGTCTGCCGGGATAATCGAGCTCATTGTCTTCCGCTAACACTGGGCGATTGTTGGTGGGCTGGTGTATCACTGGCAGAACACTGGCAGCAGGGGGGTTTATGAAGTTAGTCTGGACCCTTTATGATGTATCATCGCCACAGAGTTTACACTGTGGCTAGGTCGATCATTTATACAATACACAGTTGTGTTTCGGTATCTGCAGTTTATCAGCCAGCACAGAGTACTAGGGGAAGAGGCTGGTTGAGAGCTTCAGACCTATAGATTTGTATTCCAGAGACTCAGGTTGGAAACCTAGGTAAAGTTTTTGGAAAAAATAGACCCTAAGCCTAACAGCAGTAATACCTGGTAATTATGAAAGACTGTAACTGAAAATGTTCCTTGACTTCTTTATTTCTGGGATGGTAGTCTGGTAGTCTGGTAATCTTAGTTTCAGCTTCATAGCAAACTGGTCACCCCATCTTTGCTCCGCTCCTGTGCCAACAAAAAACACACAGAATGTTTATCACAGTCCCTTGTGGAAAGTTTGACAAACTGCTGTCTCAGCATATCTAGAATACACACGCATTAAAGCATACGGTAGCCATTCAAAGTGCTAACACAAACAGTCCGACATTAGAAATGCATTTGATCATTGCTGGTAACAGAAATCACGAACAGATTAGCAGTTGCCCACGCGATCAATTTTAATCACATACGGGCACCATCAACATTGCGACAACAGTTTCGCGCCATTTTCTGAATCTACAATTCACACCACCACGTTGGACTGGATATCCTACATGATACTGGTTTCTATGATAATAAGATGTTATATATCTTTTAAATTTCATCTTGATTTTACTTACCAACAGAAAATGTTCAGTAAATACATCGACACCTCTAAAAGTCCTAACATCTTAAAGCGATGATCTAAATGTAAGCCCGTAAAAGCTCCGTCTTCCTCTTCAACAGATAGCGAATGGTAACCGTTAACGTCTGATTATACATTCCGCTTGGCTTCCCTTTGTCTCTGTATCATTCTCTCCAAGTACGGATTTTCAGTAATCTTCCATTTCTTCTTCCATTCACATGAATTTAGAATACGTTTCCCCGCCCCGGTGCACCTAGTTTCCCAGAATCCTAAAATAATAATCCTAGAATGTTTCATTTCTCTTACTTCTTCCATTGTTCTTCCTATATCGTATACAGTTCTAACATCCCAGATGCCAGTTCTGGAGATTATCCGAGGTGAAAGGAGGCACCTCGACGATACGGATTCCCCAAACCTTTTTAACTGGAAGAGCCTGCCCTGATCTTGGTTGGTTGGGTTTTTCTGATTTTTTTTTTTTTTACTTGTCTATGGCTGGGTGGTTTTTGCGGCCATTGCATTTTACAGGATGAGATAGCCAACCTCACGCCCAACCCTACCCTTGGTCGCCTCTTACGACATGCGTGTTGGTGTAGTGTTAAAATTGCTTGCTTCACATGAGGACCTCGATGACACGCGGGTGGTGGAATACATAGCTTTTGTGATCTGACTCCGCTACGGACCGTACTGGCTTCGTTTATGCGTTTATAATCGCATTCGCTAGCTCCCCTTGGTCTTTAAATTAATAATTCAGAATCTGAAGTATTTACCGCTTAAGTGACTCACCATTCACATCAATAGTCAGGCTTTGATCTTTGAGACACCCGCCAATCGCTTTGTCTGCGATGTGCGTCCTCTTTCCACCCACTCGACTGTTGTCCGTCTGAATATACCGGCAATCTGGTCTGACCGCCGCACGTGAGGGACCCCCCCCCCCCCCCTTTTCTACTCACCCACCCAACTACTACAGGCATTTGCTCACTCCTCCGAGGTTCCTGTGAAGGGGTTGGTTTGGGCGGGTTGTTGTGGAACTCCAGATATAAATATATGCTGACATCACTGGTCTCTGACGGGGCTAGCTGATTTCCTCTCTACGCTTAGGGCAGTTGTGTAGGCGCGCTGTGTGACGCTGGATTAATTATACATGGTGACGTCTCATGAGTATGACCACTGTGTTACATGCTGGCTCTGTATATGTGTGCTTGTATCTTCAGAAGGATTACGTACATTTGCGGTGTTCATGTGTATTGAGTTTATGAATTTGAGACTGAGTTATGTTTCTGAAAGGAGTTGCATGTTTCTGAGACACTATCGCTACATACAGCTTGTCTATCCGCCGCAGTCTTGTCATATGCTTCAGTATCTGACTTGTTACCTTGGTTAGTTACTATAGAGGTGATAACACGCGAACCACCTGACTGTAAGTTCCTCTGTTGCCTTTGTTAGTTACTATAACAATAATAGCACGCGAACCACCTGACTGTAAGTTGCTATGTTGCCCTTGTTAGTTACGATAGATGATAGCACGCGAACCACCTGACTGTAAGTTGCTCTGTTGGCTTGGTTGGTTACTATAGAGGTGATAACACTCGAACCACCTGACTGTAAGTTGCTCCGTTACCTGTCAGTGTTACGAACTGAAGATTCGGTTATTTTGTTTAAGACAGGCACGCGCTGATACACTATCAACAGCTTTTGCATTCACATCATCAATCTTCTAACCGGTTCGTCCCTGTCTGCCGGTGGGTCAGATAGATAACGTTACTAAACGATTCTCTTTTTTCAATTTCTTGTCCAGTGCTATTCAGGTCTTTTAATCAGGGAACCAATGGTGAGGTAAAGAATTAGCTGGAAAACATTCGTTACTCGCTGATAAAATTTTATTGTCCACCTCATGTTAGTTTTTGTGCATAGATTTAGTTCACTCTCTCACTTATATTATCAGTTTATGATATTAAATTATATATTATTTTATAGACATTATGTTTTAGGTTTTGAGGTTTTGAACAACGAATCAACATGTTGGCACTCGGGTGTAACCCATAAGTGCTCCGTTCTTTTTATAACTCAAGTCAAGATGCTCAGCACAGTGCACATGCACTGTAGCACCGGCAAAGATCCTGAAATACTTTGGGTAGATTTTAACTCCAAATTTTGCAGGGGCAGCGCCGTTAGGCTACTTATTTTTTTTTCCAACTCGAAAAGGATTTGTACGTGCGCCACAATGCACACGGGCGTTCGATCTCACTACCCAGAGGCGGGGGGGGGGGGGGTAGACAGTCAGTGTTATTTGGACACGCTATGAGAAGGAATGGACCTGAGAACTTGGTCACAGCTGGCACGAATGATTTGAAAAGAGCAACAGAAAGAGAATAATTTTTTGACGGCTTGGCCATATGCTAGTGCGAGGCAGGAGCACTGATCCGATCAGTGATTCGCGTGATCGTGTGGGATTACGAAACATCATGATGATAGTGATAGTGTTGGTTGTAGTGGTGGTGGTTGTGGTGGTGGTGATATAACAGGGATTTGAACATAAATACTAGAGGAAACTGGTGAGTAATGAATGTGCTGTAGTTAAAAAAAGCAGACAAAAAAAAAGAGACATGTCCAGACAACACTGGTGTCAGCCAAAGAAGATGGAAATATGTTGGACATTTCCTGAAAGAAGCGAGCAGAATATCAACGAACAGTCACTGAAATGGGACACAACGGGACTAATGAAACATGGACGTCAAAGAGAGACTCTTAGAATAACGTGGATGAGACGACCAAGAGAGACCCTAAGATTAACGTTGATGAGACAAGTCAAAGGCGCTAAAGGGGATTCCATCCACGCTATCGAAAGGAGTGCACGAAGCACAAGGAAATGAAAGTATAGACGGAGAGCCCTATGTGCGCAGAAAGACACAACAATGAAAATGTTATAGCACGTGAGCAAGTCAATTAGTCAGCGATCCCTAAGCCGTACAGCACATAACGTCAGCCCGTGTGTGGTCTTTTAGCGTTCACCAGCTGTAAATACTGGAGGCAAGTTTCGGTTGTTTGTCCACTTCTAAACCTTGGTCTTGTTCCAGAATTTGACTTTTGCGTGTTGATCAGTTTGGCTGATCACAGTGTTGGTTTCTCACCTGTCAAGCAGATGCACGCCTACTTCAAAGGAAACCCGCTAACTAATAGCCTTTCACGACATGCTTACGCGGACAGTGGGTCTATAGTTCTCCCCCCCCCCTCCCACCCCCCCCCCACCCCCCCCCAAATGGGAGAACGTGCGTGTATGTGAAAATGAGTGAGTAAGTGAGGTAGGGAGGGAACGAGAGAGAGAGCGAGCGAGTGAGAGAGCGCAAGAGAGAGAGAGCGAGAGAGATGCAGCAATTGCGAGCATTTCTAGGCGCTCAAACCTCCTGTCTGTCAAAGTATTGGACACAAAAGATTAGAACACCCCAAACCTTTATATAAGCCAACCAGTCAATCAATCAATGAACCAATCAAACAACCAAACAACCAACAGTCCAGTCAATCGAACAACCAAACAATCAAACAAACGGCATCTAACAAGCAATAAACCAATCAATCAGCCAATAATCACCAAACGAGTCTCTATCCTATGATCTGTCTCGGGTCACGACTGTTCAATCGGTGTATCTGTCACACGAAATATTGAGTTGCATTGTTCTAACTACACAATGGAAATGAATTACACAAACATATAACATATTAGTTATTGATTTATAATTTATAAAATCATGATCCAGAAATTTACATTGAGAAGTATGTCTAATAAGGAAGTGTTTATTCTGTGTTTGAAATTTAAAAAACAAAATACTTAGACTGATATAACGTATGTGTGTGCTGCGTTCAGGCACATCGCAACAAGCAAAAACATTTTGAAAGCGGGGTTGGGGGGGGGGGGGGTTGGGGGCATATATCAAGGAAACCACATAGTCCTAACTCCTTCTTTTTTAAAATTTAAATTCAGTTTTAAATTTAAATTCAGTTATTATCTTCACGAACTACTTAGAGTTTGTTTGTTTTAGTATCCAGAAGCCATGAGGTGTTAACCCTTAGGCTCGGTATTATGGATATCGCAACCTTTCGGCCTTGATTCCATTTTAAATACCGTAAATCTGGGAGAAAATGTGGCTTTTCTGCCCACCCCCGGGGGTGAACCCGGACCACAAGGAGTTCGTCACCCGCTCACCGCGCAATCCGGTTTAGCCAACTACGCTAGAGAGACGGGCGAACTACTTAGAGAGATGATATTTGCATGAACAGGAAAAAAAAACGATGACTCTGTTGTGCGTCAGCGCTGGACATGTGTGTGTTGCAAAGTCGTTGCACTGTTCGCTTCGTGCTCCCAAACTCCTGAGTTCAGTTTTGGACTGGTTTCCTAGGTTTGCGAGTACCAATATTTCGTAGATCCCCGAGGTTCGTTGTCGAAGACACGGGTTATGTTGTTTGTGAGCGACCGTTCGTTTTTTTTTTTAACCCAAGACATGGAAGATTGTGGTGAGAACATAAAGGTAGGCGCAAAAGAAAAACTGTGAAAGAATTGTGGTGTATCATTGGATTGATTTGTACTAGTTAATTACTGTATAGGGGTAAATTGGCTAGCTCCATACCTTCATATCTATTTTAACATGGTTATTTATTTCTTTTAGCTGTTTAAAATTCACTAGACAGGTATGCAGATTTCAAACTAGATACTGTCTGTGGAGGAGAGGGGGTGGGGGGGGGGGTGAAGATCATGTCGATTAGCAATGGCATTCAGCACCCACAGTTGAATATCCAGGTAAAGTTAACAAAAAAGAGGTTCTTTTGTCTTGAACAAGTAACAAGAGGTGGTGGCAGAAATAAAAAGTAAATGATAACAAAGAGAATGGAATGATCAAGCCTGTTTTAAAAACATGAGAGTTAATAATGTGTAAGAAAATCAGCAAAACACTCAAATTAAGAAATGTCAGATGGTGCCGATACATAAAATTTCCATATTTCACATAACCTGGACAGTGAGACCGTCAAACCGATTAGCTGGAGATGTTCATACACAGGCACAGAAACCTGGAAAGTGAGACCGTCAAACCGATTAGCTGGAGATGTTCATACACATGCACAGAAACCTGGACAGTGACCGTCAAACTGATTAGCTGGAGATGTTCATATACAGAAACCTGGACAGTGAAACCGTCAGACCGATTAGCTGGAGATGTTCATACTCAGGCACAGAAAATTGGACAGTGAGACAGTCAAACTAATTAGCTGGAGATGTTCATACACAGGTACAGAAACCTGGACAGTGAGACCGTCAAACCGATTAGCTGGAGATGTTCATACATAGGTACAGAAACCTGGACAGTGAGACCGTTAAACCGATTAGCTGGAGATGTTCATACACAGGCACAGAAACCTAGACAGTGACCGTCAAACCAGTTAGCTAGAGATGTTCATACGTATAATAGTTGATCGCTTTAACGGAAAAATAAAACACAAAACAATCAAGTACAGAGTTATTAAGAGACTGAAAATGATAAGACCAAAATGACAGAAGCATATACGAGACGTGAAATTGTTCGGTCGTATTAAAACATGGAACGCTTTTAATTAAAAAAAAATTTTAAAAAAAAAAACAAGACAGGAAAGATTAGTTAGACAGGCGAGAAGAAGTAGATAACGATACAATTGGCAAAATTACATCACGATATAGATGAACAGCGATCTAAGAGACTGTACAACCAGAGGGAGATACGATGTTGGAGACATACAGCAGCCAACCTTTATTGCAGAGACAACACCTTGTTGATTGATTAACGCAGGTAGCATGATCTAAGCAGCCAAATTCCAATAGACAGCAGTAGTGAATGATATCTACACTTACAGGTAACAGCTGGTGCTAAATCTGAGTGCTTTGTCCTCCCGCTCATCGGGTGTCAGGCGTAGAAGTCGCAGCATCGTCTCCGTCACTCTAGGAGTCGCAAAGAGCTCAAGGCGCCAGAGTGTCCGACTCACACATTATGAAATGTTTGTTTGAATCTGTAACCCTGGGAATCAAACTGTACACTACAGGAAAAATACCAGAGCTGACCCAAGTTCCACAACTTAATCGCTTTAAAAACAGCAAAACGTTGAAACCAGCCTATAAGGATTGGTGGCCAACTGGAAATCAATTAATTGCGGATATGGAGTTGCCCTGGCTATTTCTTCTCTATCCTTGTAGTGCACATTTGGCATTCCACCAATAATGTGATCATTTCTGAGTAGAGGATCAACTATGAGATTCTTCAGAGTGTAAACGTATAAAAATTGATAAACAACAGGAGTCGTCAGACAGGTTGGTGGACTGGGATGTATACAGTACAGGGGCATAAGAATGCATGTTTGAAGTGAGAACTGTTTGTGCGAAGAAGAGCAGTTGCTTGCAATGTAAAATTATATTTATTTTGTTGCGTTGAACGTCTATATGTTTATGAAAGTGAACTTATAAATTGAATGAATTTATTTAACAAGTGACATGGAAGTAAGGTCAAGATTTACTGGGGTGGCTGTAGAGTTGACGGTATCTATATATTTCACTTGGTAGTATCGTGTTGCTAATGTGTAGCGTGTGTAGCGTGTTGCTAATGTGTAGCCTGTTGCTAATGTGTAGCGTGTTGCTAATGTGTATCATGTTGCTAATGTGTAGGGGCACTGGCTATTATTGTTAGGCGGATACGTACTATGCTTGTGTTGGTGTATAAGTACTGATTAATAGCAATGAGGGAGATTCTAGGAGTTACTGGCTAGTTTATCGTTGAGTGAAACAGATTCTGATATCAGTTGTAACAAATGGTAGGCTGTTGTTGTATTTGAGGTCTTATAGTGTGAGTAGCAATTGGGCCCATTGTAGTAATAACTTGGTATAACATCTTGTGTTGCATGGTGTGTTTTGGGGTTAGCTTATGGGTGAAATTAGAAAAATACGACTTTGTAGTTGTGTTCCTTAATTAACAAAATTGTTAGCTGTTGTTCATTCCATCGTTAATTTGTTGAATGTAGGTGTTATATCACTATTTAGTTGTGGTCGTCTTTATACTACTTTACTGTAATGATAATAGGTAAAACACTTTTGTACCTCCGCTATTAGCTGATCATCTGGGGTATAGACTTATTACTGCACTCTCCACATAGGTAAATCTTTGATCCTCTCATACATTCTTTAACTGTTATTCTTCTCGTCTGACTCTTTCCATTTTGATATGTCTCTTCTTCTGTATCTCCCTCTAAAATTAACCGGTTACTCAAGTATCAAGACAAACATTCTAGCCATCTAATATGTCATTCTCTCACACACGGACAGGTAACGACTTCTGGGGTATACGAGAAAGCAGGTGAGCTTGTGAAACATGAGAACTACTGACGTTCACTTAACACTACTCATGTTCTATCATGTCGGTGCCAAGGTATTGACTGCACCACGGTGCTGGCATTGTGAATTAAAGTAGATCTCTCAAGACGTCTGGACAACGGCATCATTGAAACGTTGAATAAGTACACGAAATTTAGCTCGCCGATTTCAAGCACGTGCATTTATGTAAGGCAATTAAATGCTCTTTTTCTACGCCAGTGACGCCTCGAGCAAATAAACCTAGACTCAGAGTGGCATAGACAACTCGGCACTCGCATCTGAAGGTCATGGGTTCAAATCCAGATTGTGCTATACTTTTTTGTTCATTACTTTGTCTCCTAGGTCGACCCAGCCTTTAATGTGTCCAAGGAAATGTCATGGCAAGTAAAGGCGGCGGGGGTGATACTGAACACATTACACACCCAGTGCCCATTGGTCTATCAAATGTAGGCCTAGCCCGATATACCCAATACGTCTTAAGGGGTGGAAAAGTTGTCCTTTATCTTGTTTGAATTTTTGTAATCGGTTCTGGGTGGGTGATATGGACAACATCACGTCCGACGCCTTTATCTGGAGCACTGTTTCTGCTATCCATTCTAGGCTGGCTCACCTCTGAACGAAGGTCACATTTTTTTAGGAAACAAATCGTATCGATGCGGATGCAATTATTTGCCTTCTAGTTCTTAGCCCCCCCCCCCTCCCCCCGGGCCCCCAGCCATTTTCTGCTTTGTCATTAACCTAATAGTTAATCCCTGAGAAGCTCATTTCAAGGCTAGTGTTGTCATTCATGGAAGCAACAGTCGTGGAATTGAACAGGCTGGCTTATAGAACTGTGGATCTCAGATGTCCACCTTCTCCCGTAGCTTATCGCGTTCGTGGTGTACCCAGTTGTTGCCAGATTCTCCATACTGAGGTGGGACAGACACCGAACTGGCCACCTTCAGAGCGCCAAGCAAACAGCTTAACCATTTTGTCACGAAAACGACCGCTTCCCCTAAAGCCATATGCTCTTCACAGCTGAAACACGAGAGGTTAGTTACGTATGCTTTACAGGACGTTGCAGAACCAACCACTACAGCGCCAGGCTGTTGTGTGGTTTCTCTAGGCAAATTTACGTCCAGTAGTTTGCCATTGCTTTCTGGACGATCGGCCCCCTGATACCACTGTCGAAACCAAGGCAAGGCGCATAGCCTGCAGATGGGATCGAACCCGGCACCCCGGCATTATGAAGCGTTCGCATCGACTTAACCACAGGGCCGACCTGAAACACAAGGGAAATGTAAAAGCTCTTGCCCTTTATTGGGTACACTTTTTGCAGTTTCTTAGTTCGATGTCCCTACTGAATTACCCAGCACAAACCAAGAGAATGGGAACGATGTATAAAACCCTGCGACCCCACAAACCTAACCCGACGGAAGAAAACCAATAAGGAACGCATGCAACACGTTCAGATTTTCATTTTTATTGAGACCAGCTTCCCTATCGGTTGGCTTCAGTCTAGGCAGTCGTGTAGGTTTGATGATTTATAGAACAAATATCCATACCGTAACTATATTGTTTCGTTTCCTGTCTTGTTTTTTTCAAGCCAGTATTGTTCAATGTTTTATGGTGATTCTGCAGATACACCCCAAATCAAATGCTAGAAAGATCGGCAGAATATTTTTAAGAACTACTGAACCCTGAAAGCGAGGTAGATAACATCAATTGTGTGTCTAACAGAAGTTACCAACATGAATCAAACTTGCAAACATCAGAAGTAAAAGCTGTTATACAGAATAGTCCTAAAAACAGAGCAGCTGGTTTAGATGGAATAACAACAAAAGCTATTCAAGCATGTTGCTAAACTGGCATTAAATGGCTAACAAGAATTTTAAATACAGTATAGGAAGAAAAAAAAACAGTTCTACTGGACTGGCGGCATTCAATATAGTAACAGTTTGAAAATAGAAAGGTAACACACGAGACTGTATCGTACAGAGGTATATCACTCTTGAGCCACAAAGGAAAAACGTATGCGCAGTTATTAGACCAGAGAGTTAGACCTATAAGTAAACAGAACTTAACTACATCACAATTTCGTTTCAGGAAAGGAAAGGGTTTCACAGATGCATTATTTAAACTAAGACAAGTTTACGAGAAAACCACTCCTTTAGTCCTCCTTCCAAGCCTACCCCCACCCCACCCCATACTTCTTCTAGTAGGTAGGATGTTTTTCCCCTATGGTCATCACTGAGGGATCGACCGTACTAGTCGTCAAAATGTCCAACTTGTTACTTGATAACTGTCCCAGTTCAACATTGTTCTTCCACCAACGTATCTAACCGCTTGTTAGTTATCCCAATCACTCGTACTGGTGTTCTTTAGCCAACGTGTCTATCCGCTTGTTAGTTGTCCCAATCACTCGTTCTGGTGTTCTTCCACCAACGTATCTATCCGCTTGTTCGTTGTCCCAATCACTCGTACTGGTGTTCTTCCACCAACGTATCTATCCGCTTGTTGTTGTCCCAATCACTCGTTCTGGTGTTCTTTAGTCAACGTATCTATCCGCTTGTTTGTTGTCCCAATCACTCGTACTGGTGTTCTTCCACCAACGTATCTATTCGCTTGTTAGTTGTCCCAATCACTCGTACTGGTGTTCTTTAGCCAACGTATCTATTCGCTTGTTAGTTGTCCCAATCACTCGTACTGGTGTTCTTTAGCCAACGTATCCATCCGCTTGTTTGTTGTCCCAATCACTCGTCCTGGTGTTCTTCCACCAACGTATCTATCCGCTTGTTAGTTGTCCCAATCACTCGTCCTGGTGTTCTTTAGTCAACGTATCTATTCGCTTGTTAGTTGCCTCGCGGTTTATCACCAGCGAGACTGTGGATCCACGTTAAGTTCCTTTGAGGGCAACGCGCCAGCACCCATTTAAACCATATTTATTAGTTACGTTGTATGTAGCAGAACTGAGTCGCGCTGACCGCAGAAGAAAGCAATCCACATTCTTTGGGAACGTTATGAGAGGAGATCAGCTGCAAAACGTGAAAACAGGAAAGATAGATAGAAGCCGTGACGCCAAGAGATAAGATGGTAGACAGGATGGCATCATGTCATCGCGACAGTTTGGCATCACGTCTCGGAAATGATGGTCTGTACACGTAAAGGGCGGCTATGGGCAGACATTGTAACATGAAGATCACACGGCGCAGGCTCAGGATCGATACAGTCCCGTATAATGTGAGCACCTCACAGACAATTATTAATTACATTTATGACAACAGCATTCTGAACCCATCTCCAAAAGTTTCTTGAATGTATATTTTTTTAAATGCTGGCTGTTTTGTTTCGTGCTTTGAAACACTACTACTGTGGACTTTTTTTGAGCAAGCCACATCCAAGCTAGGATAGATCAAACATGTCTTCACGCCACTCTGCTATCGGCAGGCAGCCTAATGCATTAATGATTCTTCCGGCCGCTTCTATTTGACAACCAGGTCTGTGATTTCTCCTGACATCTTCACGCCGTTTCCTCGCACATGTTATCGAGTGAATCATTGTGCTGTTTCCCCCATGCTAATGGAGCTAATATCACAGCAGGCTTCACAATGAGATCAGACTGACCACACGGTATTGGAAAAACTGCGCCCTATGCCGTCATCTTTCTGTGCCTGCTGTGAAATGATAATGAGGTTTATATATTCTACCTTAGGAATTTTGTTGCGAACAACAACC
>CAJHNH020003557.1:815026-930026 GCA_905116865.2 Candidula unifasciata | reverse complement strand
CTTTCTGAAGCCCTGACTCCAGTGTACGTATTCTTACGCCAACGTTTCTCTGCCTATGGCCAAGTTTCCCCTATTCTTGTACTGCACGCTGGAATTCTGCCACGGACGAGGGTATACGTTCACTGTAGCTAGTGTTTCCACAGAACAAAAACTAAGCTCGATTCTTGTGTTACAGTTACAGGGCTCTGTTGTAAAACACTTGTTTCTGATTCTAAATAAACAGTCTAGTACACGTTGTTATTCTCATGAGATGCTCACAACCCACATACGCGTCAGCTGATTTACTTTGTTTGAAACTCGTCATAGCATTGGCAGACAACCTGTAATAGTTAATCTTGCAGGAGGCTCACCTGAGCGTGTAAAGTTGAACATGCAAACAGATTACTTTCTATTCGGATACGTATACTTGGTACATGAAACGAACTCAGGCCCAGCTCCGCCCATCTACACACTCAATGAATGCCGGAGTTCGACCAGGACACTGTGATTGGACGTTCAGACTCCGCCTTAACCTGTGAGACGCGCAAGTGTAAGTGGCAGGGATGTCACCTTGGTCGACGCTCCTACCTCTGTATTACAGGATGTGAGCGCCTTTAACGACCCCATAACATGTGCAATTGGCCCTAACTCCATCTCCCTCTCCCACACGTCGAGCCTAGATCCCACAAGAAACTGCAATCTACAGCAGTACACTGAGACACCCCTGTAACCTTAAGCAAAGTGGACCAGCCTGACCAGGCATCAATGAAAGGTGATCTGGTGTGTAGATGGGCGAAGCTGGGACAGAGTTCGTTACTAGTTCCATATACTTTAGTGTTGTGTGTATCTGTGTGCGCCAATTATGAGTATTGTTTATGCGTGTGAGTGTGTGTGTACTCGTGCGGGCTTGATAATTCTCGAACTGCCTGCATGAAATAATACTATCGCTGTCTGACCGGATAGTAATAAGAGAGCGCAGTCTGCCTGATTAGTTCACAACCAGCTAATAGCCCGGGTCATGTTGCCCTTTATTTCCTAAGACCAGCCGTTATTTCCAGTCCACTGACATTCTAGCGACAAGTCTGGGTAATATTGCTGGGCCGAGTCATCGATCCAAATGCGTGTGGGCTTTCTGCAGATTTCCTCGTTATTCATCAGGGAAAGTGTAGTCCGTGTGCTCAGACGTTGGTTTATGTTTCTTAGTTTGAGAAATAAGCATCATGGCATTCCAGCCCCACCTTCATGCACTACTTCCCCAACATCAGATCCAATAGGGTCTAGATACTGAACATTCTGTGAGCGTCTGTGACCAAGGGGTTGTGAATGCAGTTTCAGAATCCCGACATGCTAAAGTTCGAGGTCACCTTCAGGCAGCTTGGTAACAGTGATATCTTTTTTTTTTTCAATTTGACATCACTCTAGCGGTATGCCTTCTGAAATTAAAAGCAAATTACTGGATGTAAACCACAACCATCTCTTTTATGCTTAAGTTGATTTAGGAAATAAGTGCAACTGATAATTTCAGTAACACACCTGATGTATATGCGACAGATTCAACAATCCAGCAATCGATCCTGTATAAAAATGTACTTACATAAGGTTAGTTGCGTATCCTTTACAGGACGTTGCAGAACCAACCCTAACAGCCGCTGGCTGATGTGTGGTTTTTCTAGGCAACTTTACGTCTAGTAGTTTGCCATTTCTTACTGGACGGTTGGCTTTCTTGAAACCACTGTCGAAACCAACGCAAGGCGTATGGTCTGCAGCTGGGATCGAACCCGGCATCCCAGCATTACGAAGCGTTCGCATCGACTTGGCCACAGAGCCGACGTATTTACATAACAACAACAATTACAGGGTCTCAGTCAGCTACGACGAGTTATGACCGAGTTAAGTTCCGACTATAGGGTGGTAAATCGAAATGTTCGGACTTCGAATTTAAATGTTTTCATTCAAACAGGTGTTCGCAGTTTCACACAAAAACAAAAAATGCAATCTACGTTCATATAATCAGAAACTGCTGAGACCCAGTCGTCAGTTCCGGGAACTTTTTGAACATACGAATGGAGATGTCTTTATTTCTTTACTATTTTTCTTTACTTATTTTGCGTGCAGTCGTAAGTGCAGCTGGTCCTAAGTCTATAGGTCGTAAGTGTGTGTGTTTCAGTTATTTTCTAGAGTATCGATAGATTTTCCAGTGAGTTTACCGTGGGATCGACATCCAGTAGCATGTCGCTGATAACTCGTTTCATGGCGAGGCCACATGTTAACAGAAATCGGAACGGTAACGTTGTATCTGATAATGATAGTAAGCAGCCGGGCGAAGGTCCACTCACACCAGAGCTTCGGGGCAAGGTGTCCGCCAGCAAGAAGTCCTAGTTCCCAACACTGTGTTTAGCATACATAAAATAATTATAGAAAAATTCCCCATCCGGTGTACACGCCTCCACTTTTGCAGACAACCTAGTTACATGAACGTGTGAAGAATATACTAGTACAGCTAATACTGCAGGCTTTATCAGTGTAGGCTGTGTGGCCAGAAATATTGTCCAAGTGGTTGAGATGTTTGTGTTGAGCAATGAGAGTTTCCGGTTTTCTTTCTTATTCATTCGATTTGTTCGCGGGTGCAAGTTTTCATATATCCGTGAGTTCGTACCTGACGCTATGGAATAGACGAACTGGTCGATGCTGTAGTAAGCAAGCGAGAAACTGCTTTTTAGAAGAGGGTAGGGAGGAGGCAATAAAACTTGATGCACTGTAACAGCGTCCACACTTAGAACTGGTAGCAGTGCTAGTAGACACACGCTGCTACTTAAATGTTGCTTGATTTCTTGCCTGTTTGCATCTCACTAGTTGTTAGCTTTTTTTTTTAAAATTTTGTCTTTAATTTCTCTGTGGAGTCGATTTCCAGCTTCTGTGAAAGACACTTGAGCCCTGGAGCCTCTGCTACTGTTGTGTTGTGTGTATGCGAGTGAGACTGGCTAGCAGGGAACATGTTTCATAGTTATCTTTATTCACAGCTGGCACTAGAGCTTAGCATTATGATTTAACCCAAACAAGTGTTGTGTGTTAGTCGTGTTTTGTGGCTGAAGTGCTATATCGATATGTTTGTCCATGAGAATGAAGGAAGAAATGAATGCAGAAAGGATGTGAGCTAAGCGTCCGAGAGGAAACAGACTAAACACACACAAATGTTGACAACAACAGTCCTGAAACTATGACTGTGGAAAAAAATTGTCAACGGGAGCGGGTCTTGCCAGTCACACTCGTCATCGCCATGGGCTGTGAGTCCCATTACTCCTCATAGCACAATATGACACTATCGTCCGGAAAGACGGAAAGGTGCCAGTTAGTCAGGGTCCATGTTTGACATATTTAGTGGAAGCTGTGAGAGGAGAGCGGCGTGGTCGGGGAGAGGAGACTGCCAGCAACAAGGCAACCTGCCAGCGACCAGGCAACCTGCCAGCAACCAGGCAACCTGCCAGCGACCAGGCAACCTGCCCTGATTGTAGACATATTTTGTAATTTACAGAATTAGCGAACTCGCTGGTGGCAACGTTCACAGTCAGAGGGTCACAGCCGAACATCTCAAGATGATTGTGTCCTTTGTCTGCATGTGTGTATAATCACCGCCTTTTTGTAGGATGAATTTTTCGCTGTTTTCAAACCCCACCCTGGTTGTTGCTGGGAGCCCTAATATAACCTGACTGTTGAACGGGGTTTATGTGACCTCTCCTCAGGTAATCCTCATCCGAATAGTGGTACTTTATGTCACAGCGTGTTTATCGCTCAGTGTGATGTCCTAGTGAGGTAGAAAGTTAGTCAGTTCTTCATGTGTCTAGTCTAAAGGACTTACCCAAGGGAAGTAAGAAAGGCGCCCATGACGGAAATAACAGTTAGGTGTTTTAAAAGAACAAAAATAGGGGTACATCAGTGATCTTTAGCAGCCTAGTTTTCCAATGAAAGTTCATGCCTCTTCAATCCTGACTGTTTCCTGACAGTTTATGAAGTTCGCTTTGCTTATATTGTTTATTTCCACATACGCTTTTTCGCGTGGTCTGCGAGGGTGTATCGGCTGTGTGCTCGCCTGCCAGCTCAAACATTTTTACCTAAATCTGCATTGTGTCATTTTTCAAACCACTGGCTTCCAGATCGGCTTCTACGTGCTCTACCCTGTCTGGATTTTATATGATTTTGTAACCGTCGGGTGGAGGTGGGGTGGTGGGGGGGGGGAATAACATTATAGTTGAACAGGGTATGTGGATTATTATCAGGGGACATCTCCTCCTGTGTACCTCTGGAATACATCCTGAAATACGACTCATCAGCCTGGACTTATGCCCCTAAATGGCCAGCAGCTGTGAGATTTGGGATAAAATATATTCATTCTATATCCAGAGTGTTCTTATAATGAACGAACAGGTCGAAATAAATGGCGACAGATTTAAACGCACACACGGAGAAGAGAGTTAAGGACGGAGATAAACAAAATGGTAACAAACAGTGAGAGAAGTGCAAGAGATAGCTCAACACAGGCCCGGCTGGCTAGAGTTGATTAAGAGCTCATGCTCCAGTGTAATATAAAGTAGAAAAGGAAAAGCAAAATTACAACAGTAAAATATACAGGATGTCTAATACTGAGCATAAAAATAGCCAATTAGCCAAAGAGTTTGTCTTATCGCCTGGTCTGTCAAACACCCACAGCCAGACAGAAGTTCGACTTCTCGAATGTCTGATGGGAATTACAACCAGAGGAGAACCGATTCCGTATCTGGCATCATCAGACATGCGGATGAGCTATGATACATTGTCGAGTCTGAAAGCAGTCTGCACTCCAGGGTGGGGATGCTGATTAACCCTTAGTTTCCCAGAAATTATAAATTCTCTAAATAGTTTGCTCTGTAAATAGCAAAGAAGTCAAATAGCTTATTGAGGGCCTATGCTCCAGTGGGGTTTAGAAAGTCAGAAGAAGAAGACAGCACTGTCGCATATCTTGGAGCTTGTACAGATTCAGCAATAACTTGCAATATTTATTGTATCTTGTGCTAGCAGAATATGTTACATAAAAAGTTGCCTCAACATCTCCCCCCTCCCTCCCCCCGCCACCCTCTCATCTCTTTTCTCCCCTCTTCCCCCACCCTGACAGAAAAATGTATATTGGAAAAAGGAGAGCTCGCACAATATTTGTAGTATATGTGTGTGTGTGTACATACCTGCGTGCGTGCATATGTATGTATGTTTGTGTGTGTGTGCGTGTGTGAAAACTATCCCCCTTATTTGTTAAGGACAAAAAGAAATATAAATTAACAACATAACAGAATGCAGGGCTGGGGGGAGGGGGAAGGGGGCGGGAGGGGCGTATACATCCGGGTCATGTAGATGGTGGCAGTGACAGGCCGTTAGAGCGAGAACTCAAAGGATGGGGCAGTCGCTTAGTTTGGCAGGCTGTCTTGTAAGAATCGTCCCTGTTATCGCCGTTCTTCATGAACCTGGGAAGAGTTGGCCCAGAAATGGCCTAGCTTGTTGGAGAAGGCCCAGACACCAAGTCCGGGCCAACCGATTGCTGCATTAAAAAAACCTAGATGATTTTGAAAACGTTGTCAAGTTCTCCGACAGTGCCGAAATGTTTACAATTCGATCAACCTAGGAAAAATGTTAACAAGTTGACCACAAGTTAAAAAGCTGTCAAGGTGATGACCATGGAAAAAAGTTGTTAACAGAAGAATGATTTCTTTTTCTAGTCTGAAAAAAACTCTGCCCACCCTAGAAAGGAAGTCGTCAAACCACTTGTTAACTGCACAAGGATTTCATGTAACAACACAAAGATAAGAAACCCATCCTTAACAAAAGTCACCTAGCAAAGGCAAAACCTTTGGCCAAAAGAGACACTTGTGGAAGTCACACTTTACGGGCCGCTTAGTGAATTACAAAAGACAGTGAAATTCATACTAGAGACAGCTTTGCAGATATAGATAATTTATTTCATGCGAACGAAAGAAGAAAGAAGAAGTAAGCAGAAAACTAGAAAAGCAGATATACTGGAATTGTGACAGGTAACAAACACTTCAGGCAAAAATATTAACAGAAATCAGACATTCGTAACCAAAAGATATAAAAAATATTAAAAAGGATAGCTCGCACAATAATTGTAGTATGTGTGTGTGCGTACGTGAGTGCTTGTGTGTGTGTGTGTGCGTGCGTGTGTTTATATATGTGTGCGTGTGTAAACTTTCCCCTTTCTTCGTGATCTAGGTTTTGCATATTTTCTTTTATAATAATATTTATACTTCTTTAATAATGTTTATACTTCTATAATAATGTTTATACTTCTATAATAATGTTTATACTTCTTTAATAATGTTTATACTTCTATAATAATATTTATACTTCTTTAATAATGTTTATACTTCTATAATAATGTTTATACTTCTATAATAATATTTATACTTCTTTAATAATGTTTATACTTCTTTAATAATGTTTATAAACGATGATAATTTTATTTTGTTCAAACAATTAATATAATTTAATATGTGTACTTTAAAAAAAAATACGGCTATTTATATAAGTTTAAGAAATTAACCACTCCGTCTCTCTTTATGTCTCTCTTTCTCTCTCTTTGTCTCTCTCTCTCTTTCTCTCTCTTTCTCTCTCTCTCTCTCTCTCTCTGTCTCTCTCTTTCTCTCTCTCTTTCCCTCTGTCTCGGGAGTTGGAGATGAGTGGAAATATCTAGGGTAGAGGAGGCAGAGGCCGACCAAGAAAAACGATACTTGACGGTTTGAGGCGATGACATGGAACAAAATCATCAGTGAAATTGATTCTAAATACTAGGGACCGAGCTCTCTCTCTCTCTCTCTCTCTCTCTCTCTCTCTCTCTCTCTCTCTCTCTCTCTCTCTGTGTGTGTGTGTGTGTGTGCGTGTGTCATTTTCTCTCTCTCTCTCTTTCTCTCTCTTTCTCTCTCTCTCTTTCTCTCTCTCTCTCTCTCTCTTTCTTTCTTTCTCTCGCTCTCTGTTTGTCGCTTTCTCTCTCTCTCTCTCTCTCTCTCTCTCTCTCTCTCTCTCTCTCTCTCTCTCTCTCTCTGGGCTTGGTAAGGCACATAGTGATGATAACCGAGAAAAGTCTAAGGGTGACCTAAGCTAGTATTTGTAATGTTTCGACCAGCATAATAAAACAGCTGCCTCATGGATGTAATCACCTAAACACAGTTTATCTCAGTTTATCATGAATTGTATCCACGGCAACAACCTTTCTCGTCTGCGCTATAGACACTGATGCTTGGCTTGCTTTCAACTAATTGTTGTGTGTATTCTGTCAAATGTACAAGTGTATTGTGTGGTTACACAAGAGTAATTAACCAAACTCAAAAACAAGACAAGGAACCTAGGACTACGTGTAATAATCCTTTTGATTCTCCTTCATCACCACTAGAACCTCCTAGAGCCTCCCCTGTTCATCACAGTAATAATCCTTTTGATTCTCCTTCATCACCACTAGAACCTCCTAGAGCCTCCCCCATCACAGAGCCTCTCACAAAGCCTCCCCCATCACAGAGCCTCTCTCAAAGCCTCCCCCATCACAGAGCCTCTCTCAAAGCCTCCCCCATCATAGAGCCTCTCACAAAGCCTCCCTCATCATAGAGCCTCTCACAAAGCCTCCCTCATCACAGAGCCTCTCACAAAGCCTTCCTCATCACAGAACTTCTCTCAAAGCCTCCCTCATCATAGAGCCTCTCACAAAGCCTCCCTCATCATAGAGCCTCTCACAAAGCCTCCCTCATCATAGAGCCTCTCACAAAGCCTCCCTCATCATAGAGCCTCTCACAAAGCCACCCCCATCACAGAGCCTCTCTCAAAGGCTCCCTCATCACAGAGCCTCTCACAAAGCCTTCCCCATCACAGAGCCTCCCTCAAAGCCTCCCCCATCACATAGTCTCTCATAAAACCTCCCCGACTATAGTCTTTTCCATCACAGAGCCTCTTCTAAAGCCTCCAAAATCACAGTGCCTAGCCCCCCCCCCCCCCACCCATCTCAGTCAGAGCCTCCTAGGTCCTCCCCCACCTTCAAATCTTCCCCTTCCGGCTCCTCCTTTCTCATGTCACCATCTCTATAATTTTACCACCCCCCCCCCCCCCCCCCCCCCCCCCGGTGTGATCCTCCTCCTACCTTTACGATATAGAATTTCACGGCCAC
Source organism: Candidula unifasciata (assembly GCA_905116865.2). Lineage (NCBI taxonomy): Eukaryota > Metazoa > Mollusca > Gastropoda > Stylommatophora > Geomitridae > Candidula > Candidula unifasciata. The sequence goes on along the minus strand of CAJHNH020003557.1, from coordinate 921,856 downwards.
CGGGGTCCTAACTGAACAAACTACAAATGTCTTTCTTAATTATATAACAAGTCATAGCACCATATACCTTGACCCCCTCTGACCCCTAAAACCCTCACCTGACAAGTCGGCTACTAGGTATTCTTAGAGGTGCGAGGTTAATGTAACCTCACGAGCAATCTCTATGTTATTCCTCTTTACACCTGCTGAGCCTCACCGAATCTCACCAGCCTCCCTCGAGTTTTTCCTATACCCCTGGACCTCAAGGATTAATCCCTAAATACGACCTTTCCGTCTCGCCTTATACTACTCCAGTGATATGCTACCAGTGTCAGCTGTGGACTTTTACTACAACTATGACAAGAGCTCATCAACGAACGCTACATCTGCCCCCGACACTTTGATGAGGTACAAGGTGGAAGAGAAGAAGAAGATAAAGAAATGAAAGATAAGTGTCTTAGAAGAACTGTGAAGTCGCAAGAAAAGTCACAAATGAAGACATTAGAAAACAAACGAATATGTACAGTTTATTAGTGTTGATTTAAGTCGTTCTTATTGTGTATAATCCGTACAGGGGTACTGACTGTCCATTACAGCTAAGTGAAATGTTTTCCACTTCAATGAGAACCCTTGTTGCTTTCTTTGTTGTTATTTTCATACGTCTAAATCACCACCTTCTCTATTTTTACCTGTCTTGCCAGTATTATTTGAATAATTTACTCTCATTATCATTTTTTTTTTTCTTGTATTTTTACCTGTAAGTTCTGATTTCTTGTGAAGTGGGTTCTAATTTGTTTTGCACACGTGCTGACAGGTGAGAAAAGAGGACAGTTTCAACAACCAATACTATTTCATTGTGCTTTCTTGTCGGGGTCCATTGAATCGCAATCGCTTTTGTTGCCTGTATAATCCGGTCTATCGCCATTAAAAATTATACAGTTAATGAAAGATATCCCTGTCGTACTCCTGTTTTTAATTTAACACATAACTGTTAGTTTTCCCGTCGTGGAGGGCTCGGCGTGTAGTGTCGCTACGTGTTACCTTTGTTAAATAAATGATTTTCTGTGGCGTCCTAAGGTGCCTCATCAATTTCCAGAGAGATTCTTTATCAGCGCTGTCAGTGGCCCTATCGTAGTCCACAATTGAAACATAAAATAGCTGTTAAAATCTGTTCGTTGCTTTTTTATTGTGTTTAATGTCATTCTAATTATTGCCCGATCTGTTTGATCTGTCGGCAGCCTATTGACCTATTTGTCAGATACATTTCTTAAATCCCCGAATGGCCTTTCAAAAACAATCTCACAGGAACTAATAATCATTTTATTTTTATTTCCTATATATATTTCTGATTTTTTTTTTGTTGGGTGGGGGGGGGGGGGTGAAAGGCGGGGGGAGGGGGGAGAAGGGGGTGGGGGGTCGTCAGATATTCTTATCTTCAGTCTGCTGTATTTCTTCATAATCCCAGGTTCTACAGTTAGTGCAGTAATTATGTTCAGATATTTGTATTCTGTTTGCTCAATTTTCGCTGGCATATCATGTTGTCCAGCAACTTTACTGTTCCGTGATACAGTTTTATAATTTCCTTTTTAGACCTACTATTTGAATAAATAGTTCTATTAATGGAGGAGCTAGCTAATTCGTCCAGAAAAAGATTGAGTTAAGCCATTTCCTAACTGAATTGCCTGCTTGCTTGTCATACCCCACACAGGCAATAAACACCCAGTGACACAAAGTGCCACCATGTGGATGAGGATTACCATTGGAGAGGTCCCAGAAACCCCTTTCAGTCGTTATGGCCACAAGTGTGGCCTAGCTTTATTCAGGGCCACCGGCAAAAGTCAAAGTGGGGCTTCAAGTAAGGAAAAATCGCATCCCACAAGGGGACGACTTCGATTTTTAACTAACTGAATTAGTTTGGCCATCTCATAGTTCTCCACAACGCCTCGCCTCTAATGCTTGAGATAACGGGACCACCGAATGAATAAGAATGAGCTGAGCCGATCTTTGAATGACTGAGCTGAGTCGATCTTTGAATGAATGAGCTGAGCCGATCTTTGAATGAATGAGCTGAGCCGAACTTTGAATAAATGAGCTGTTGGTCACCGAATGAATGAGCTGTTGGTCACTGAATGAATGAGCTGTTGGTCACTGAATGAATGAGCTGTTGGTCACCGAATGTGTGAGTTAAGTAGGCCTTCAGAAAGTGAGTTAACTTAATATCCACATTAAAGATTTCAGCGAAGTTCAAAATGGAAGAGTTAAAGGCACAAAAACGGCCACCTCCACGCAAAGAAGTTATTCCAATCTCCGTGTGAATGGGTTCGATACTTTGTTGTCTCCTGAGTGATCGTCCCAACCGCTGGAGAGGGGAAAAGGGGGAATGGGGTGGCGGGCTTGTTGGCGGATTTATTTCAAGGCTATGAACACTAGATAATGACATGTAATTTATAGGATCGACTTCCACGGTAACCCAGACATTCACGGTGACCGGGGATTGTCTAACAGGGGTGAATAGCTTCATTGATTCTGTCCCATATTACTGTTGGTATTTTCTAGTCGCTTGTCATGAACGGAAACTTGGCGCCAGCCCAGGCTGGTAGTTGAATCCGTACAGGTCTTTTCTGGTTACATCCGGCTACATTAGTGGAAATCTATAGTAAGCATTGTTAGTACCCTGGACAACCCGAAATCTATAGTAAACATTGTCAGTACCCTGGACAACCCGAAATCTATAGCAAGCATTGTCAGTACCTTGGACAACCCGCGCCGGCTCTTAGTCAAGTTCTAGAAAAAAGCTCTTCTGACACCACTGGAGCATCCAGCCAAGGGTACTAGTAAATGACCCTTTTCTGACACCACTGGAGCATCCAGCCAATGGTACTAGTAAATGACCCTTTTTTGAGCCTTCAGAGGTGTTCGGAATATAGCACTGGACCTATCTTTTGTAGCCCAATCGGTACTTGGGAGCTAATGCGGTCAAGATCACGCCGGCTGCCTTTACCCACCATGACTATACCTGGTACTCATTTCAGACTTGCTCGACGTGGCAGCAAACTCATTTTTGGAAGACAAAAACAAAACAAAAAGTCCGGCTTCGTTCGGATTTCAACCCAGCACTTTGGGATCCGCAAGACGAATATCTAGCCGCTACACTCCGGCGGCTCCCAGATGGTGCTAGATCTATGTTTTATAGGCCAGGCGACAATAGATGGCTGATTTGGTCAACAAACCGCTCGCTGACCTCATTGACTTCTCAAAAGTTCCCTAGTACCGTTTTAGGCTTGGTCGAGCTCGGGGTCATTTACAACGAATTTTCCTTGATACAGATTGGAATGGAAGACATGTTGGCCAGCAGGCAAGCAATAGTCTCTACCCTACAGCGGCTTCCTATGTTGTGTGTGTTTAAATGCTTGCTTACTTTATGACTTTTAGTTTATTCCTATTCTCTGTTGTTTTACTGTTCTGCTTGCTTCTTGTAGAACAAAAATGACAATTTGATCACGCTCATACTTTTCAGCTCTTCGTGGACATCAACTGTTCTGCTTGCTTGCTTGCTACAACCTGTTTAGGGGCCGCGTTAGCACAGTCGTTAGGAGGCTCGCTTTTAAATCCAACTGCGACTCGCTGCAGCCCCTGGGCGTTGTTCGGAATGGGCGGTTTCCCGGGGTTCCCCCAGCCTCTAGGTAATGGGTACCCAAGTTAACACTCATTGGTAAATGGAGGAACGTCGATGTAGCTACGGAGTATTGAGCGGACGTCGACACAGGCGGACAGTTTTGTTATCAGCTGTCTGTACTGGTGGCAGACAACTTATGGTTTATAACCGTGTGCAATGACGCTGGTTTACGTCTCATAATTTACCTTTACCTTTACAACATGTTTGCTGACTGAACGTTCGTTTTGAGGAAGACGTTTGAGAACAATGTGTAGACATGACGTTGTTAACGCATTCTAAGACAACGCGAAGTCTAAGTGGGGCTATAGATGTAGGCACGGAATTAAAAGCATCCCTTGAGAACTAATAAAGCTTTAGAGATTGGCATTAATGGACCGGCTGGATACACTTTGTCCTGGATCAGACGCGCAGTAATAGTTAAGCTGAGTGTTTGTTCATTACAGTCGCAGAGAAACCTCATTACAATGTTTGCTAAAAGGTTAAACAAAAAACAAAACAAAACAAAATACAGAGAAACTAGTCTCTTCGTGTTTTCCCCTGTGGTTGCTAGCTGATAATGTTGCCATGCCTGTAACTTCGTGGCATCATGGATGGTAGCCCAACTGGGTGAGATCTAGATACGCCGTTCAACCTCCACAGAAGATGAATTTATGGTGCCCCGGCTGCGGCTCTATGTTGCGTCTGCGGTTCTGTGTCCAATATTGTATTATGTAACTGTGATAGCGGGAAGAAAGAAGTAGGAAAAACAAGAAGAAAGGGAGAGAAAATTGTGATGATTAGAACAAAAGTCATAGTAGTTCCCCGCTAAACAACAAAAACGGAAAAGTCAAGAAAAGACAGGGGTTCTTCTCCGCAGAGATCCCAGATATTTCACCGAGACCCTAACTATGGATATCTGCATAATAACGTTACATGACGTCGACCTAACTACATCGGTACACACACCTAGACAACCACGGGCTACAGATCCTAAATTAAGTCAAGCAAATGAATTATGATCACATTAAACAGTTTATTTTACTCAACATTACATCAGCGTGGTCAACAAATAACGACATTAACAAAAACTACGTGCTCGGCCAGAATCTCAAATATATAGCGATCTACCATCCAACTATCTCTTAGCAAGAATACAAATGAAAATTTATTCTAACCAACTGAACGTACCATCCCTGCAATCAGTCAGACCGCGGACGTTACCTGTGGTCGCCATACCTGCCGACCAGCTCATTGTGCAAAGCATCAGTAGCTAGGCTAGGCTTCCACAGGTTGGTCCGGAAGTCAAATAGGCTGAAACTTTGTCAGACGGCCGTTTAAATCCCCAGTGGGCTGATTTTCCCCATCTTCCGTCTAACTCTATTAACTGCTAATGTTTCTTCTTTTGCCTGATGGCCATTTTCAAACCAGAATAAATCTTAAGATCTTTAATTTGCTGTACTGTAGCCTTCGTCGCTTCCACTCTATTACATAACAAAGAGTCCCAGAAAATGACACCAACTGAACAAACATCATGATATAATATTTATGTACCGTAAAGTACGCTATTCAGTCAACGTACTTGAGATATAACAGCACCAAATAAACATATATATTACACAACCAATAACATAATCAGTGAGAAGATATGAAAAAAGCATAAAATGAGCACGTTAAATAGGGGCACAGAATACCAGGATATATCCTGCGAAGTAAACGTGACCGGCGAGATGGCGAGTGCTTATTGGTCATATGCCCGATGGCGTTTAAATAGTCCTTGAAAACAAAAATGGACACGACGATTAAAGATGTGAAATACCCGTATCCATCAAGCAGACACGAAGACGTCAATCTGGAGACACACAGGACAATTTCTTATAACGCATTTAATCAGGGCACATAACGAACACCAGTGTTCAGCTCCATACTCGAATTCTGTAATCAGACAATAGAGCTCATAACCTTGCACAGTTATAACTCTAGTTTATCGGCACAGAGATCTTGTGTTTGAATCCCTTTGCGCGTGGACAGTTCTATTTTACATTTCTGTCTTGATCATCGAAGGCCTCAAATGGGCAAATTTGATTACGTATTAGAGTGTTGATTTTTCTAAGATAAGTAATCGCATTAAACTCAATACGAATATATCTTTTTTGTTGGGGGAGGGGATTGAAAGCTCCGCTACGGCATGTCGTCAGGGGCCCTAATTATAACCTGACGATTGAAAGGGCCTTTCGAGACTTGGGCCCCGGTGATTCTCGTCCGAGTGGTAGCACTCTGTGTCACTAGGTTTTTTTTAACCACTCGTCGTGCGGTCCTGGTGGCTCTGAAGGTCAGTCAGTCAGTCAGTCAGTCAGTCAGTCAGTCAGTCAGTCAGTCAGTCAGTCAGTCAGACTCAACACTTTTTCATTGGAGTAAACAAGTGATCACGTTGCACTGGCAACATTTAGTCTTCTTTATACTGGCCATGCAGTGTGCTATCGGTCTAGTCACGCCATCAAGGGTCATGATCTGTGCACGGGCAACATTTGGTCTTCATAATACTGGCCGTGCAGTGTGCTATCGGTCTAGTCACACCAGCCAGGATCGTGAGCTGTGACCCCAAGCCTCTCTGAAGTACAACATAGCGCTATCTTCAGAAAATGCGGAAAGCGTCCCCAAATGGGAGATGTGTCTAGTGACAACATCCACGAGTAGACGGTTGTCACAGCGAGGTCAGGGTAGGCTAATATGATCACTAGGCTGTGGTGTCTTATCTTCAGGTCAAAAATGGACGCTAGGCACGGGCACTGTTTGGAGCCGAGGCAAATTTTTTGCTTCTACCGGACGGTGGCCGTTGCGGTTTTGCTCCATTTATAGACTGGATATAGCTTCGTCGCCCAGCTTCTGAGTTTAATGCATGGCGTTACATTGTGAACTGCGAATTTCATTTGGAATGTTTTTTCGACTGTGACCAACGTGGTGGTGTGAATTGTAAATTCAGAAAATGGCGCGATGCCTGTCGTCGCAATGTTGGTGGTGCCCATATGTGATTAAAATTGATCGCGTGGGCAACTGCTGATCTGTTAGTGACTTCTGCTACCATCAATGATGAACTGCATTTCTAATGTCAGACTGTTTGTGTTAGCACTTCGGATGGCTACCGTATGCTTTAATGCGTGTGTATGCTAGGTATGCTGAGACAGCAGTCTGTCAATCTTTCCACAAGAGACTGTGATAAACATTCAATGTATTTTTGTTTTGTTTTGTGGGGTGTTTTATTTTTTATTTTTTTTGGCACAGGAGCGGAGCAACGATGGGGTGACCCGTTTGCTATGAAGCTGAAACTAAGATTACCAGACTACCAGTCTTATCCCTAGGCCTTTTCTCTATATATAGTGAAATAATTTTGAGGGGAATTAAAGAGAATGCAGGAGTAAGAACTGGATGATACAATATTAACAATTTGCGTTATGCAGACGATACAGTTTTGAAAGCTGTAAATGCAACTGATTTACAACAACTGCTGGATATTGTGGGGATGGAGAGTGCTATGAAAGGTTCATTTATTGAATATTAAGAAAACGGAAGTAATGTTTAATATCAAAGAAGAAGATAACTCCACGTTTTGATATCTCAATTGAAGGAAAAAGACTTAACCAAGTCAATAAATTCAAACATCGGGAACAATCATTTTATTAGATGGAAAACGTGTGACAGTGATTAAAAACAGAATAGGTCAAGCGAAAGCTGCATTTCAGAAAATGAAAAATATCTTATGCAATAAATCGCTCTCATTTAATGTCAGAAAGAGGGTGCTTTGATGTTACATAGAACCTGTTCTGCTGTATGGCAGCCAATCTTGGAATATCAGTGAACAGGTTAGGAAGAATTTTGAAGCAACAGAAATGTGGTTTCTGAGAGGAATGTTACGAATACCTTGGAGAGCCAGAGAAACTACAACGATTGCTTGAAAGAAGATGTTGAAAGTAGATCTCTGTATACAACAATCGTAAATAGACAAACACTGTTCTGTGGCCACATAACGAGAAGAGAGACATTGGAGAACACCGTGACAACAGAAAAGATCAGTGGAAAAGGGGGTAGAGGCAGATCAAGAGAGATGATGCTGGATGGGCTGAAACGTTGGCATGGAGGGATTTCATCAAGAGAGCTGTTCCAGGCAACCTGGGATCGTGATCTGTGGAGACGCATGAGCGCCTACGCCAGTTGGCAAGGCACATGGCGATGACGATTGATGAGATGATGATAATATTGCTGATGATGATTATGATAGTCCATGTCATGTGAGGTTGGTGACGTTGTATCCTCATGATTCAGATCCGAAGTTTAGATATATCGTGATGATGTGGTAAGTATAAAGAGATAAAGAGAGTTGCTGGTTGAGTCATATTTTGATTTCCTTTAAAGAATAACTGGTGAAATGCGAATCATGTAGTCTACGTTAAATAAATCAAGCCAAGAGAACAAAAGGTAGACACTAGACAAAAGTGGGAGAATATCACTAAAAGGTATAGGAACATAACCCAGCAACCAGAATGAGAAATAGAGCGTCTTGAATTCAATACGGGGTGAGATGGCACTGACTGATTGATATCACTTCTTATTGCGGCTAACCTTCGTCGTAGAGACGTCACCTTATTGGTCGATTAACATCACTGTCTGAATATACTAAAATTGACTTCGAAAACTGTGGGTGCTTGGTCATACCATCTAATATTCATAGTCTATTACTGGTAAGGTCTGTGTGATTTTGAGCCTGCCACAAAAGTATGTGTATTCTGTGTCTGTGTGTTTGTATTATGCTTCAACTGAGTGAAACACATTGATAATGTAGATAGATATTCATTTTAGTGACGCACTGTGACAGTGTAGCTGTATATCACATTGAACCACTGTGACAGTGTAGCTGTGTATCACATTGACCCACTGTGACAGTGTAGCTGTGTATCACATTGACGCACTGTGACAGTGTAGCTGTGTATCACATTGACGCACTGTGACAGTGTAGCTGTGTATCACATTGACGCACTGTGACAGTGTAGCTGTGTATCACATTAAAGCACTGTGACAGTGTAGCAGTGTATCACACTGAGGCACTGTGACAGTGTAGCTGTGTATCACATTGACCCACTGTGACAGTGTAGCTGTGTATCACATTGACGCATTGTGACAGTGTAGCTGTGTATCACATTGACGCACTGTGACAGTGTAGATGTGTATCACATTGACCCACTGTGACAGTGTAGCTGTGTATCACACTGAGGCACTGTGACAGTGTAGCTGTGTATCACACTGAGGTACTGTGACAGTGTAGCTGTGTATCACATTGACCCACTGTGACAGTGTAGCTGTGTATCACATTGACCCACTGTGACAGTGTAGCTGTGTATCACACTGAGGCACTGTAACAGTGTAGCTGTGTATCACATTGACCCACTGTGACAGTGTAGCTGTGTATCACATTGACCCACTGTGACAGTGTAGCTGTGTATCACATTGACCCACTGTGACAGTGTAGCTGTGTATCACATTAACCCACTGTGACAGTGTAGCTGTGTATCACATTGACCCACTGTGACAGTGTAGCTGTGTATCACATTGACCCACTGTGACAGTGTAGCTGTGTATCACATTGACCCACTGTGACATTGTAGCTGTGTATCACATTGACCCACTGTGACAGTGTAGCTGTGTATCACATTGACCCACTGTGACAGTGTAGCTGTGTATCACATTAAAGCACTGTGACAGTGTAGCTGTGTATCACACTGAGCCACTGTGACAGTGTAGCTGTGTATCACATTGACCCACTGTGACAGTGTAGCTGTGTATCACATTGACGCACTGTTACAGTGTAGCTGTGTATCACATTGACCCACTGTGACAGTGTAGCTGTGTATCACATTAAAGCACTGTGACAGTGTAGCTGTGTATCACACTGAGGCACTGTGACAGTCTAGCTGTGTATCACATTGACCCACTGTGACAGTGTAGCTGTGTATCACATTGACCCACTGTGACAGTGTAGCTGTGTATCACACTGAGGCATTGTGACAGTGTAGCTGTGTATCACACTGAGGCACTGTGACAGTGTAGCTGTGTATCACATTGACCCACTGTGACAGTGTAGCTGTGTATCACACTGCGGCACTGTAACAGTGTAGCTGTGTATCACATTGACCCACTGTGACAGTGTAGCTGTGTATCACATTGACCCACTGTGACAGTGTTGCTGTGTATTACATTGACCCACTGTGACAGTGTAGCTGTGTATCACATTGACCCACTGTGACAGTGTAGCTGTGTATCACATTAAAGCACTGTGACAGTGTAGCTGTGTATCACACTGAGGCACTGTGACAGTGTAGCTGTGTATCACATTGACCCACTGTGACAGTGTAGCTGTGTATCACATTGACGCACTGTGACAGTGTAGCTGTGTATTACACTGACGCACTGTGACAGTCTAGCTGAGTATCACATTGACGCACTGTGACAGTGTAGCTGTGTATCACATTGAAGCACTGTGACAGTGTAGCTGTGTATCACATTGACCCACTGTGACAGTGTAGCTGTGTATCACATTGACGCACTGTGACAGTGTAGCTGTGTATCACATTGACCCACTGTGACAGTGTAGCTGTGTATCACATTGACCCACTGTGACAGTGTAGCAGTGTATCACATTAAAGCACTGTGACAGTGTAGCTGTGTATCTCATTAAAGCACTGTGACAGAGTAGCTGTGTATCACAGTGATGCACTGTGACAGTGTAGATGTGTATCACATTGACCCACTGTGACAGTGTAGCTGTGTATCACATTGACGCACTGTGACAGTGTAGCTGTGTATCACATTGACGCACTGTGACAGTGTAGCTGTGTATCACATTGAAGCACTGTGACAGTGTACCTGTGTATCACATTGAAGCACTGTGGCAGTGTAGCTGTGTATCACATTGACGCACTGTGACAGTGTAGCTGTGTATCACATTGACCCACTGTGACAGTGTAGCTGTGTATCACATTGACCCACTGTGACAGTGTAGCAGTGTATCACATTAAAGCACTGTGACAGTGTAGCTGTGTATCTCATTAAAGCACTGTGACAGTGTAGCTGTGTATCACAGTGATGCACTGTGACAGTGTAGATGTGTATCACATTGACCCACTGTGACAGTGTAGCTGTGTATCACATTGACGCACTGTGACAGTGTAGCTGTGTATCACATTGACGCACTGTGACAGTGTAGCTGTGTATCACATTGACGAACTGTGACAGTGTAACTGTGTATCACATGGACGCACTGTGACAGTGTAGCTGTGTATCACATGGACGCACTGTGACAGTGTAACTGTGTATCACATGGACGCACTGTGACAGTGTATCTGTGTATCACATTGACGAACTGTGACAGTGTAGCTGTGTATCCCATTGACGAACTGTGACAGTGTAGCTGTGTATCACATTGACGAACTGTGACAGTGTAGCTGTGTATCACATTGACGAACTGTGACAGTGTAACTGTGTATCACATGGACGCACTGTGACAGTGTAGCTGTGTATCACATTGACGCACAGTGACAGTGTAGCTGTGTATCACATTGAAGCACTGTGACAGTGTAGCTGTGTATCACATTGAAGCACTGTGTCAGTGTAGCTGTGTATCACATTGAAGCACTGTGACAGTGTAGCTGTGTATCACATTAACGCACTGTAACAGTGTAGCTGTGTATCACATTGAAGCACTGTGACAGTGTAGCTGTGTATCACATTGACGCACTCTGACAGTGTAGCTGTGTATCACATTGACGCACTGTGACAGTGTAGCTGTGTATCACATTGACGCACTGTGACAGTGTAGCTGTGTATCACATTAACGCACTGTGTCAGTATAGCTGTGTATCACATTGAAGCACTGTAACAGTGTAGTTGTGTATGACATTGACGCACTGTGACAGTGTAGCTGTGTATTTCAGTGATTCACGGTGATAATGGTACCCTCATATCACATGATTGGATAATGACTTGATTGTCATGTTCTTTTATATGAGCTGATAAAGAATACTATTTGTTTTTTTAAACTGTTTTCACGAGAAGTTTACAAGCTAAAATGTTGCAGCAGGAAATAATCCTTTCTTTCCTCCCGACCTGTTTAGATCAGAGAGGATTTATGTTCCTGCCGTCATCGCATGAATATTGAGTGGCGGTATATCTCTGGTATGTCTCTCGCGTATCTCATTATTATTGCCCTGTGGAGAGACAGTGTGTGAGTGCGCGCACTCGAGTGTGTCTGTGTTCTCCCGGCGGGGTAGGACATTCTTCGATTGTTGCATGTGAGATATTTACTGGCAACTTGTACATACTGTTTTTTTTTTTTTTTTTAACAACATTTGGAATAAAGCCCAGTGGAAGCTGTGTGTTGTGCTGACGCGGAACTGTGCTTGCCAAAAGGGCTGAACGTATTGGAACCACACTACAGTCATTGACTTTCAGGTTACAGGAGGATAACGCTGTGTTTTTCGGAGCCAGTCAAACATTAATTAGACTATGTTTATTCAGTCGGCACTGCTATAACGGTCAGACTTGTTATTTATGACCTGACGAAACGTATAATGAACAATGTAGTGTAGAAAACAAAGCAATCCATATTGTGTGTTATAACTGGATACAGACAATACAGTGACACAGTGACTTGGTGTCTGATGTGCAGAAACAATTGGTTGAACATCGGTAAAGCGTGTTTCTGGTGCCTGGCAAAAATCTATGTGTTATTACCTGTCGGAGTTTGATATTTCTTGTCGATACAGAACATTAGAACCAACAGGTGGCATGCTCACAAGGCATTGTTCCCGAAAGGTAAACAGTTGACTGTGATAGCACACTAGTGTCTGACAGCTTGTAGATAATGCCGGCACAGATTTGTGTCTGAGAGAGCGGGTTCATTTCCAAACATATCGGCGTTAGTGTTGCCTGTTTGCAGACAATAGTACTGCCATTATAGTCTACAGCCAATCACTGGTGCTGTTTCGCGGAGAAGAAAGAACCTAGGGTCATTGTCTTCTCCTGGTCCTGCTTGAGTGTATGGAGTTCCTAGAGGTCTCTTGACAACTGTGATCATGATCATTATTCGGATGGTGAGGTCGTTCATGGGGTTCGGTGAGTATTGTCAGATTGTTATTTTTGCATTCGTCTTATTTTGAGATCCTTCATGGGACTATTTTTGTTATCGTGTTATCGTTATGTGTGCTATCGTTGTTGGATTTATGTGAGTATTGCCATTTTGTTATGTTCATGTGACAGAATATTTCAGGAGGTGCAGATAATTTTACAATGATATGGTTATCAGTATTGCTTCGGGGAGGTGGTGTATGGGGATCGGCGAATACTGTTTGTAGCCGGCTGGCTTTTGCTCATGTGTTCACATTCCCCGCCCCCACACCCCCACCTCCCCCGCGAGGTCGGATCTTCAAGAATTTAACCAGGCTTATCCAGGCTACAGTTGTTGCCAGGAAATGTCCTGCGAAGAAAAGGCAAGACGCAAAAATACCACATCCTCCCATAATAAGAACACGGGTCTAGCATTGTACACTGAACACACATGAACGCGTGGAAAATGTGTCTTGTAGTGGCTACTGTTAAACTGTATTTGTAGCTAATTGTGAAATGTTGAAACTACAGGAGACTGAAAATGATGCTGACACGAGTTAGCACGAGACTGTGAAAAAGTATATACCTTAGAACTGTGTGTCATCATCGTTGTCTCCATCATCATCAGCATCTCCATCATCATCATTGTCTCCATCATCATCATCATCTCCATAATCATCCTTATCTTCACCCTCATCATTATCTCCGTCATCATCATTTCCATCATCATCATTATGTTCATCATCATCATTATCTCCATCATCATCCTTATCTTCATTATCATTATCTTCACCCTCATCATTATCTCCATCATCATCATCATTTCCATCATCATCATCATGTTCATCATCATCATTATCTCCATCATCATCCTTATCTTCATCATCATTATCTTCATCCTCATCATTATCTCTATCGTCATCATCATCTCCATCATCATCATTATCTTCATCATCATCATTGTACGGCACATTTTTATTTACAAAATCAAAGTGACTGTTCGTTCATGTATAAATGCGGTCATAATAAAATCAGTAAAATAAAGCAACATTAATAGGATTGCCTCCTCTCATCTCCTGGTGTGACTTAATTAAGTTGTTTTACACCCGACACTTGTTAACTGTTCTCTGGTGTTATTGACGGTATACAGCTTGATTGTTGGATGTCACATATACCAGGGTTTCTGGCTAATCCCCATGGTTGTGCGGACATAGCTTCTTCTAATGATTGGCATCTTTCCGTCTTTCCAGACAACAGTGTTATATTGCGCTATGAGGAAGCATGGGACTCACAGCCCATGGCGATGGCGAGTGTGACTAGCAAGACCCGCCCGTGTCAAGAAAAGTCTTCCACAATGATGGCATGGGATTTCAGGGCCATTGTTGTCAACATTTGTGTTTAATCCGTTTCTTTTCAGACGCTCAGCTCTCATCCTTTCTGCAATCTTTCATTCCTTCACTCTCATTCCCTTCCTGATATACCCTTTCCACACAACACGGTCCATGGCATTTTGTTCTTATGAGTCAACCTCAATACCTGTATCATTCATGTTCCGCTTGCACACATCATTATATCGTAGTAGTGGTCGGCCTCGACATCTTCTTCTTTAATTCACCATAAAAGATGTCCTTAGGGACTTTGCCCTCCTCCATTCTCCAGGTGTGACCAAGCCACCTGAGCCTTCGTAGACTGAGCATGGAAAAGACTGTTGTAGTACCTGCTCTTTCCAGTACCTCAGTGTTAGTGATAGCTTCTTCTAATCTACTGTATTTTTTTTTTCATGCATGGCACCAGGCTGGCATTTCTAAAACAACTACTTTCTCCAGACGAACTCACATGTTTCTCTTCCCCATTGTATGTGTTTGTTGCTGCATCCTCCTCTTGTTCCTCCTTCTCCCTTTTTCTCCTTCTCATTCTTCTTCTTCTGTTTCTTCTCCTTGTCCTTCTCCTTCTGCTTCTGTTATCTTTCATTCTCCCTTTGGCTTTCAGCCAGATCAGGTTCAGGCCTGGTGCAGTCGCAACTCAAAGCCCTCTTATTGTTTTAATTTGTTTCCATCCGCCCCAAATTATCCTCTTTGTGTGTTTAAGTCTCAGTACTATTCTTATATCGCAGACATTGCTGATTTGTTTTCCCAGCTTCTTTCCTCCCCTTTTATGAACAGGGTTTCTCAACGTGTCTGGTATCTGTTGTCATTTTCCGCACCTTTTGTTTCGCCCTAAAGTGTTTTATATCTGTCTATACATTTGACACTGGTAATTTTGTTAGTTAGTTAGTTAGTTGGGTTATCCTCATTGCACTCCGGACATGTCCATAGGTGCTCAGATCCTCCCCTCAGTATGAACCCCAACGTCCGATGGCTAATAGTACCAGTTCTATGTTGATTAACAAGTCTTCTGGCGTAGCTGGTGTGCGTCTCGTTTTTTGCTGTGCCGATCTTAATTCCCAAGTCTGCCATTCTGGCGAGTGATGTGGATTCACTGCCACCAAAGTCCTCTATTCTTCCCATTTCTCTGAGGGCATTGATAATATCAGCATGATCCATAGGCTGACCGTCGGTAGTGATAGCGGATCCAGCCAACCTGTCAGCTCTTTCATTTCCATCGACGCCTGCGTGTCCCGGAACAAAAATAAAGGTGATTCCACGAACAGTGGACTTCTGTAATGATTCAAGCCATTGTCTTCGCACTGAACCTGCCTGAACCCTCCGGATCATACTCATTGAATCACTGAGTATACACACGCGGGTGTATTTTTGTGTTTCAAGCAAGGCAAGCGCTTGTGTCACTGCCATCACCTCCATCGTCATGCTGCTGGTTGTCATGGAGAAGGCGCCGTTGGCTTCTTTGACTGTTCTGCCCGCTGAGCGTGCTGTAAATGCCCATGCGCTTCTTCTTTGGCGTATAACGGATCCGTCTGTATAGATTATTGCATCTGCTTCATCTGAATTTTCACCGATGAGAGCGTTGACCTCTGCATTAACAGCAACAGGATTCTCTTCTCTACATCGCCTGTTGAGTGTGACAATACAGGAAAATGTACAAATAAACGCCTGAGTCACAGGTATCCATTCTGCACCAGGTATGATGTCGGTTAGGCTGCATATTTGCCTAATGACATCTTCTGCCCGACCTAGCCACGATTTCCCCCTCTTCAGTCTGTCGCCCTTTTCACTAAAAAGCGCTTGATGCAGTGGGTGTTTCTTATCAGCGCATATTTTGAGATATGCCCCAGCCCTCCACATCCTGATCCTTTGGTTCATTGTTGGAAAGTCAAGTAGATACCTCATTGCTCCACAGGATGTGTCTCTAGTACATCCCAAAATAATGCGCATGGCTTCATTTTGCACCTTTTCGAGTCGTTCAATCTGGGTAGTTTGACACTGGTAGTTTTGCCTTTCTATTTGAGTGCTTGTATTTTTCACAGGAACAAGTGAATGAGACCCCACATAGACTCATTCGGATGCACCAATATACGTCACACACAACTCGTAGTCTAGGCTTCTGTCCTGCTCTGTTATGTGCTGTCCTGTGGATATCATGGATGGAATCCAGTCTCGGCGCCTTTGACTTTTCTGAAAGTATTCGTTCCCGGGTTTGCCCTCGACGTCCTCGTTTCCTCAGTCCATTTGTTTCCCATTTCAACATATGTTTAGTTTCTCTCCTTTCCTCGCTCTTTCCCCTCTCTCTCTCTCTCTCTCTCTCTCCCTCACTCTCTCTCTCTCTCCCTCTCTCTCTCTCTCTCCCTCTCTCTCACTCCCCATATGTCGCTCTGTCCGCTCCTATGGGATTCTACGTCCGTTTCTCCTCACGATAGCCCTAGAATATTGCCAGCTTCTTTGGCCTTCTTCCTGTGAGTTTCTATAGCACCTCTCTTGCACAGGCTGGGGCACCTGGTCCCGTATCTAGCCCACCTCCTTTCTCATACGGTCTCGGGACTGGCAATGCCGCAGATTCACAGATGGAATTGAGAATTAATATAATTATTGCGCAGGCAAGCTTGTATAGCTTGGGTTTCAGTGTCCTTGCATTGAATGACAGCCCCAGTACACACTGCTTGGTAACTCCAGTGCACCGTTCCTGGAAGAGTAATAATTCCTACCACCCGCCACAGCAGTCAGTTGTCAGCTGCCTGAAGTCACATTTATATGATTATTGACTGACAGATGTTCACGAACAAGTAGGCGGATGGCAACACGTCAGAACCCACTCATGCTCTATATCAGTGTTTCCAAGTTAAACATCATTTGACCTGCATAATCCTCTTATTTTCGAAGGTCTGTCACAAACGCATTAATTTCTAAGTAACATTCAAGAATGTATTATCTTCTTCTGCTTTCTATTCGCCAACGGAGAATATGCCCTCGACCAACTCACGCCAAGTCGTTCTAGCCTTTGCTATTGCATGCAGCTCTTCCCCCACCCCCCTCCCTATCGTTTTAACTTCACTTTCTAGCTCCTCTTCCTGTGTAGTTTTTGGTCTTCCTTTATGTCTATGCCATTGCTTATTTCATTTCAAAGACATTCTAGTTATATTTTATCAGGTTTTCTCAAAATTTCTCCTATCCAATGCCGGCGTCGTTTTCTTCACCTCTTGGTCCACTGCAACTTGTTTAGTTCTCTCCCAAACCCCTGCCATTATTGATTTTTGTTCCCCATACCATTTATACCAAGTTATTATAATTGGCCAATAGTGCAACGTCAAGAACGATTGCTGTCTAGCAGGGCCACCAAGTTAACACTGGAATGGGGCTTACACAACCCCACCGCCCTCCTCACTTAAGCAATTACCCGGTGGGGCTCAGATACCCTTTCAGCACCCCCACCCCCTCCCCCTCCCCCTCCCCCTTGACCCGCTTTTTCCAAAAAGGAAGGAAACCATTTGAACTACCTTTAAACAAGCCTCTTTTGACCAAGTTACAAATTTGCAAGACAAAAAAGTGGGGCGTGGTTGTGTTCTCAAATCAGATCCTTGAGTGTTCTCCTTCCTGAAAAAGATCTATTGAGGGGTGGGAAACCCACACCCTTCCTAATAATTTTATGAGGGGGCTAAGATGCACGCTGTAACCATGTACAGAAAAGTTCTTTTGAAGTTTTTATACCTTGTACAGAGGACTGCATGGTATCGAGGCACGGCGTCCGCCTAGAATGCTGGAGGTTCCGGGTAAAGGCTGGGATTTTTTAACGTGGACTTTTAGTAATTAATTTCTCCTGGTCTCTGGGTAGTAAGATCGGACAACATGTATATTGTTGCGCACGTAAAATATTGCTTGGCAGCTGAAAATCGAAAAGAGTAGCCTACCGGCGCTAACTGGCCAAATTCGGAGTTAAAAAATCTACCCAAAGTAATTCAGGATGCTCGCCGGTGCTACGGAGTTCGTGGACAGCGCTGAGAATCTTTGGACTCAGGATTGAGTTAGAAGTAAAAAGGAGCGCTTACTGGTTACTACCCTTGTGCCATGATGTTGTCATCCGTTGTTTAAACCTAAACCTAAACTTGTATTTGTATTTCGGGAGATGGCTTTAGACTTCAACCAGAGCATTAGAACAGCTTCCGTACCCCAGGAATGGGTACACAGCTACCTAATCCTACTTTCAAAACCAGACGAAGACCATTTCAGACTCAGCGGTTTCAGGAATATCACCCTACAAAATACTTTTGGCAAAATGTTAAAGAAGATTATTGCTGTTAAACTACAGATGTTTTTGGAAAGGGAAGAGCTTCTGCCTAACGGTTTGGGTAGTTACTGGCCGCGGGAAGATGCCTGGTCATCTGATGTTTATGAGGGGTTACAGAATGGACAGGAGACGGTTGTGGCAACACTTTATCTTGAGGATGCATTCAATAGAGTCAGATATGATATTGTGATAATGCGCTCACGAAGAAGGGGTTTGTGCGTGGCTTGTGAACTTGATAGCAGCTGTCCTGTATTCGCGTATGGTTGCTCTCTACCTGGGTAAATGGACCTCAGAACCATATAATATCACCCGGGACTACCCCAGGGTTATGCCGTTGCAACAGTGCTCTTTGATGGGTATACAAGCAAGAGTGCAGAACTTGGAGAACCAGGTGGTGGAAGGACGCTAACCTTTGCCGATGATGTTCTTGCATATAGGCAGTGAGAGGCAACTGATAGTCCAAAAGCTACAGGCAACTGTCGACAAAGTGATTGACTGGTGTCCTAAAGTGGGTGCTGTTATCAATTTTAAAAAGGCGGCAGTTTTGTGGTGCTCTCTAGACAATAGAATTGTAGGAGCTGATGTTCCAAGACTCACAATTAATAACAGTAACATCAACAGAAAAAGCAAACTGAGGTATCTGGGTATTACTTTCGATAGAAATCTGTCTTTTAGGGATCATATGGAGGCATTTGACTCGATGCTCTCAAGATTATGGCAAGAATGGACATGAAACAAAGAATGTTGTTCACAGTGTTCCAGCATGTGATCCTGTCGGTGATAGGTTATTTGCTTGGAATACTGACCATATCAAAGAGTCAGCTGATGAAACTTGAACGTATACAGAATGAAGCCATGCGGGTAATTATGGGATGTACAAGAGATACCCCGGTAGTATGTATGCGATATATACTTGCACTACATACTGGTGCAGATAGGCTCAAAGTTCTGCAAGCAAAGTTATATCTCAGAGTAGATGCAGAAAGAAGCACCTCCTGTATGAATCTCTGGGTAGAGCTAAGGGACACAGACTGAAAAGAGGAAGGTCTTTTGATGGCGCAAGCTGAAGACACAATTAGACAAGTGTGCAGGCTTGATAAATTTGATCAAAATCTCTAAGCAAGTTTCAGACTTGTGCAGGGTTCTTATCACTTTAGGTCGTCAGTGCAGAGACTGGCCAGCTGGTGCTGCAGAATCAGAAGTTCAACAAATGATTCATGACAATTCCCGCCCAGCTGATGTGATTATCTATACAGATGGCTCTTCGTTGGGGGGCAGACGAAGTGCAGGGGTTCATAGCAAAGGCAAATGGAAGTCTCTTAGTACAATACAGTATGGCATATGATGTTACAAACTCCAGTTTAAGAATGGAGGTGGAGGCAGTCACTGCTGCCTTCCGCTGGCTTGAGAATCAGCTGTACACACATGCTGTGATTGTAACTGACTCACAGAGCATATTGAGAAAGGTGGAGACAGGCATGTTCAGTGCAGAGTGGCAAGCATCACTTCAGAGGTCCCAGGTAGTTAACGTCCTGTGAATTTTTTCTCTAGGTCATGCCGGTATGTTAGGAAATGAGCAGGCAGATAGACGCTGGTTCTGCACCACTTGGTGTTGAATTGATGTATGAAAAGCTAGATGTTGTGAGGGCCCTTTGGGAGCGAGTGAACAGTGCGGAGGCACAATAGATCATTACGGTCTGAGGAGAATGGCGCTGCGGGGAGTTACCAGCAGATCTGGCCGACGCTCGACACTCAAGGGAAGGGCGAGACGGATATACAATTAGACAGTTAGTGGTACCATCGGAATTAGAACTCTTCACTTGCTGCCGAATATGAGGACGGAGCGCTTATGTGGGTGTACCGAGTGCTGAGATGTCAATTCTTAATTCTACATTTGACATTCAACATTTGTATTTCGTAATATTTCACGTATATTTATATATTTATTTGCCATTTCTCACTTTTTTTTAAATCCTTATTATTACTTTTTTTTTTTATTTATTGAGGCAGTGGGTCTATTATCCCCCCCCCCCACCTCTTTACCTTTTCCCAAATGGTTCTCTGGAATCCACAGAGAGGGAGTGGTTGTGAATGACTGACTCACTATCTACCCTACCAGGACATCACACAGCGATAAACACCCGATGACACAAAGTGCCACCATGTGAGTGAGGATCGCCGTGGAGAGGTCCCAGAAACCGCGTTCAGACAATTGGCCAGATTTATGGCCTGCCTATATTGCGGCCCCTGGCGAAAGCCAGGATGGGGCTTCAAATAACAAAACATTTCATCCTAAAAAGGACGAAACTGGATAAGTAAGAATAATTAGGGTTGTGAATGATTTCCTGGATGCCTTAAATAGGTTCCTCAGACTCCCTCGGATAACCAGATGAGACAGACGAGCCTAGATAGCAAAAATGAAGAAAACCTAAATTCATGTAAGATTCTCATTCGACGTGGCACTGAATATAATTTCGGGTACAAGACAAGCAGAAAATGCTGCACTCACAGGGGAGATAATAAGTTCGTTACGTGCACAGCGAGCAGTTTGCGTGCAGACACACACGGAGAACTGTTGTGTTGGCTCAACGGGGAAGAATTGAACACTTAAATGGATCGTCGATTTCAAAGATAGAGTGACCCACCCTTTGAACGTGGGAGGTTTATGGACAGTGATTGTATGGGAGAACATTGTATGTGGTTGTTCTAGCGAGATAGGAAAAGGTTGGAAGATACAACCAGGCCTCCTAAATAATAACGTACGTGATGTGTACACAAGACGGAAAACGAACAAGTGGTTTTCCAGATGAGAATTAATAAAACAGGCATTTTCAATTTTTAGTGTGAAAATGCGGTAATGGAGTAGATTCAGGAAAAAACAAACATGTAAAACAAACATGTATTCTGAGAATAAACGATTCATATAGTGTAAATGCTGGTTGGTTAGGCAACGTCCGGTAAAGGATAGACAACTAACTTTAAATAGTTAAATGTGGTGTTACTACCTCTCTAATATTGATTTTGCCCAGGAACGGCCACAGCGAATTATGCTTACCCATACAGGACTACAGGGTAGGTCGGGGTAGTACCAGGTAACGCCGTTTGGGGATGCCATGATTATACATTCGGCTAACTTCTGAATCACCGTCCCAAATTATCGAGGCCGAAAATATACCCTAACAGGGCCTCAGTTACATGTCAATTGCGAACTTCCGGCGACTTAAATTGCGCACTTCCGGCGACTACCGCCACCGCCGAGATAGGGCTGGGACTCACGAACAGCAGCTACCGCATCTCCTGCAGCTTCCTTCATTTTGTGTGTGTGTGTGTGTGCTTTTGAGTCCCAGCCATCTAGTTTAGCCCCAGTCCACCATAGATACTCTCGAGATACTCTCGGCGGTGGCGGTAAAGTCCCCGGAAGTGCGTAATTTAAGTCACTGGAAGTTCGCATTTGACGCGTGACTGAGGCCCTGTTAGGGTATATTTTGGATAATTTAGGACCGTTATTCGGAACATAGCCATAAATTCTTTGTCATGTGAGCGGAGTATCTGGGAACGTGTCCTGTTGGTTTGCCATCCAGGACATGTCTCTTAAAGTAACGGGGGTGTGACACTTTCAGGTAGCAGCTTGGAGGGATAAACAGGCATACAGTATTAAACCAAGTTCTATATCCTCTTCATGTCGCTTTTGACACATAAGGCACGTGATCTCCATTACTGCCGGTCAGCTGCTTTTCTGCCCATGGTATCCCATATGAGTTTACATTCCTTCCTATCCTGTTCCCTTGTCCTTTTCCAGGTTTCCTTAGGTCGTCTAGTTAATCAATTCAAATATGTAGCGCTTAGTCACAGCAATGGATAGAAGACGCGTGACAGAGATGAACGACAATATAGCCCTGAGACACACACAGAATACATTAGAAATGACAAGTATCTTTCGTAAAGCGTCCTTTTAAGGACTGTCCGGAATAAACTACTGAAACATTCCTGTCGTGAAATGATAGTCATTACACATCGGTTTATAAGGTTGATAACCTGTCTTACCTGTAATCTGCACAAAATTCAAACTTGGACTCGCCCAGAAATATATAGTCCCTTATATCTATATATATAGGCCTGTATTGGACAACATTATTATGTCTGCCTTTTCTGGTTACTTTAACTAAACTCCACTTTTAAATGTATTTCTTTTGGGGATATATTTAGGGAGTTAATTGAGGTTTCTTGGAAACCGATTTACTCCTTGCCCCAGTATACAAGGAACTTCTTTTGTACCAACGCCTGAAATGTCTAACTGACGCCATTCTCCTTGCCAGCTTCTCAAGCCTCCAGATGTGTTAATCTGTGCCTGTATACTTTAAATTTTCAAGGCAATCTGGAAAGGGCTCAGTTTTACATATGCTATGCTTGGGTAAGTTAATTATAGTTTACGAGTACCTAGAATGTTGTCTGTAAAGTAGTCACTGCTGTAGAGAAATCCATATCGGCTGTGTGATCTCACTTAGCTCTACCATTCTTGATCGCTAGAGTAGCGGATTCGAACGTAGATCTTCCACTGTACAGACTAAATAGCTTATGCCCTCAATAAACCACCCATACTGATAAACATTTAATGCCCTTACAATTGTGTACGTTTTAAACTACTTACAGAATCTGTACATACGAGATGGGGACAGAATTGGGTCAGGGCTGTGTTAATCAAAGTATGTGTGTGCTTGACCCAGATCACTGAGTGCTGGGGCGGTAGGGAAAACTAGTGAATGCAGATACTGACAGTAAATATTGGTGTTTGTGTGCGGAGTGAGGGGGATAGGGAGAGTGATATATGTGTTAGACCACTTTATCTATCTCCACTGTATATCTGACTTGCCTTCTCTTGCACTAAACAGACAGATAAATATAGGAGACTTATGTCTTTTGGTCTGGAGAGGCAATCTGAGGAATGAAACAGGAGAGCAGGGAGGAGTCAACAGATGGGGGTTGATGACTATGCTTGCTCTGTCTTTCCTGTCAAGATGTTACCCTCTTGATGATGACTAATGTTGAGTTATTTTCTTGACAGGATGTATATTTTCTGAAGAGCTGGCAGAAGATTCACAGTCTCAACAACATCCACCCACCAACATCCAACCACCAGTACCAACTTGTTACCCACCAGCTAACACCTGTGAAGGTTCCTGACATCTCCAAAAATGGGGGAGATTGTGCCTCAAACAGCTACCAGTGCCAGAGTAATGTGGCTCTAAGACATTGTGTGTCCTTACTGGTGATATAGACATGCTAGATACCAGTACAGTTGCTGTACAGTGAAGTACTCTTGCTACTTGATCCAGTGGAGCAGAATTCCCAGAGTCAAAGACAGTCAAATCATCCGGAGCTGAGGGAGGCATCATAGACAGAGATAAGAGAAGCTAAGTCTGATACTTCGCATGATGTTGTTTTCCTCACAGCTCCTTGGTTCAAATGATGACATATAGTCACCTCCAGGACCGGCTGTCTGCCTAGTTTCCTTAGGATCTAGACATTAGTGCTGAGATTCTTTCACTGATAGCTGGAATTCACTTCAATTGTTTTTGTACAGATATTATACTAAATACATGCATTCATTTTAATGGCTGACTTAGGTTTCTCTATGTCACCTTCTTAAGTGTTTAGCAGTTGTATGTGTATGTATCTTCATTATATGTGTTAACATGGTTATGATAATGAACTATCATAACCTGGGGGCTTTCTTTAGTAAGTAGTGGGGGTGTCCAGCCAAGTGTGCCTAGAAATATATATATATATATATATATATATATATATATATATTGACATATTTTGTAGTGCCAATACTTGAGTTGCCCTACTCCAGAGATAAGTTGATCGTATATTGGCCACGGGGAATCCCTTAGACCAATACGAGCCAAACGACTCAACAAAATTATCTCTGAGTGCTGCTGGTTCTGAAGGAGAAATCCTTACATTAGGCACGCGACAGGAGTGATATGTGACAATTCCCCTGTTCGTGGTCTACTGTAGAGGTGAGCATCTTGAAGTGTGGACAAATGAGGACAGGGGCAAAGCAGACGTGGGAGTCGCCGTGGCCGAGCGGCTAGACGCTCGCCGCGGATCGGAAGGTCGTGGGTTCGCTTCCTGGCGAAGTCGGACTTTCTTCAACAATGACCTTGGCTCCTAGGTCGACCCAGCCTTGAGTGGGTACCGGGTGCAGTCCTGGGAAAGTGAAGGCGGTCGGCGTGATACTGACCACATCACCCATCTTGTGCCGATTGGTCTATAAAAATATAGGTCTAGCCCTATGTGACCTATACCCCTTAAGGCGTGGAAAAGGGTCCTTTACTTTTTACTTTTTTACAAAGCAGACGTAGTTTCTGTCGACACTATCAAGAGTAACTGACATCTACAGTACGATAGGGGAATAGACGTAGAACATTGCACGTAAATGTCGAAAACAAGGCATTGGAAATCATATTGACCAGTTCAAACAGATCAGCTGCTAAGAAAATAATGGTTTACACAATAAAATATTCTAGATAGTCACAGGCGGTTGCATAGAGGAATATCGAAGAACTGATATCAAACAAAGTACACATTTCTAAGGAAAGACATGGTTCTATGCTTGTGGACAAACGAAGCGACAACAATGCTGGTATTATCTAAAGGTATTTCATTAAATATACTTTTATTAAAGTGGTGTCTAGAGATTAAATATTTTCGGAACCCTGCTGTGCAGCAACAAGAAACTTGTATAAACCAGAATAATTTAGGTACCCTGGATTGTCAGCCAAGGACATGTTTGTTGTAGAAGCGCAATGGTAACCATCCCAACAATGAAGTCATTAGGCTGCCAGTCTTGCAGACATTGTTAATGGCCGACACGGCCTGGCTATGTGCAGATCACAGACACCTATGGATACAAGCTTCTTTGTATTTGTAAATCCGGGCGACTTAGCTCCGTTACCTAGCAGGCACTGTTGTAGTCGGTGTGTGCTGTTGATTCAATGCCAGCAACTGTGTGTCTACAGTGTGTCTTATTATTTCTGTTGCCACTGTTGTAGTCGGTGTGTACTGTTGACACACCATCACTTATTGTGTTACGTGTCCAAAGTGTGTATTATTTTTCCCGTTGCCACTGTTGTAGTCGGCGTGTACTGTTGACACACCATCACTTATTGTGTTACGTGTCCAAAGTGTGTATTATTTTTCCCGTTGCCACTGTTGTAGTCGGTGTGTACTGTTGACACACCATCACTTATTGTGTTACGTGTCCAAAGTGTGTATTATTTTTCCCGTTGCCACTGTTGTAGTCGGTGTGTACTGTTGACACACCATCACTTATTGTGTTACGTGTCCAAAGTGTGTCTTTTGTTTCCCGTTGCCACTGTTGTAGTCGGTGTGTACTGTTGACACACCATCACTTATTGTGTTACGTGTCCAAAGTGTGTCTTATTTTTTCCCGTTGCCACTGTTGTAAAGACGTGTTAGGAGTCGCCGTAGTTAGTGGCCGTGTGACTCCCCATGTGAAGGTCTTGTGTTCGGTTCACGGCTGCTTTGTTCGGTTCACGAGTGCAGTTTTTCAAAGATCGCTGGGGATCGTTGCCAGGGATACAGAATTCGTTCACGCTTTATGTGAAGCTCTCGGTAGGCGGTTAGCGGTTCTGCAAAAAGAGACCAAGCCACGATGGGTAAAAGCCGGTGCTATGAATTTCTTTATCTCACTTAAACTGTAACTTCAATAGTTAGTGAATAGCTTGGTTTCTTACCAAGTCAATTGTGTGGAGCCAGTTGTGTGGGGTCCTTTGTGTGGGGTCAGTTGTGTGGAGTCAGTTGTGTGGGGTCAGTTGTGTGAAGTCAGTTGTGTTTGGCTGTGGACTCGACCCAACCTCATTTAACGAGGTGTGAGTTCTTGATAATTTTCAGGCATTTGATTGAGAAGGAAATGCGGCGATAAAAGAAAGTAAAAAGAAAGGGGTGCAGAAAGGAGAGAACGTAACTTAAAACAAGTTTCACTCACCAGCAATAAAGGAAATCCGTTCCATGAATCTGGAAGGGAAAAAAAAGGGGAGGTGGGGGGGGGGGCGTAAAGCCTGAGTTTCTAAGATAAATGAGAGAGAATGGTGTGTGCCAATATAGGCGGGTGATTGATGAGGCCCAGCGACTGGCCGAGTCCCCAAGACAGTCAACGGAGTGGGTAAACGCTCCAGCCAGAGGGAGCGAGTGAGAGTGGTGGTGTGAAGAAAGGGAATTGAACAAATGACTGATTTTGCTTTCAGTTTCTTTTATCGTGGTTTTTGACACAAAGAATCGTTCTAGTGTATACTGGACTTTCTATTCACTCTTAGAGAAAGTAATATTCTCATTATGAACGGTTGCGAATATTGGTGTCCCATTACACACGTTTGCCAATAGTGATATCCCATTACTGATTATTTGTTAATTTCAGTGTCCCGTTATGCATTTTTGAGAATATCCGGGTATCATTATGAACATTTGGGAATATCAGATACTACATAAATGGACAACTGATCAGATTGTTCAGGTTTCTGTCAGACTGCCATAGATCAGTGACTCACAGAGAGCCCTGCCACTCGGATCTGTTGGAAGCTGAGTTAATGATCGCCAGCGCAAACGACAGAATACCAGAAGCCCAGGCAGCTCACATGGAGGCTGGCATCAGATACCTCGTCAAACTCCAGCACTGAATGTGTGAACAGGCACTAGAGACAAAAAGATACCTCTTGAAACCCCAGCACTGTATGTGAGATCAGGCACTAGAGACAAAAAGATACCTCTTGAAACCCCAGCACTGTATGTGAGATCAGGCACTAGAGACAAAAAGATACCTCTTGAAACCCCAGCACTGTATGTCAGAACAGGCACTAGAGACAAAAAGATACCTCTTCAAACCCCAGCACTGTATGTCAGAACAGGCACTAGCGACAAAAAGATACCTCTTGAAACCAAAGCACTGAATGTCAGAACAGGCACTAGAGACAAAAAGATACCTCTTCAAAGCCCAGCACTGAATGTCAGAACAGGCACTAGAGACAAAAAGATACCTCTTCAAAGCCCAGCACTGAATGTCAGAACAGGCACTAGAGACAAAAAGATACCTCTTCAAACCCCAGCACTGAATGTGAGACCAGGCCCTAGAGACAAAAAGATACCTCTTCAAACCCCAGCACTGTATGTGAGATCAGGCACTAGAGACAAAAAGATACCTCTTCAAAGCCCAGCACTGAATGTCAGAACAGGCACTAGAGACAAAAAGATACCTCTTCAAAGCCCAGCACTGTATGTGAGATCAGGCACTAGAGACAAAAAGATACCTCGTCAAACCCCAGCACTGTATGTGAGATCAGGCACTAGAGACAAAAAGATACCTCATCAAACTCTAGCACTGAATGTCAGAACAGGCACTAGAGACAAAAAGATACCTCTTCAAAGCCCAGCACTGAATGTCAGAACAGGCACTAGAGACAAAAAGATACCTCGTGAAACCCCAGCACTGAATGTCAGAACAGGCACTAGAGACAAAAAGATACCTCTTCAAAGCCCAGCACTGTATGTGAGAACAGGCACTAGAAACAAAAAGATACCTCGTCAAACCCCAGCACTGTATGTGAGATCAGGCACTAGAGACAAAAAGATACCTCTTGAAACCAAAGCACTGTATGTGAGATCACGCACTAGAGACAAAAAGATACCTCTTGAAACCCCAGCACTGTATGTGAGAACAGTCACTAGAGACAAAAAGATACCTCTTCAAACCCCAGCATTGAATGTCAGAACAGGCACTAGAGACAAAAAGATACCTCTTAACCCCAGCACTGAATGTCAGAACAGTCACTAGAGACAAAAAGATACCTCTTCAAACCCCAGCACTGAATGTCAGAACAGTCACTAGAGACAAAAAGATACCTCTTCAAACCCCAGCACTGAATGTCAGAACAGGCACTAGAGACAAAAAGATACCTCTTCAAACCCCAGTACTGAATGTGAGACCAGGCCCTAGAGACAAAAAGATACCTCTTTAAAACCCAGTACTGTATGTGAGATCAGGCACTAGAGACAAAAAGATTCCTCTTCAAACCACAGCACTGAATTTCAGAACAGGCACTAGAGACAAACAAGAGAAGCATTACAAAGACTGTGTTGACTGACTGTCATTATATCGGCGTCCTGTTATGAAAGTGTCGGGAGCCGCTGGGGTGTAGCGTTGTGAGTTCAGGTCCGGGCGGAGCCAGACTTTATTCCAGAAATTATCTTGGCTGCCGGGGCGACGTAGCCTTGAATGGGTACCAGGTAAAAGCATAGGTAGTAGAGGCGGTCAGCGTGATACTGATACATCTCCCCCCCCCCCCCCCAGTGCTGATTGGTCTATAAAATATAAGTCTAGCACTAGCCTGTAGGCGTGATAAGGGGACATTACACGTTTATTGTGAAGGTGTGTTGATATTGACGTCGTTTTACGAACGCTTGGACATGGCTAGTTAGTCGACAGATCAGTCTTACGTACATGGAACCATTCGTTCATCAATGCTCGGAAATGATCAGATAACACATCGAGTGCCAGAGGTCTGTACAAGTGATAACTGTAACTTTTATACCTACCCTGCCCACGCACGCACATAACAACAACGGCGGCAACAATGCACAGCATGAATCTGCGTATGTCAAATATCAGTCTTTGTTGAATTTGTGGAATCGCATGAATGCCGTGGTGTATCCGTACGATTGTGAACAGACGCACAGATAGACAAACACCCACACACACATACACACACACCCACATACCCACACTACACACCCACACATCCACACACCCACACACCCACACACACACCCACACACACCCACCCACACACCCACCCACACACACGTACTCAGTCGAGTAAGTATGCTTGTGCTTGTGCGCGGGCACAACGGCTTATTCCTAAGCCCCCACTACTAGACTTTCTGGAACATTCAATCTCGGCAGACAGAACCCGCAACCGTCGACTGGCTAGACACACTGTATACATGTCCATACTGGCTGGTGCTGGACTGCTGTGCCATAGACAGACAGATACGCACCGAAACAGCTGTACGTGATAAATGATGGGGCTCCTAGGTAATGGAGTTCATTTCCAGCCGCTTACTTCCAGTGTTAGTTGACAGTCTCAGTGATTGATGGTGGCCATTGATCCCATCCAGAATTGCTGTTGAGTTGAGTTGATTCAAGAACCGACATCACAGCACTTGGGGCATTTCAATAGGCGCTCCGTTTCTATCTTTAACAGCCGATGAAAAGTTCCGATACCAATGGCTCCGATAGCATTCTGATTCTGACGTCCGTCTTGTCTTTTTCTTCTGAGCCGCGAGCATCTGCCAGAACATCTCGTCACCCCCCCACCATCTCGTCACCCCCCCCCCCCCCCCACCCTGCATCAGTTTCACCAGACTGTTCGCTCCTCTGAACTGTACACGCTGTCCCAAAAGGCACTAGCCACGTCTGCCTTATCATGTATTAGTATTCCACCAAGTTGTGCAGAGCCAGCCAATCTGTCCGCTGTTCATGTCCCAACACACCCGCATTTCCCAGTGAAAAAATCCAGACGATACCCCTCACAGGTGTCCTCTGCAGTGAAGCATGCCACTCTGCACGAAGCATGTTTCTCCTGACCCTCCTTGGCATGCTTTCTTAGTCAGTTACAATCACGATGTGTGTGTGTGTGTGTGTGTGTGTGTGTCGTGACCGCCTCCACCTCCATTCTTAAGCTAGATGTTGTAATATCATACGCTAGGCTCTTCTGCACCAAACGTCGACCATTAACTTTTGCCAAGAAACCCTAAGCACTTCTTTTGCCCCTTGACACTGAGCTGTCCGTGTTAATAATCAAATCCACTGAGCGAGCATTTTCTGGAATTAATTGCTGAATTTCCACCTCCATGGCACCTGCTGGCCAGTCTCTGCATTCCCGGCTCAGTGTGATTATGACTCCCCTACAAAAGTCTGACTGTTCTCAAGGATGCAAACCTGTCTGATTGTGTCTTCTGCCTGAGCCACCCATGACTTCCCTCTTATCAGCCTATGACCCTTAACTGCGCCCAGAGCTTCGTGCAAAGGGTGGTCTGTGTCTGCAGCTACCCTGAGATATGACTTGGCCTGCAGCACCTTGTGCCTACCTGCAACAGTCGGCAAACCAAGGATGTATCGCATACACACCACTGGGGTGTCTCTGGTGCAACCAAGAATGGCCCGCATAGCTGCGTTCTGTCTGCGCTCTAGTTTGTCCATCTGACTCTTTGAAACGGTAAGCAGTCCAGAATTGCTGTCCGTAGAATTAACACCTAAACAAGTTACATTGGGACACTCCTACTGTAATAAAGTAACCAGTAGTTCCTACTGTGGGAATGGGATATCTGAGTAAATGACACAGCCAGCTCTAATGTCATCACAGACACTGCCAGTGGGGATGAGATATCTGAGTAAATGACGCAGCCAGCTCTAATGTCATCACAGACACTACCAGTAGGGATGGAGTATCAGAGGGACCGATGCAGTCAGTTCTAATGTCACCATAAACTGCCAGTGGTGGGCGGCCATGGGGCTGCCGTTGCCGTCAAGGTCTTGGGTTTGAAACAACACCGTGGATGATGTTTTATTATGGACTTTGGTTTGCAGGTCAACCCATCCTAAAATGGACACCACGAAATGTAATGGGTCGTCGAAGTTGTTTAAAGCTATGTGTCAGTGCCGCCTATGCCGTCAGAAATCTTCTGTCCTTAATTAACTGACATGTCTTGCCAATGAATACTGACCCAGCCTGTGGTCAGGACATTTGTCTGCGGTCTTTTAGGCATCTCATTGCGGAAGACGACGTCCACATCTTTAATATGATTACATCTTTTAATTACTTCTTCTTCTTCTTCTTCACTTCCTCTTTTACCGCTGTGGGTGTTGAGGGAGATATAAGGTTCTGTTTCTAGCTCTTCTGGCTGCCTCGACCATAGGCACATTGTGCTGTTGTAGAGTTTCTCTGATGTTATCCTTCCATCTTGTTCTTGGTCTACCCCGTGCTCTACGTCCTTCTTCTCTTTCCATGTATGCTTTGTATGGTATGGTGTCACAAGGCATTCTCTCTAAGTGGGCAAACCATTTCATGATTAGTCCGTTTATATCTCATTTTGATTTCTGTAGCGATAATAAATTCATTGCCGGCTTGCTAGGCCCGTCGCAACTTCACCAGAGTCCCGTTGGCCAGGACGTTTCGGGGTGACCCAGGGTGGCCTTCATGGCTACCGTAGCGGTCCCGTGGCACGAGGCCACACCAGACTTCGCCCACACCTAGCAATCCCCGACTTTGTCCTGTTACCACCTCTCACGACGAGGACGTGGGGTTGGCCTTTTAATTACAGACGACTGAAATGATAGATATTAAAAAACTTGCTAACTAGCTATAGACATACCAGCAAAAGATGGACTGCGATACAAGATCAACATCAATCGATGGACGAACAGCGGTATCAGAAAGTTTAAGAGAAGCACGTGAGACAGGACATGTTTGGGGTCCAGTGCCGCCTCATTTCTTTGTTGAGACGGCACTAGCTGGATTGATTGATTCATCTGTCAGTAAATAGCAGTCAGTCTGCGATGTCACGAACAGGGCGGATAACTCACGTCTAGCCGTCTGACAAAGGACAGAGTATTTGTCCAATAGTGCAGTCAGCCTTTAACCGCAGTGGCCTCCCTTAGATCATTTTTTTTTTCAAAAATCATTGTACCTTTAGGTCTTGTTGCATTATTTAGCTTTCTTGCTTAGATTGCTAACAGTACCAAAGTCAAGAAGTGGACGAACAACCAGAACTTTTCTCTTAAGTTTACAGCCTGTGAACGCTGAAAAGAAGAGAGTAAAGGTTGCGCCAACACATGAGAATACTGGTACTAAACACAAACAAACAAATGTGCATTCATTACAAGCACTAGACACGTATTACCATAAATCGCGAGATTTTGTTGAACCAGTTTTCTTCCCCTACGTTATCTCTTTTCTCATTCAAATATTGTGCGAGCGGCAGTACAACTACTTGAGGTATATAATATAGTCAGTACATATACCAGGGGTAAATAATATAGCCAGTAGATCTACCTGAAGTAAATAATATGGTCAGCAAATCTACCTGAGGTAAATAATATAGTCAGTACATCTACCTGAGGTAAATAATATAGTTAGTACATCTACCTGAGGTAAATAATATAGTTAGTACATCTACCTGAGGTAAATAATATAGTTAGTACATCTACCTGAGGTAAATAATATAGTTAGTACATCTACCTGAGGTAAATAATTTAATTAGTACATCTACATGAAATAAACAATATAGTCAGTACATCTACCTGAAGTAAACAATATAGTTAGTACATCTACCTGAGGTAAATAATATAGTCAGTACATCTACCTGAGGTAAATAATATAGTCAGTACATCTACCTGAGGTAAATAATATAGTACATCTACCTGAGGTAAATAATATAGTTAGTACATCTACCTGAGGTAAATAATTTAATTAGTACATCTACATGAAATAAACAATATAGTCAGTACATCTACCTGAAATAAACAATATAGTCAGTACATCTACCTGAAGTAAACAATATAGTTAGTACATCTACCTGAGGTAAATAATATAGTCAGTACATCTACCTGAGGTAAATAATATAGTTAGTACATCTACCTGAAATAAACAATATAGTCAGTACATCTACCTGAAGTAAACAATATAGTCAGTAAATCTTCCTGAAGTAAATAATATAGTCAGTACATCTACCTGAGGTAAATAATATAGTTAGTACATCTACCTGAGGTAAATAATATAGTTAGTACATCTACCTGAAGTAAATAATATAGTTAGTACATCTACCTGAAGTAAATAATATAGTTAGTACATCTACCTGAAGTAAATAATATAGTTAGTACATCTACCTGAGGTAAATAATATAGTTAGTACATCTACCTGAGGTAAATAATATAGTTAGTACATCTACCTGAAGTAAATAATATAGTTAGTACATCTACCTGAGGTAAATAATATAGTTAGTACATCTACCTGAGGTAAATAATATAGTTAGTACATCTACCTGAGGTAAATAATATAGTTAGTACATCTACCTGAAGTAAATAATATAGTTAGTACATCTACCTGAGGTAAATAATATAGTTAGTACATCTACCTGAGGTAAATAATATAGTTAGTACATCTACCTGAAGTAAATAATATAGTTAGTACATCTACCTGAGGTAAATAATATAGTTAGTACATCTACCTGAGGTAAATAATATAGTTAGTACATCTACCTGAGGTAAATAATATAGTTTGTGCATTTACGTGACGTACATAAAATCAAACATTTACTTTAGCCGTAATGTTTCCTTCATTTGCGTTCGCCCTGAACTGGGAGGTTGGCGTGTCCTGATAGTGGCCTAGTTTGGTCTACAGCAAAGCTGCGATATGTGTCCCTTTAGAGAAATATTTCCGATTTTCACCAACTTCTAATTAGTCAGCTTTTACGATTTGCTCGTTACGCGGCAGAGTGTCTACACACCCCCCTCCCCAATCTCTCTCTCTCTCTCTCTCTCTCTCTCTCTCTCTCTCTCTCTCTCTCTCTCTCTCTCTCTCTCTCTCTCTCTAGTCATATGATCATAACATGCTTTATTAGTAAAATAAACTGCTGTGCGAAAGATGGTTGACTGGAAGGGCCGAATGTAAGACGGGCCTGCGTGCCCAATTTGTGACCCTTTGAAAATAAAGTTCGTTCGTTCTCTCTCTTTTTTTTTTCTCTCTCTCTCTCTCTTAATTACAGCTGGGCCCTGGAACTAACACAGGAATTTTTAAATTTTATAATACAATATGGTTGTTTTTAAAACAACAACAAAACACACACACACACACACACACAGTTGCGTGTCACCTCTACAACAATAGCTGGCTACACCATACCTAATGTTATCTCTAAGAACACTGTAGAAAGTTATAAGGCCTCCATCTCTTCCACGGCGCCAGTCACCTACAACTACTAAACTACTACTGCCTAAAAGCTTCACTTACACACACACACACGCGCGCGCGCACGCACGCACGCACACACACACACACATGCACACACACACACGCACACACAGACACAAACGCACACACAAACAGACAGACACACACACAGACACAAAAACACCGAGAAAGAAATACACACACACAAACACACACACACACACACACACACACACACACACACACTGTGAGTCGTTGAAACAAAATTCTAGTATGATTGTGATTTGGTAAACGCGTTTACTGGCCTGTTATGTTCGGTAGGGTAGTCGTGTCTTTATGGAGGTCAAGGGGCACCATTTTTGTGTAGTGAATCACTCAGCTATAATTAGATGTTATAAATGACTGATGTCTAATGAGCTACAAGATGGCTACTTTGTGTTCCACTTTCCCACTTCTCCTACAGATGTTATCAGGCAGTGTTCTACTGTCCCACTTCTCCTACAGACGTTATCAGGCTGTATTCTACTGTTTAACTTCTCCTACAGATGTTATCAGGCAGTGTTCTACTGTTCCACTTCTCCTACAGATGTTATCAGGCAGTGTTCTACTGTTCCACTCCTCCTACAGACGTTATTAGGCTGTGTTCTACTGTTCCACTTCTCCTACAGACGTTATCAATCTGTGTTCTACTGTTCCACTTCTCCTACAGACGTTATCAGGCTGTGTTCTACTGTCCCACTTCTCCTACAGATATTATTAGGCTGTGTTCTACTGTCTCACTTCTCTTACAGATGTTATCAGACTGTGTTCTAATGTCCAACTTCTCCTACAGACGTTATCACACTGTGTTCTACTGTTCCACTTCTCCTACAGAGGTTATCGGGCTGTGTTCTACTGTCCCACTCTTCCTATAGACGTTATCAGGCTGTGTTCTACTGTCCCACTTCTCCTACAGACGTTATCAGGCTGTGTTCTACTGTCCCGCTTCTCCTACAGACGTTATCAGGCTGTGTTCTACTGTCCTACTCCTCCTACAGACGTTATCAGGCTGTGTTCTACTGTCCCACGTCTTCTACAGACGTTATCAGGCTGTGTTCTGCTGTCCCACTCCTACTACAGACGTTAGCAGGCTGTGTTATGCTGTCCCACTCCTCCTACAGACGTTACCAGGCTGTGTTCTACTGTCCAACTTCTCCTACAGACGTTATCAGGCTGTGTTCTACTGTTCCACTTCTCCTACAGACGTTATCAGACTGTGTACAGGCTGTGTTCTACTGCCCCACATCTTCTACAGACGTTATCAGGTTGTGTTCTATGATATCAACACTATATTAACTCCTAAATGCTAATCTTTCAATCTATTTGCAGCCGTCTACACATTGCAGGTAGGCTGCGTGGATCTCAACACTCTATATCTTTTGTCTTGGTTGTACAATTTTCAGACTGCTGATCGTTCGTCTCTGAACGTTGTAAATACAGTTCGTTCGTTCATTCGTTCTTCCACTTGTATCGTTGTCTACCAATAACTCTTGCATTCGACCTTTCCCTTTAGTGTGGTTTTTAAAAGATTTTTATGTTAGAGTGGTAATGTGGCTTGAATATTTCAGTTGTTTATCTTCTTCTAGCAGTGCTTTTTTCATTCCGTTTCTCCAGCACTGTTATATGTGTTTGTCTTTATTTCACATTCTTTATCGCAATGGACTGTTTTCCATGACAGCTTTTGCAATGCGTTGACTGTCCCTAGCTTGATGATATTGTCAACAGGCATCACTTCTCCAGGGGGGGGGGGGGCCAAGAATTGTTGGTATCGCTATTTTCATTTCCGTGAGATTACATTGTTGCTGGGCAATTATATGGTGAACGCAGTCGATAGGAGACACGGTTTCAAAGCCAGGTGCGACTCGATGCAGCCAACGGCCGGTGTTCGAAACCAGGCGGTTCCCGGGGTTCATCCAGCCGGATGAAATGGGTACCAGAGTTGACACTCTTGGGTAAATGGAGGAACGTCACTTTAGCTACGGAGCTGCGTGCGGACGGCGACACAGGCGGGCAGTTTCTTATCAGCTGTCCGAACTGGTGGCAGAGCACTTATGGTTTATAACCGTGTGCAATGACGCGGGTTCACATCTTCCGACTTTTTTTTTTAATGGTCCCAATATGTTCTATGATGGCCGTTCGGTTTCTCTTATCTCTGCCGTACGCTCTGCTGTTTCGAGCCTCTGATCTTTATGGATTCTTCAGTCTTGTTCACTGTCTAGCCTTTGTTTACTATGCAGTTACCTTTCTTTATTGTGGCTATTACTTGGTTTTAGAAGCCTTTGATCTGTATGGATTCTTTCGCCTTGTTCACCGCCCCAGTCTTAGTGTTTGATGTAAGGTCATTCCAGTATTGTAAGATATTCCTCCTACTTCACTAGCGTTGTTAAGCCAAGACTGTTTGTTGTCCGTGGTGTGGCCATTGCTGTACATAAGTACGGTATTCGTGACTGCCATTCAGTGTGATACTTACCCTCTTTCATTACCCTAGACTAGTTCTACTTTTCATTTAGTTTGCAATCTTTTCATTATATCTTTTCATCTCCAGTCTACACCCACGTCTGTTTTTACTGTCTGTTATTACCATATTTTAGGACTGTTTAGGACTAAAGCGTGTCTTGGCAAGTTTTCGGTAAACTACTATGAATATTGTGAGATACTGGATATCATCTGTGGCTCCACATATACCGTTTACAAACAGGCGTGACACGCCACTGTTGGTTGAATGATGTACACAAGCGTGCAATGCAAGCATCTAGAGTTCTTGCACACTACATTGATGTCTATCTACTTCTTGAACAATGGGATTTCTTGTGTTGTTGTTCACGCTAGTTGATCATAAATATCACATAAACTAGGTATCTAGAATATCTTGTTTCATGTCAGCGGTGCAGACTGAAGCATTCAAGCCTTACACATGTTTGTGAAATCTGCTTTGATGCTACCTGCCGAGAGAGTTAATGATCCGAGCTCCACCGACTATATATCTGCCTGTTTAATGTTCACAAAGTGCTGGCAGCTAGAGCACTGTCAAGGTATCACCAGATAGTTGATTCACTAGAAAGACTGGATCCAAGCACCGACTGTATGTTTCAGTTTCACTGATATTCCAGTACCATGTCGTTTCAAGCACCTGTATTGTTTATGCGTGTTAGACATGTAGTTAACACAGTAATCCTTCAGAGTGACTTGGGTTATGCTGAACTATAAATGAACTCTCAAATCATCTGTGTTTGCTTGTGTATTGTGGCACATCGCATATCCTAGTCGCTTGTTGGTTGCACTAAGGACAGTAAACACAAAAGAATTAGCTAAAGATATGATGTCTAGCACACACTGGGAGTTCTTGTGTTCACTGGTGGGAGTTTTCTTGGATACTGCTGCTTTCTCTAAGAGGTTGGGCAGATATTGCTACTTGCGTGTGGAAGTGTGGCATTACACATCTACAGTATCATACATTAGGGCATCGACCAGCTTGTATAAGCAAATTGTTGCATTCATGGCAACCTCTGACTGACTGCATAAACTGGAAACTCACTGGCATTTTTACATTGGCATTTATAACTTCTTGTAACATCTAAATGAGGTATCAGGGATATTATCTAGGAAAAGACTTCTTAAGTCACGGGGATGATTAAACCAGGTTGGGGGGAAAGAGACATACAGATAGACCCAGTGTTCCTTTTTAAATATACACATATTTGCCTTCTTCTTGGTGCACCAATACTTATATCGAAACATTGTGTGGAGCAGAATTTTCCTTATCCTCCTTCGCGTTCACCAGCTGTACACTCTGGCGGAAAGTTCTGGTTGCTCGTCCACTACTGAACTGCAGTCCTGCTCCAGAACCTGAGTGTTGCGTGTGCATTAGTTTTACAGATCTCATTCTCTTGAATACAGACTGTTGGTTCCTTGCCTCTCCGGCTGATGCACTCCGACTTCAAAGAAAGCTCCCCTTCGACTCTTACGACATGCTTTTGGGGAGGCAGTGGGTCTATCCTTGTTTTCCCCACAATGGGGTCCAAGAACCCACACGGGGGATTTCTAATTTATAACACTAATGTTCTGTTTACAAGTTTATGTTACCCTTTCTTACGTGACATCATCTAGGAACTGCAACATCTAAACTGTAGTTCGCCCTCAAGAAACAAGTCGGAGGCTATGTTTAGGGCACTGACAAATCGGGCATATGATGCTGGAACTGTATATTTTTAGAGCAATCGGTACTCAATGGGTTATTTGATCAACATCAGGCCGCCCCAGCCGCCTGCGTCAACACAGTGGCTGGCTTGGGGGGAAAAGGGGGAAGGGGGTTATTGGGAGGTACGGTAGTTAAGAAATCAGTTCCTCATTCATAACCTGGGGAGTCGCCGTGGCGGAGCGGCTAGACGCTCGTCGCGGATCGGAAAGTCGTGGGTTCGCTCCCTGGCGGAGCCGGACTTTTTCAGAAAAGACCTTGTCTCCCAGGTCGACCCAGCCTTGAGTGGGTACCGAGTGCAGTCCCGGGAAGTAGAGGCGGCCGGCGTGATGCTGACCCCACCACCCATCTTGTGCCGACTGGTCTATAAAAATAAAGGTCTAGCTCTTTATGCCGTATACGCCTGATGGCGTGGAGAAGGGTCGTTTACTGTTTTTTTTTTTTTTACCTCTACTTTGTTTTGTTTTTTACCTTTACTTTTTTTTTTTTTTTAATTTCATAGCCTTAATGACAGCGCTAGTCCAGTGGCGACTCGCGGGCCAGCTGTATGCGGCCCGCGCCGGCCTAGCTAGTGGGCCATGGATCTTTGCCAGTTGTTTTGTTAAAATGATCTGTCTAGGCTGGGACTCGGGACTCTGGCCCGTGCGATCCACATATTCTCCATTGTGGCCCCTAGGTTAACTTAGCTAAAAATCCCCGCTCTACAAAGTGGCTAACTGGTGTGTCCTGTTTTCGTCTTGTTATTGAAGCTGACGTCGGTATTGCCCATTAGGATGTTATCCCAGCCAGGGCCTGGCGATACGACACAGGTCAAAATACCTGAATGGGTCTCAGGTGCTATCTGGAGGTTTGCATAATCTTCAAGTATGACAGGGCAATAGCAGCGGCGCTAGATTGTTGTGGTACTGAAATAAACAGCTATGGGTTACAACTAGGGTAATGTATGCATCGTTTTATCATCTGTATTCAAACTAGAGTTTTGTTTACCGGCGGTGTGGGCCGCTACGAGATAACAGCGACCCAACAACATGCGGCAGCCGGCCTGTAAACATTGTGTGCCTGCCTTGATAGCGATGGTTTAGTAAACAAGTCACGGTTATAATTAGTTCACGAAACCGACACTTAGGTAGTCAGTGGACTGACATACCTGTTTTCTGGTGATATCTCCTCGTGTGATAATCACCTGTGTAGTTATTAGTTAGATGCTCGCAGATAGTATAGAAGAGCTCTTTAGGGAGGCTGTGAATGTCCATCGTTCGTTGGATACGACTGGCGAGTATACAACATTTCTTGAGGAGCTTTGTGAAAATCCATTATTTATTGTTTGTTAAAAGCTGTCGCATTGTATACAATAAGATTCCTT
The DNA here is from genome assembly GCA_905116865.2 of Candidula unifasciata. Lineage (NCBI taxonomy): Eukaryota > Metazoa > Mollusca > Gastropoda > Stylommatophora > Geomitridae > Candidula > Candidula unifasciata. The sequence continues at coordinate 881,771 of CAJHNH020003557.1, read as the reverse complement.
TAGAGGTTGCGAACGAAGTGAATTCAGATTGGATATTGGTGTTGCTTGAACGTTATGTATTTAGTCAACCGGGTCTAGTGGATATACTGGTCACATAGCCGAGATGACGTCTCTAATGAGAAGACTGAGGAGCCGCTCTGTGTTTAATACAGGTCAGTAGTTTGTTAAAGTCAGTTGTTTGTCAAAGTCAGTAGTTTGTTAAAGTCAGTTGTTTGTTAAAGTCAGTTGTTTGTCAAAGTCAATAGTTTGTCAAAGTCGGTTGTTTGTGTGCTGTTGTGTGTCGTGTTGTTAATGTCGTTTGTTTGTGTGCTGTTGTGTATCGTGTTGTTAAAGTCGGTTGTTTGTGTGCTGTTGTGTATCGTGTTGCTAAAGTCGGTTGTTTGTGTGCTGTTGTGTATCGTGTTGTTAAAGTCGGTTGTTTGTGTGCTGTTGTGTATCGTGTTGTTAAAGTCGGTTGTTTTTGTGCTGTTGTGAGTCGTGTTGTTAAAGTCGGTTGTTTTTGTGCTGTTGTGAGTCGTGTTGTTAAAGTCGGTTGTTTGTGTGCTGTTGTGTGTCGTGTTGTTAAAGTCGGTTGTTTTTGTGCTGTTGTGAGTCGTGTTGTTAAAGTCGGTTGTTTGTGTGCTGTTGTGTGTCGTGTTTGTAGTGGAGACAGGTCAAGAACAAGCTCGGTATATGCAGCCGACTGATTGTAAGTTAAATCTTGCAAATCCTAACCATCACCGGCACCAGATGTATGTATACTGCCAGTTGTTGACAGCAATGCTATTGTCAAATGTCTACAGTGCTGATGTTGGCCAATGTGGATTCTAGTCACTGACCGCTTATCTATCATATGCCGTGAGCCGCGCTGGCACAGGGGTAGACGCTAGGCTGTCGGCTCGAAGACCTCTAGTTTGAATCCACACTAGGCGGGTTTATATAATTGACATAGAACTTAATGATCGACCTGTCCACAAACTGGTACCAGGGCATCTCATGGGAAGTAAAAGCAGCTAGTGACAGATTGCTAGCAACAGCCGCCAAGCGCTGACTGGTCAATGCATATATGAGTCTAACACCATAGGCCTGTGACGTCACTGACAGTTCCATGGCCATGTCTTCTACTCTTGGTGAACTGAGGGCTTTCACTTCGCGTACCCTGCTGTTGTTTCTCCATTCACATGGTTTCGTGTGGAAGCACCTTTGCTAATTCTCCTATAACAACTTAATATCACTTATTTTTAGATGTCATTTAACTTTTATTTTGAATAACCTCCCCGGTAGATTGCGTCGTTTTGTACGTGGTTTGACTGAATCGTCGATACATGTTCATGAGTGTAATCTGTTGTTGCCAGAGACGGATACTTGTACCCAGCACACAGACATGATTGTGTATGTAAATACATGCAGGCTCGTCAGAATCGGGGAGCTTTGGTACTTTAAGCCCTCCTTCGTCCCTTTTGTTCTTCCTGAAAAAAAAATGGCAGAGGGCCGGGGTGCAGGGAACTGAGCCCATATAAATTTGCAGAAGAGCTTGGACACCATCCCCTCCCCCTCTCTCCCAGATCACCTGTATGGCTCTTTTGTTTTTAATACATATATTTCCAGTGCTCGAAGCTCAGATGAAAGGCAAGACGGACGTTTAATCAGAATGCTACTGGCACCATTAGTATCAGAACTCTTCGATGGCTGCTGAAGATAGGGACGGAGCGCTTATGGGAATGCCCCGAGTGCTGTGATGTCAGTTCTTGAATCAAATCAAATCAAAATCAATGTCCAGTGTTTTATTGTCTTTAGGCGCCATTCATCTTTGTATTATCAGCCACTTAACCAGGGTGTATGCCTCTCGTGCAAAAACAATGTAAGGCCTTAGGTCCACTCACCTAAAATCTTAATTGTGTCGCCGGCCGTTTGTGTCTACATTTGTGTGTATGTATGTGTGTATCACCCACCAAGTGCCGATTGGTCTATAAATATAGGTCTAACCCTATATGCCCTATACGCCAAACGGCGTGGAAAAGAGTCCTTTACTTTTACTCATTTTTGTGTATGCATATCTGTGTGTATGCGTGTATGTATGTGTGGGTATGAATGTACCCGTGTGAGCTGTGAATCTCAATTAGGCTTCGAGTTTAGCTGTTAAGATTTGATTTCTGTTTCTTATTCTTGATTTTTTTTATTTTTTATTGGCGTGTCTATCATAACAACGCAGCCACAACAGCATGAGTTTAATTATTTCCCGTGAGGACAGCTTGACCTCGTGATAATTTAGCAAATACATTCAATTTATGAAAGCGTTATGAGAGCATTAGGGTCACGTGGTCTGATTGGATCACTGAGCTGCATGATGTCAAGCTGACTGGATCACAGAGCTGTATGATGTCAAGCTGACTGGATCACAGAGCTGTATGATGTCAACCTGACTGGGTCACAGAGCTGTATGATGTCAAGCTGACTGGGTCACACTGCTGTATGATGTCAAGCTGACTGGGTCACAGAGCATTATGATGTCAAGCTGACTGGGTCACAGAGCTGTATGATGTCAAGCTGACTGGATCACAGAGCTGTATGATGTCAAGCTGACTGGGTCACAGAGCTGTATGATGTCAAGCTGACTGGGTCACAGAGCTGTATGATGTCAAGCTGCATGATGTCCGGCTGACTGAATCACAGAGCTGTATGATGTCAAGCTGACTGAATCACAGAGCTGTATGATGTCAGGCTGACTGAATCACAGAGCTGTATGATGTCAGGCTGACTGAATCACAGAGCTGTATGATGTCAAGCTGACTAGATCACAGAGCTGTATGATGTCAAGCTGACTGGGTCACAGAGCTGTATGATGTCAAGCTGACTGGGTCACAGAGCTGTATGATGTCAAGCTGCATGATGTCCGGCTGACTGAATCACAGAGCTGTATGATGTCAAGCTGACTGGGTCACAGAGCTGTATGATGTCAAGCTGACTGGGTCACATAGCTGTATGATGTCGGGCTGACTGAATCACAGAGCTGTATGATGTCAGGCTGACTGAATCACAGAGCTGTATGATGTCAGGCTGACTGAATCACAGAGCTGTATGATGTCAGGCTGACTGAATCACAGAGCTGTATGATGTCAGGCTGACTGAATCACAGAGGTGTATGACGTCAGGCTGACTGGATCACAGAGCTGTATGATGTCAGGCTGACAGGATCACAGAGCTGCTTGATATCAGGCTGACAGGATCACAGAGCTGTATGACGTCAGGCTGACTGAATCACAGAGCTGTATGATGTCCGGCTGACTGAATCACAGAGCTGTATGATGTCAAGCTGACTGGATCACAGAGCTGTATGATGTCCGGCTGACTGAATCACAGAGCTGTATGATGTCAAGCTGACTGGATCACAGAGCTGTATGATGTCCGGCTGACTGAATCACAGAGCTGTATGATGTCAAGCTGACTGGATCACAGAGCTGTATGATGTCCGGCTGACTGAATCACAGAGCTGTATGATGTCAAGCTGACTGGATCACAGAGCTGCATGATGTCTCACACTTCACTCTTTAACCGGAAATTGAGCTGGAACTGCTAGGGAGAGGAGACAGACTAGCTGACAAAATCTAGTCCAAGAGAAGAACGCTTTGCATTGAGTTGACAGCCGTCAAAAAGATCATTTGATTGAGTGGGCGTGTCTCTTGCAGTCGTGTGTGTGTGTGTGTGTCCCACACAGTGGTGTGTGTGTGTCTCTCGCAGTGGTGTGTGTGTTTCCCTCACTGTGGTGTGTGTGAGTTTTCCTCGCAGTGGTGTGTGTGTCTCTCTCACAGTAGTGTGTGTGTCCCTCACAGTGGTGTGTGTGCGTTTCCCTCACAGTGGTGTGTGTGCGTTTCCCTCACAGTGGTGTGTGTGCGTTTCCCTCACAGTGGTGTGTGTGCGTTTCCCTCACAGTGGTGTGTGTGAGTTTCCCTCGCAGTAGTGTGTGTGTCCCTTTTAGGGGTGTGGGTGTCCCTTTTAGTGGTGTGTGTGTGTCCCTCTTACTGGTATGTATGCGTGTGTGTGTGTCCCTCTTACTGGTATGTATGCGTGTGTGTGTGTGTCTGGCAGTGTCTACATCTAACGCATTGATAAAACAAGAAGTACTACACCGCGATGCTTTGAAGGAAGTGAACTTCGCCGCACATTTAAAATAATATTGCCTGGTGATGTAATTATTGTCATAGTCAAGGATAACACTTGCAGCAGAGCAGCTTCTCAGAGCAGGTCTAGATGTAATCGATGTGAGCTGGCAGCCTAGTAGATTGCTGTTATTAAACACCCCATTGTGATGATCCCTATGATTACACATAGTCTGCGGGGAGACAACTCGATGTGTAAGGGAACTAACCTTGCAGGTGACGCGATCTATGTAACTTTTACTAGATGAATACTTTCTACACTTTGTTTAATCACGGCCAGCTCCAGATTTTTCTAAGGCCGTTCAGCTCGAACGGGAATTCCCGTTCTTGTGCAAGAATTGAGTCCCTCTGCGTCCACAGTTTTTATCGAGGAGATGTATACGCAAATTAAACTACAGTTTCATTAATTTTCGTTCATATTTTTTAGAACTATACGTCATTTTTAAGGTAAATAAGTGTGCCGAATAAATATAACAATAAAGGCTCTTACAGACAAACAAAAATGCTTTTGCTACAGTCAACATGAACATAAACGTCAGTAACGTTTAGATATGAACTAAAAGTTGTTCCAGCAAAAGTAAAGAAATATCAATGCTAACTCTTTGATTCTGAGAGGGTATTGTTGCATCAGAGGAGGGGGGGGGGAGAGGGGGGGGGGGGGACTGGTGACATTTGTACTTTATCAAATTTAACGCATAAAAATACTGCTATGAAACATACACATATCATACTTAACATAAATATAAATAATTGATGGTTGTTATTATTATTAATAGACACCTACAACATATAATTATACTGTTATTTAATAATAAGTAAACAAGCACAATCAGTATGAAATTGATATGTGCGATACTTTTTCACCCAGAGTAGTTTTTTTAACAGTACTTATGGCACTATTAAATATGTATCCTCAAGGTACAAACAGCACAAACAAATTTGTCTAGTTTCATCTTGTTGGATGAAATCAATTCCTTACCATTGCGAATTTTTTGGTAACAAAAATGCATAGGAAGTGGATGAACAACCAGAAGTTTCTGCAAGAGTTTACAGCCAGTGTTCGCGAAGCAAAGCAAAAGCCAGTTTACAAAAATTAACACAGGCCGTACAACTGCAAATATGCGAAAGAAGTCGATGAGCAACCAGAAGTTTTTGCAGGAGTTTACAGCCAGTGTTCCAAAGCGAAGCAAAAGCCAGTTTACAAAAATTAACAAACCGTAAAACTGCAAATATGCAAAAGAAGTCGATGAACTACCAGAATTTTCTGCAAGAGTTTACAGCCAGTGTTCGCGAAGCATAAGTCAAATGGTTAAGGATTAATATTATTAGTGTACTGCTACAACATATAATTATACTGTTAGTCAACAATTAGTAAAGAGGCAAAGAGTGACTTGCTGTGAGAGGTTAGTTAGTAAATTAAATATTATTTGCATCCACTTAGCAAGAACTCCGAAATATCTTGACACAATTTATCCACAGTGTGGTTGAACAATTTATGCACAGTCAATATGAAAACAATAGTTTTCTTCAAATACAAGATAGTTTGCACCTGACAACTGTCGATATTATCCAGAAATGGCTTCTAAATTACCTGTTTGTATTATCCGTAAAAGTAAGATTTCTACATTTAAAGTAGAAAAGTAATAAACAGCAAGTTCCAAAAAATCCGAACTACTGACTAGAAACAGTGACACTGACACACACATCACAACACGACTGTCTTCAGTGAATTAAAATTAAAATTGCTGTATATCCACTTCACAATATCCATTTGTAGATTTGTAATACGAATACGTTTAGAACACAGGACTTTGTAAGCATATTAATATGTCACACATTGCAACATGGAAACGCTCCCAGTAACCTAATTTCGAGGGGGACTCCTCCGAAATGTACCGTGATTCAGTTGTGAGGACTGAATAATTAGAGGAGGGCGTGGTTCAATCTAAAGGATATTATGCAAGAGTGTAACAATAACTCATGGTTGTTGAGTCAGTTGGAGACACTTCACAACAGTTGTGTATTTGTATGAATAACATGGTGAGGTAGCCCCAGTCTAGAAGTACTGTATATTTTAATTTTTGAGATTACGTGTGAGATCATAGTTTGTTCCGTTAAGTTAACATTGACTCTCACATCACTCTTGGCAGAGGAAGAGGACGAAAAATAAGATATTTGTTTTACATTTCCTCTGAGTTCAAAATGAATTGTCCCCTTGTATATGTAATGCGACGGACACAATCAACACACTGCACAGTTTATTGCCTACTATACTTGGCTGCATCTCGCAAGGCCCTGATGAGTCGTTCCCCTTGTGGGATTACATTTTTTGTTATTTTGAAGCCCTATCCTGGCTGTTCCCGAGGCCCTAACGGCTGAACAGGGTTTCGAGGACCTCGCCTTGGATGATCCTCGTCCACATGGTGGCACTTTGTGTCACCAGTTGTTTATCGCTCTTTGTGATGTCCTGGTGGGGTAAAATTTACTTACTTATTCGCCAGGCTCATTACTGCACAGTTACATCAGTCTCAATCTCATCAAACACAAATGTATTCTTTTTCTTCTTTTTGTTCTTCTTCTTCTTCATGCACAACAACAGACACATTCACGTCTCCACTATCTCTAATGTCCTAGCTACATTATTACTCTTCGCTTACCACCGACACCTACACATGAAAGGAGTTCCGAGACATCCCAACAACAACAACACATTTCTCCGATCACATCTGTGTCGTAGCCAGAGCCGAGGACCATGTTCTGCCCGAGACATTAGAGATGACGTTTATGACCGCGTAGACCGGGCATTTATTTGACTCACCTGTTTCTATATTTAACCGCCATGCTGATACACCTAGTAAATTCCCCACTATTGATCTGTGCATATTTTGAGAGTAGGTTGGTTCCGTTTATCCGCTGCTGTTTGTGCTCGCGTTCACTCGTCGCCTGCGTTTACCATACCTGAATCGTGAGTTTGGTTTTCCTCCACTACGGACACGCCCATTGAGGTTCAGATTCCCCACTCATCATATAAATCCCAGTCCAAACGGTGGAAGTTGCCATGTCGGTACAACACAAAAACTCGGGCCGAGAAAGATAGTGACCTCCCTTGCCATTCAACCCTGGTCGCGTCGTAGAGCCTGACCTATGTTGCGGGGTTTTACGCTTAGTGAGCCTCCAGCAACACAGCGAATTTTACGCGGTGTTATGTGAAAGTGTGATGCTATTAGTCCGCGAAAAGATAATTAAAAATACACTGAACATATTGACATTTTTTAGAATTTCTAACCCCATACATATAGAAATGAATGTTACTTGTCTAAAATAAGTTAACGTATTTTAATATCTAGGAATTATATTCACTAACGATGGCGGAGTAGATCAAGAATTAGCAAAATTTTCCCACTTATATACCGACTGACGCCGTTCAGATTCTATTCATATTTATCATCGAGAAGAAACCTATTATAAACAGTCTTTTCATGATAACTGTGCTGCCTGTGCCACAAGTGGCACATATAAAAGCTTGGCTACGAAATATTAAACCCTGTCCCATAAGCTGTCTGGGTAAAGTCGGCACCTGAACCACCTGAGACCGAGTGGGAGATGATACTGTCAGACAGACTGCATGAACAGCACCTCTCACCAAGTATCTGTGAAGTAGAAGATCAAAAAGGGCGGTGATCTCTCTAGTGCTGGCAACTCAACTAATTAGGGTGTTTAAATGTTGAATATCTTGGTGACAAACACAACAATTAGAAAGAGACAAACACTGTTCTTTGCCCACACAATGAGAAGAAAGACATTGGAGAACATCGTAACAACTGGAAAGATCAGAGGGAAAGAAGGTATAGGCAGACCGAGAGAAAAGATGCTGGATGGGCTAAAATGATGACATGGAGGGATATCATCAAGAGAGTTGTTCCAGGGTTCGTGATCTGTGGAGACGCAGTTGGCAGGGCACACAATAATATATATATATATATATATATATATATATATATATATATATATATATATATATATATATATATATATATATATATATATATATATGAGCAAACGGTGATTTCGATAGCATACAAGAAAATATTATACAAAATCGGAAGCATAGTCTGTCTCACCTATAAAGTGAACGTAATACGGTCTAATAGTAAAGAGTTGAACATAATGAATGCATAAATTACAATTGAAAATATAATATCCCAACCTGAAAAACAAAGCGGTGAAATTATAATCAAGCGGATGAGGCAGGCTAGTGTGTTCCTTTTGAAGGTGTTACAATCTATAGTCAACTCAGTTGTGTGCTGCTTCACCAACACACAGATCAGCATCTTCACCACACACACACACACACACACACACACACACACAATTAGCAAGGGGGAGATAATAAGAGTACATAGACAGAAAGGGCAACAGACAGACAGACAGACAGACCGACCGACCGACAGACAGACCGACCGACCGACCCACCGACAGACAGACCGACCGACCCACCGACAGACAGACAGACAGACAGAGAGAGAGAGAGAGATAGATAGATAGATAGATAGATAGATAGATAGATAGATAGATAGATAGATAGATAGATAGATAGATAGATAGATAGATAGATAGATAGATAGATAGATAGATAGATAGATAGATAGATAGATAGATAGATAGATAGATAGATAGATAGATAGATAGATAGATAGATAGATAGATAGATAGATAGATAGATAGATAGATAGATAGATAGATAGATAGATAGATAGATAGATAGATAGATAGATAGATAGATAGATAGATAGATAGATAGATAGATAGATAGATAGATAGATAGATAGATAGATAGATAGATAGATAGATAGATAGATAGATAGATAGATAGATAGATAGATAGATAGATAGATAGATAGATAGATAGATAGATAGATAGATAGATAGATAGATAGATAGATAGATAGATAGATAGGTAGAGGTAGGTAGGTAGGTAGGTAGGTAGGTAGGTAGGTAGGTAGGTAGGTAGGTAGGTAGGTAGGTAGGTAGGTAGGTAGGTAGGTAGGTAGGTCGATAGATCGATAGATCGATGGATCGATGGATCGATGGATCGATGGATCGATGGATCGATGGATCGATGGATCGATAGCTAGATAGCTAGATAGCTAGATAGCTAGATAGATAGATAGATAGATAGATAGATAGATAGATAGATAGATAGATAGATAGATAGATAGATAGATAGATAGATAGATAGATAGATAGATAGATAGATAGATAGATAGATAGATAGATAGATAGATAGATAGATAGATAGATAGATAGATAGATAGATAGATAGATAGATAGATCAGACAGACCAAAGGATTAGACAGATCAAAGGATTAGACAGACAAAATGATTAGATAGATTGGAAATAGAAGTCTGGGAGAATGTAAAGCAATCGAAAGAAAAGGAAATAGAGAAGGCGGCAGAAGCGATGATGTGAATAAAGACAAGAAACTCCATAGTTGAGAAGAAGAGAACGAATTAGTAAGAAAGATGGTGAAAGACACAGATAGGGATAGAAAGGGGAGAAATAATTGGAGAAAATAGTGAAAAAACTGCAATGGAGTTAAGACTGATAGCAAGAAAAAGTAAGAGAAAAAGTGGAGAGAAAGCAATGGATTTATACAAATAGAAAGAAATGGAGGGAGAAAGAAACAAGGAAAGTGAAAGAAAGTTAATAGAAAGAAGAGAACCAGAAGAAAATTTTTTTTTTGGGGGGGGGGGGGGGGGAAATTGTATAAAACCAAAAAAGGTTAATAGATTTAAGAGGCCCAGGTGAACACCTGGGAAGGAGAGGAGTCCGGAACTGCAGCTACGGCGCCCTTCAGAAGCATCAAGTCCTGCCGGGTAGACAGCAGGACAACTATATATCCCGTATATGTACGAGACAAGCCCTGCGATTGACAAAGCGTGACATCGTAACTCCTCATACAGATACATAGCTGACCTGGCTGTGTACCCGGAACAGGACTGGCGACTCCACCGACCCACAGATGCACGTCGACGCCCCGTTTGCTACCAGTGTTGACCGCACGGCCTCGGCTCCTGTCTTCCAGTGTTGACCGCCCGGCCTGGGCTCGTGTCTTATTTGTAGTCAGGTGTTATATAATTTGACGCGGATGTCCTTGAAGGCTGCAGGTTCTAACATGGAATTTTCTAAGATGGATTCTTTTTCTTATAGTCAATGTCAGTGAACAAATTAAGAAGAACATGCAAGCAACAGATATGTGGTTTCTGAGACGAGTGTTACAAATACCTTGGACGGCCAGAGTAACTAACAACTATTGTTTGAGATAAGCTAATGAATGTAGATTTCTATATACAACAATAAGAAGGAGACAAACAAACACTGGTTTTTGTTGTTGTTGTTGTTGAGAAAAGAGGCATTGGAAAACATCGTGACAACTGGAAAGATCAGTGGAAATAGGGGTAGAGGCAGACCAAGAGAGATGACGCTGGATGGGCTAAAACGATGGTATGGAAGGATATCATCAAAAATCAACCAGGGATCGTGATCTGTGGAGATGCCTGAGCTCCTACGCCAACTGACAGGGCACATGATGATGATGATTATGATAGTCCATGTCATGTGAGGTTGGTGACGTTATATTCCCATGACTCAGATCCGAAGTTTAGATGCATCAACCGGATCAGCGTGAAGAACATGCAAGAGCTGGCAGTTGCTACATCAGCCAGGAAAGGACAGGCGTCTTCGACTTAAACACATTGAGAAACATGCTTAGGGGATTTTCGGAGCACTAATGGCATGGCCGCCGCTAAAGATAGATCATGGGGAAAGGGGTGTGCTCATAATTTGTTACGCCTGTGGGGAAGGGGGAGGGGGTAACTCAAGCCTTGCTTCAGTAGGTAATAATAATAATTTGTCGTCTGTGCTGTATGACAAATAATGCAGTAATAATATGGCCTAACGACTGAATGGGGTTTCCGGGACCTCTCCACGGGTGATCCTCATCCGCATGGTGGCACTTTGTGTCACGGGGTATTTACCGCTTGTGTGATGTCATGGTGGGGTACAAATTACATACATACACAGTAACGATAAAGTATTGTTGTTAACTTGGATCAGTTCACCCATGTCTGCTTACTTGTTTGGAGCATTTGAAAGCACACACAGATCGAAAAGTTCACCAGGGGTTATGAAATGCTGAAATGATATACTTCTTGTTTTTCTTTTCTCTTTTTTTTTACTCTGCCTGTCAGCATGGGGGTGTGAAGGGGTATCTGGTACCAGCCAGCATTGTTGTGTGGCGGGGGCTGCGTGGTCATGAGGCATGGCGTCTGCCTCTAGTTCTAGAGGTCCCGGCTTCAAGCCCCGGTGAAAGCTGGCATTTTTTTCAGGTGGAGTTTTAGTCTTTTAGTAAATTTTCCCTGGTCTTTGGGTAATAAGATCGGACACCCGTGTGTATTGTTGCGCACGTAAAAAATCCCCTGGCAGTTGGAAATCGAAAATAATAGCCTAACGGCACTGGCCGGGCAAAATTTGGAGTTAAAATGTACCCAAAGTATTTCAGGATCCTCGCCGGTGCTACGGAGTTCATGCACTGCGCTTTGATTTTTGGGGCTCAGGCTTAAGTTAGAAGTAGAACGGAGCACCTGTGGGTTACTACCCTTGTGCCATGATGTTTATCCGTTGTCTAAACCTAAACCAAAACCTATTATTGGGTGTCACGTAAAAACTAGAATTTAAAGCCTCTAATATTCAATCCGTCCATAGCCTGCCTAGCTGACGCTAAGCTCTGCTTACGTCCTGTGCTTACGTCCTGTGCTTACGTCGTGTCTACTTTGCTCAGATGTTTATTGTGCATTATCCTGAGGCAGGCTTGACGCATGTTCGAACCATTGTATTTTGCTCTGTTGTAATTTAACACTAGTTCTAACTTCGTACCTTTGCGTACACAAATAAAAAAAAGGGGGGGGGGGGGGGGGGGAGGTTGTTAGGAGAGGGTTCATGAGTCGGTGAATGAAAGGTACGCATTAAATATACAACTTCTCTAACGCTAAGCTTTTAGCCCAACCCCAGTCGTTGTCTACTTTTAGTTCGAGTCCAATTTGGTAGCGATGACAAGACAAGACTTTACATCTGATAATTATTTGGCAGGAGAAAACTGTGACTACATTACGTAATTCTTCTTCTTCTTCTTCCTCGCGTTCACCGGTTGTAAAATCCAACGGGAAGTTCTGGTTGTTCGTCCACTTCTGGACTCTAGTCATGTTCCAGAACTTGAGTGTTGCGTGTACATCTCTTTCACAGGTCTGACTCATTTGCATGCAGACTGTTGGTACTTTGCCTCTCAAGCAGATATACTCCAACTTTAAGGAAAGCACCCAATAAGTCAACTCTTACGTCCTGTTTGGTTTTGGCAGGCAGTGGGTCTATTCTTGTTTTCCCCACAAGGAGGCCTCGGGACACCCTCGGGAAATTTCATAATTAACCCACACTGATTATCAACGGCGAAATTTAAATTGTGTGGGAGGATTGGAGTTTGTATAAATCATTTTACTAATGATGCATGCATGGATCTTTTTAGCAAATGTCGATTTATAAACAAATAAAATATACACGGTATTCTTACAGTTTGAACGGTGGTAAAAGAGCTGAAGTAAATCACCATTTGCATGAAACTGGGACTTAAGACATGTGGTGGGAGTGGTGCACGGATACACGCTCGCCTACTGTAGGTAAACGTATGCATACTTTAACAGCAAGCAACCTTGTGCTGCTCCTGGTCGGTGTGTCTGTGTGTGTGTGTGTCTGTAGAAAAAGGGAAGTTGGCAATGTATACTAATAATAATGATAATAAAAATGGAACATCATCATCATCAGTCAGCAAGTCCTTTACAGAACGTCGCTCTCTTCGTGGCACGCCTGAAAGTATCCTTTTTCTTAGCCAGCTCTCCATGTGCTTTCAATGCCAGTGCTTCTTTAATGTCCTGTATCCATCTTTACGGGGGTTGACCGCTGCCTCGCCTTTCTCAAACTGCACCTTCCTTCACCCTCTTTTCCAAGCCACCATGACGCTTGATGTGGTCAAACTATTTTAACTTTCGGGACAGGATGTTGTTTATGAGCCAGTTCAATTCTTCAGAATGTCGATGTTTTTCCTCTTCCTGATCCATGGTATTCTGATAATTTTTCTGTAACATTTTAAATCAAAAGCTCCAGTCTTTTTCCTCAATGACTGAGTGAGAGTCCAGGACTCGCACCCGTTAGTTGCCAGAGGAAAACTGCACGATCTCAAGATTTTTACTTTAACCAATTTGCTACAACTTCTGCTTCTTAGAATACTGAGATATGTTAGAGCATAGTTTTTTTTTTGTTGTTGTTGTTGGTCATTTCGTCCCATCTTAGGGGCACTGTGATTTCGCAGAAGATCACTGGAAAAGTCCAATAGTATTTGAGTGTTAGGGTCTGAAATAAACGCCCACTAACACTAACCCCCCCCCCTCTTCCGCTTCATAATTGTGGACTCTCCCGGGGGCTATCTTCCTAAAATATCCTTTCGAGTCACAGTCACGTGACTTAGTTTGCGGTTCTCCGGCGACTACCGCCACCGCCACGAGTCTCCCACGCCGCTCAAGCGGCGTGGAATGGGGCTAAACTAGATGGCTAGTACTCACGAGCAAAACTTCAGGAGATGCGGAAGCTGCTGCTCGTGGGTCCTAGCCATCTAGTTTAGCCGTGGCGGTAGTCGCCGGAGAACCGCAAATTAAGTCGCCGGAAGTGCGCAATTGACACGTGACTGTGGATCGAAAGGATATTTTTCGGCCGCCATCTTTACCGACCGTTATTCGGGATTTCCTACGAAATGGGATGAGAAGGGGTGAAATAAAACAAAATAACGCAGCGGGTAACTATAAACTGTCCCAGTATTACTGGAATGTACATGTGAACGGGTGTCTGGGATTTGGTCCTGTTCAGTTGGCACCCATAGAGTAGCTCTAGGGGTCATTGTACGTCAGTCTTTCTGACTGTTATCTCGGAAAGGGAGAGCGGTGGAGAGATTAAACCAAAAACATTGAAGGGGAAATGAACTCTTGTCTGTCTTCTACATCCAGTGTTATGTGGCATCTAATCCGCATATACCGTCATACCAGCACACACATGCCGGAGGATCACACCTCACTTGTGCTCGGGGGCCGTCGGGGTGATGATGATGATGATGATGATGTCATTGTCTTCTGTGTCGCAGTGTTCTCAGGAAAAACCCCGGCCCGCCGGCAGTCGTTGTTTCCTATTGACTATTCGTGCTATGATTCACGGAGGTCGCAGTCGCGTTCAGCTAGCTCGACGGCTGCGCCTTCCGACTGTCCTGATGGCGAACTAAGCGTATCGATTCACGGCGTCGTTTGAAAAGCGCAGCTGATTAAGCCTAATCTTATTGCTGTCGTCGTGAACGCTATAGTGGTGACACATACAGGGAAAAAATATTTTAAAGGAAATATTTTCCCAGATTTTCACCCCCTTCTGTTTTCTTTGCTCACGTTTTCCTCCACAGTCACGTGACACAGCAGGTTCAGCACAGTATGCAACGCATGATTTGTTTATCAGTATTTGTTCCTTGTTCTTTCCCTGTGGATGTTTTATCTGTAACGTGATTATTTTGTAAGAGCGAACATTACTTCTCTGGAGAAGATCTGAAACAGGTAATTTGCGCGCCCGGCGGTAACAAGATAGATTTCATAAATGTTCGCTCAATAATAAAGATCTTCACTGACAAGAGAAGTATTAGACAACTGGTGTCACAATACAGAAATGTGCCCGGTACAAACCATACAGTTGTTTCACTGTTGGGTCGTCTGTTTGAGAGTAGGGGTGTCAGTAGAAAGGCGAGGCTTTATTGGTTGGTGTCTTTATTACATCACTGCATCCTAGTTATATCGCTTTAATATTTTCAAAGACGTAGAAGTTTTGCCGAGTGAGTTTGTCCAGGATATGTTCCTATTACGTATATTGTCTGCGCCCATAGCACTTATGTGAATTATGTGTGTAGTGTGGTAGTCACAGAAGAGTTCTCTATTCTCTTAAGTCAAAAGTAAGTCCCACGGTTGTTTTTTGACTTAGCCTAATATTAATTATGTTATAATTTAGTTCCCGCTGTTGTTTTTAGACTTAGCCTAATATTAATTATGTTATAAGTTAGTTCCCACGGTTGTTTTTAGACTAAGCCTAATATTAATTATGTTATAGTTTAGTTCCTACGGTTGTTTTTAGACTTAGCCTAATATTAATTATGTTATAATTTAGTTACCACTGTTGTCGTATTGTATACCACTGTTAGGTTGGTTCCTAAAATCGGACCATCCAATTTGATTTCCAACGACTTCTTTCTACACATTAGGTCTTATAGGTAGATGATATGGTCAATATCTCAGCGACTGCCTTTACATCCAAGGACATTTCAAACAATCCTTTTGATACTAGGTCGAACTGGGAGCCATTTTGTGTGTGTTTAAAATAAAATTTACATCGATAGTCAGCACACAGATACTTAATTTTATTAAATGCATTATAAGCACAAACCTTGTTTGCCACAGATTGATTGTGTGCAAACTGTACTATGTTTTTCAGTAGTTCACTGCACAATGTAGCTATATGTTCCTGTATACGTGGTTATCAGGTCCCGTTGTGCTATCTGGAGAGAAAACAAGATTGCCGTAATAGACACTGGCGCCGCCGGGGTGTAGTGGCTAGATGCTGGAGCCACGGGGGTGTAGTGGCTAGACACTGGAGCCGCCAGTGTAGTGGCTAGACGCTCGCATACGGATCCAAAGGTCGTAGGCTCAAATCCTGACGGTGATGGACCTTTGTTTTCAGAAATGACCTTGGCTTCCAGGTCAACCCAACCTTGTCATGTAGACGTCCCCAAAGGTAAAGGCATCCAGCGGATTATTGACCACATCACCCAGCGAGTGCCGATCGTTCTATCAAAAATGGGACCAGTGGACCTGAAAGCGTGGAAAGAGGTCCTTCACCACTTCACTCCCACACACATACTAGGGGATTTGTTCAGGCTGTATACACTTGTACCCAATTCTGGCACTTTTTTCGGCAGATGTTATTTTTTTCCAAGCGCTACTGCAAGAGACACTTTATTATGAGTACCAACATATTGTTTATAGTCTTTATGGCCAGTGTCGGTTTATCTTTTCTAGAAAATAGCCATGTTTACTAGTATATATCTTTATTAGTAAGAACTATGTGTTCGGAGAAATGCTTATGCAAGAAGCCCAATGATCCAACAGACAGATGTGTATAAACATTACATAAATATTTGTGCTAGAAACGATTGTTAAGACGGCAGACGTCTCTAGCATGGCCTGTACAGCTTGTATGGGAGGACGCAGCAGTCTGTTCCTGCTGGGAAAGTGGAAGACTCGATCCAGTAAGTCCATCAGTGATGCAGTTTTTCCCTGTATCTGTGTTTTTTCGTGACTTATTTTTGTCTTATCTTTCTATAGACAGTTTATTTATTGATTCTATCATCGCCCGAGTACGTATTTCTATCATCGCCCGAGTACGTATTTCTATCATCGCCCGTGTACGTATTTCTATCATCGACCGAGTACGTATTTCTATCATCGACCGTGTACGTATTGCTATCATCGCCCGTGTACGTATTTCTATCATCGACCGTGTACGTATTTCAATCATCGACCGTGTACGTATTTCTATCATCGCCCGTGTACGTATTTCTATCATCGCCCGTGTACGTATTCTATCATCGACCGTGTACTTATTTGCCCTGCTATTCAAATGGCTTTAAACGCTGTCCAGCGGTAAGTTGTAGTGAGTGCATCACTCATAGTTTAATGTTGTCTGGCATATCTGCATGTCCGTGCCTATCTACTCTTCAAAGGTCTCTCTCTCTCTGTCTCTCTCTGTCTCTCTCTCTCTCTCTCTCTCTCTCTCTCTCTCTCTATCTCTCTCTCTCTCACACACACCCAGAGAGAGAGAGAGATTCCCTGTATCTGTGAACCCCCTCTTTGTAAACACCAATCACTGCCGCAACATTTAATTGTTAATAATGAACTATAATGCGAGCTGCGGGACGAAACGCGTCAACAACAAATACCTGCTGCTGGGGAACGCTAGATAAATAAAAGCATGATCGCCCACGCCAGCCAGCCAGGTACTTGGTTGAGAATAAGACACTTATAGAGACACACCAGACACAACAACTTGTTGGTGACCCAGATGGAAAGACAACCGACTATGTTTTGGTTTGTTTATTGTTATCCTTAAGATCTGGTAAATAGCTTTGCCCCGGGGATTGCTGGCGTTAATGCGAGTCATCCCGGCTCAGTTTGTCTGTACAGCGGTTCCCTTGAGGTGTGCTTCACATTGGCAAGAAATGGCTTAGAGTTTCTGCTGCTTCTTGTTTAATAAATGGAGTAGATCGTGGAGAATACCATGCATCAGGAAGAGGAAAAACATCGACATTATGAACGAGTTGAACATCAAGGAGAACTGGCTCATGAACAGCATCCTGTCCCGAAAGTTGAAGTATTTTGGCCACATCAAGCGGCATGGTGGCTTGGAAAAGACAGTGATGGAAGGTGCAGTTTGTGGAAGGCGAGGCAGAGGTCGACTGCCGCGAATATGGATACAAGACATTAAAGATACATTGGCATTGCAGGCACACGGGGCGGCCGGAGAGCTGACTAGGGAAAGGGATACTTTCAGGCGTGCCCTTACTTAAGAGAGCGACGTTCTGTAAAGGATTTGCTGATCGGTGATGAGATCGTAGAGTACCAGTGCACGGTTATTTCCCACTTAAGTAACCTCTGCACTCCCACGATCCCACCCAAGCTGACATCAATTAGTAGTTGAGATGTCTTCTCATGTTTGAATTTCCACTGTTTCATTATCTTTATGTTTATGTTTCCCTTTTCCCCACTTTCTATTTCTGCTTGTATTTGTTTTTGTTTGTAACATGTTAGCCTTTATTGTAAAATATTTTTCTGTAGACTATTAGCCTGCCTATAAAAATGAGCTCTGTTACTAAATATACACTTTACCGTACATATCGACCTTGCGGTACTTGGGGTTTTATCCAACGACTCTCGACTCGACTCGACTTGCGACGTGCCATTACTTGTTCCACTGTGAATTTTGGTGACTAGCGTCGTAATTTAGAACATCTACATTTAAAACAGGACAGAATGAATTCCAATTTATCAAGCTTCCACATTCGACATTTTTCGCTTTTATATATAGTTTTGCGTTGTATGTAGTGGTGCTATTTCCGACCCTCCCCCACCTCCACGCCATTTTTGTTTACCTTAATTATTCTTTCATGCCTGCGTTCATCTTAACTTAAAATAACAGTTAACAAGCCAGTTCTTCCACTTTCAGTGTATGCTTTATTGGTGATAAATTTATTTCCTAGCATGAAATAACAGTGCACTCCCTCAATTTCTTTTCAAAGAGACCCCCCCCCTTCCCTCCCCACCACCCCGTAACCATGTATATAATATTCTTTTAAAGCAATTGCTTTTACATTTCATATATTTTTTCAACTATATCATTGTATTTATTTGCCATTTAGAGCAATATTAATAACTGAAATTAAAATAATAATAATAATAGTAATAATAACAATGATAGTGTGCTGAATGGCAAACTTCAAATAATATGAAATATACAACGAAATACTTTAAAATATAATGGAGCATACTTTCTCCGTTTTTTTTTTAAAGTTGTCTTTAATGCGATAAATGAAGCTGTTTGGATGAATTTGTCATTAATTCCTTTATGTTCGAGAAGTTTGGTCAACTGTATCCTCAAATCACGTGAAGTTTGCTCCTGTATCAGTTTTTTTTTTTTTATGTAAGCGTACGTTGAGATTGCTCTGCAGCCTGGTCAATAGCATTGTCTTCTGAATACACCTGCATCCAGAACTCTTCTTGGCTTCCTTCATGGTATTTCTGTTTTATACTGTAGTCTTCTGAACACACCTGCATCCAGAACTCTTTTTGGCTTCCTTCATGGTATTTCTGTTTTATACTGTAGTCTTCTGAACACACCTGCATCCAGAACTCTTTTTGGCTTCCTTCATGGTATTTCTGTTTTATAGTCTTCTGAACACACCTGCATCCAGATCTCTTCTTGGCTTTCTTTATGGTATTTCTGTTTTATACTGTAGTCTTCTGAACACACCTGGATCCAGATCTCTTCTTGGCTTTCTTTATGGTATTTCTGTTTTAAACTGCTGTCTTCGCTGATCTCAGGCAGATTTTGCATAATTCTTGATTACTGCCAGGGAACCCCTGGCATACGCTTGCGTCACCCAATTTAAGAACACCTGCTCTAGACTAACAGTTCTTCTTCCTATTCACTGGCTGTAGACTCTAGCAGAAAGTCCTAGTTGTTCATCCACCTCTATTTTAACATTCTGACTTATTTGCATGCAGACTGTTGGTTCTTTGCCTCTCAGGTTCGAAGAAAGCTTCCAGGTAGTCAACTCCTACGACATGCTTGATAACTTTCTCAGTCTGGTCTAGGTCAGAGGAATGTCACGTTATACAATTTTCTTCGAAAAAATCCATGGTGGGACCTAGGCTCAGTCTGTGGGTAATGGGGAGGATGGCGTTACGATCAGTTCTAAATATTATGGGGTTGTTAAAAGTTGTGTCGTTGTGTAGTATTTAAAACACGCGACATCAGCGCTGATGATATTGGAGGCAAGACAACGTGCACACCCCTCTGACGTAGAACAGTCTGAGAAAGCGTGAATGAAAGGTCAGCAAGTGTGTAGATGGACAAGGAAACGTGAATAGGACCGAACATTTGTAAGGGTGAAAAAAAAAAAAGGTGGGGATTCCATTGAACTTCTCAAGCTTTTCTTGGTGGCGGCGCGACACACACACACTCACTCACACACACACTCACTCTCACACACACACACACACACACACACACACATATATATATATATAAAATTTAAATGGTTTTGAGGATTTTAAATTGTCACACTTGCGCGCGCCTCGTATTTCTATACCCCATTTTCATGACCACTTAACTGTTCCGTTAAGTAATTGTCACCTACAAAGTTCAGGTTGATCCCTTCGTCATGACTAGCTTCCAAGATAGGCCCTAAGCCCTCCTAACTGCAACCCAAATCCGACCCCAGCAACACATATACCTGAAGGCCATGCACACACACTTGATCCCCATCACTCAGAGCCCCGACACAGAGCCTGGTTACTACACGGCCGTGTCGCCATTGATCAGCCGAGACTGTCACACAAAGTAGCAACTGGCCCAGGTTTGCCCCTGTCTATTTGGTTGCGAGCACGGCAGGCTTCACCCAATCGTTGATTGACGAAAATGGGTAGTTCAAGGATTCTGGGGTGGGAGAGGAGAACAGAGAGACGCGCTTAGGGAGTTTCAGGGGCGAAGATCTTATGTGGAAAGGTCGCTGTTTTGTGGACATTGTTATGAAGCTATAAATAATACAAGAAATGAAATGTTGCCGTAACACTATCGGCTATTGTTTTCCTTATAGTCACTGTTGTCTTTTTCCTTCTGGCTTAAATAAAACATCAGTATCAATTAGGCGTTGTCTCCACTATAAAGATTGCCTACAAAAGAGGGCAAACACGCTGTTGTCGTGGTTCTACACCCTTGAGACTGCTGTCAGTCTCTTGGTGTTGTCTCATCTGCACATCATATCCATGAGCTATTTTTTCATCTCTTTACGATACTTTTATAATATAGGAAATTGAAATTGATCATCATCAATTTCCACTTCTTTTGTTAAGCGTTGTAGGGAGGAACAGTTTGCAATTAATTACTTGGTGTGCAGCAATGGCTATTGTCATTCCGTGTCGATGTAGAAGCTTTTTAATGTCATCAGTCCATATTCTCTTATGGCCGCCTCTTGATTTACCTTCAGATCTTTTCATGTGTAGCCTCTGAGTAGGTTGTTTTTCTAACTGCATTCTTACTAGTTATCCAAACCATTTGATCTTCTGTTTCTCAATGAATTTGTTGCACTGTGTTGTTCCTACAGTCTATCTAATAATAACATTTTTAACTTTGTCTGGGATTTTTTTTTACATTCTTTTCTGATAGAAGATGGTGCCGCGGTGAATATTCACAGCTAGAGACAAAGTGATCTCAGCTTCTGTAACGCGCGGAGTGGTGGTGGGGGGGGGGGGGGGGATGGGAGGGGGGCAGGGGGATTCTGTAACATGACAGTTTTAACATTTTTTTAATGTACGTGATCATGCATTTCACATCGCCAGCGCTCTCTTTAAGGAAAGTCGTTTGTCAGACGTTCAGCTGTTTTTTTAACTGATCGTCGTTTACTTATTACCAAATTCTTCTTCTTCTTATAATAATTATTATAAATATTATTCTTTGTCGTCGTCGTTACCGGCAACATCATCCCCATAATAACTACATCTGCAAGTCGTTTAAAGTGCCACAGTTAAAATGTTGAAAGTATACCTTATGAATTGCTTCTTACCTAATTGTACTTTTAAATGTAACATCGCCGTCACCTGTCCTATCTTTGATTTTGTTATTGCAGAATATGTCCCGCCCCCTTTCTTTTTCATTTATTCTCTGTTTACCTTCACCTGTAATTAAGAGATTGTTTTCAGCCAGGAATCGCCTGCAGTAGCCTGATCAAGACGGAGCAGTTGTTGACGTGTTAGCACTGACAACAATGGAATTAGCTCTTCTGCTTATCCGGGATCTGTTAACTATCTCATACAGACACGTGCTTTGTATTCTTTTTATGAGATTGCTCAAAAGCTTTAACATCCAGGTCTCTCAACCCACGCCTATCTGTATCTTATTTATATCTAAAGATGGCCGTGCTCAACCATACAAGAGGATACCACACTTAACAGACTTACCCATGCTTATTAGTTTCTTCAGCTTCTCGGTCTGTCTCCCTGTGTGTCTCTCATCAGCTGCCTAAGGTGATACTCGAGTTGGGGGGCGGGGGGGGGGGGGGGGGTTGGCTGGCCGTGATTTTTTTTAAGGATAGAATAGAGAGGAAAATGTCATTTGATTTTCACTGGCACGGGAATGGTGCAAGTATAGGGTGACCCGATTGCAATAAAGTTGATACCTCGACTAAGACTAAATGAAGGTTGGTTGTAGACGAACTTCCGCACTTCAACTTCACTCTTTTAAGCCTTCACCGGCTGTAAACTCCAATGGAAAGTTATTTTTTTTCCTCTCCTGGACTTTGGTCCTGATGCAGAACATGAGTTTTTATGCACAAGCATATTACAGATCTAGCTTATTGGTATGCAGACTGTTGGTTAACTGACTTTGTAAGAAACACCCCTAATTTGTCGCCTCCTGTGACATGCTTGTAGTGGCGCAGTGAGTTTATTTTCTGTCCTCCAAAATGAAGACCCGGACCCGACGAGGGAAAACAGTTTAATTAGTTTTTTTTTTAACATGGCACCTCTTTAAGGTAGAGAAAGGCAGATTGTGCAGGCATGACACTGAACCCACCCTCCCATGATAAAATGGAGTCTACGCCTCTGCACCTGGGCTGTCTCTCTTGAGTGATTACCAGCGAGGGGACAAAGCGGAGACGGAAGTGATGCCGGGCCCCAAGTTCCTGTGTTTTAAATCAACAAATAAAGTGGACAGAAACTTGATGGTAGAAGACAGGATTGTACAGTATGTGGGATAGCTCTTTAAATTATATGTATGATATCGCAACCGTGGCTTGTTTCTCGGAGTGAACTTCTTTAAGTGATGGAAATGTTACGGCTGATCCAACGTGCCAAAACAAAAGGTAAGTTTGAAGTCACTTATGGGTACTACAATATTAGTATTAGTAGTATAGATAAAAAAATAATGTGTAATTTACCATTTTACTGGAGGATTACTCAGCGGCTCAGTGGTAGCAGGGATGGTGGTGGTAACTCAGTTACTAACTGTAGCATTAGAATTATTAACAATAGTCCTGAACAGCATTGGCCGTAGTAGTAGTAATAGTAGTAGTAGTAGTAATAGTAGTAGTAAAAGTAGTAGTAGTAGTAGTAGTAGTAGTAGTAGTAGTAGTAGTAGTAGTAGTAGTAGTAGTAGTAGTAAAAGTAGCAGCAGCAGTAGTAGTAGTAATAGTAGTAGTAGTAGCAGTAGCAGTAGTAGCAGTAGCAGTAGTAGTAGTAGCAGTAGTAGTAGTAGTAGCAGTAGTAGTAGCAGTAGTAGTTGTAGTAACATCTGTAGAGGCAGTAGTTGACAGTGGTGGATGGTAGTAGAAGTGACAGTCATACAGAACAGCAGCACTAATACTAATACTAGAGATAACAAAGACACAACTGGCTACACAATCTACATTGCAATACGTAAATATATCATTGTATCCAGAGCTGATTGTTTCTAATACGGTAATTGCCTCGCTAACCATTTTACTATGGCATATGTCCAATTCTCTCTCTCTCTCTCTCTCTCTCTCTCTCTCTCTCTCTCTCTCTCTCTCTCTCTCTCTCTCTCTCTCTCTCTCTCACTGTCAACTAAGCAAATACATAGTGTCAGTGACATTGCAAAAAAGCCGTTATTGACAGTCCCAGGTTCACCTTATCAGATGTCATTCAAGGCTGATAAAATAGAACTGTAGGTATGTGACAGAATAGCTATGCCAATATTTGCATTGTGAAATCTGGCTTGTGATTGGTTTGCACTCTGGCAGCTGTATCATTCACTGCTATGTTCTGTTCTTCTTCAGGCCGTACCTACCTACCAGCCTACCTCCTAAGCAACCATTATGTCTGTCTCTCTGCCTACCTACATACCTATCTATCTACCAGCCAAGTTGTCTTCCTACCTACCAACTTATTAACTTATATATGTAAAAACCTATGTGCCTGTCTCCCTGCTCTAAACCAGAATATTTTGTCTTTCTACCTACCCACTTATCTGTGTATCTGCCAACCAATTTGTCTGCCTTCCTTCCAGCCTACACATTGTCTATCTGCAAGATAGTGTGAATATCTGTTTTTGCTTATCTATGTACCTACTTACTTTCCAAAATATGCCTGCCTATTTACCTGTGTTCCTGGCTACCAACTGTTTTCTGTGTGTCCTTACTTACCTGACTACCTAACTACCTACCTACCTACTTTTCTACCAACCGATCTGCCTCTACCTACTTCCCTTCCCCTACCTGCTTGCTTGTTTGTTTCCCAGTCCACCTGCCTAGCTAGTTGTATATTGTTGGTTAACAGAAGCAACATCACCCACTTGTGTAAGTTAAAGTAAGTAAAGATCCTTTTTCACGCCCTTTGGCACATTGGGCATATGGGAAGAGCACCCATATTTTTACAGACCAATCGGCACTGGTGGGTAATCTGGTCAGCATTACGCCGGCCACCTTGACTTCCCCAGGACATCCATCCTGGTACCCATTTTAGGCTGGGTCGACCTGCGACGCCCCATACCATGAAATAAATTCTCACAGCTAGCAGACCCACTTGTGACTTGTCCATAAGCACTCCATCCCACAAATGGACCTGCCTGCCACATGCACACAGTTACTGCCAGTGGACATACGTACTATGTATAAGCATGCATGTATAGTTTAGTTCAAATGTATGAATTATGCTGACATAAGGCATATGTATAGTTTAGTGTGAATGTATGGGTTATGATGTTATTTTATATCACGGTTGATGTCATTACCTAGTGGACATTCTCATGCATGCTTACTCCAAGGTACCTCTACTAATTGTTCCCATAAGAGCTTCATTATAATGTCTCCTTTCTCTGCCTTGGAGATGGCATAGACGTGCTTCCCCATGCTTTACTCCCAGTGGGTTATGCTGACATGGGACAGCTGTAGCCACTGTTATTTGTACTGTTTCATTGTAAGATGAGATAACCCACCTACAGTACACATATGGAGTCAGTTATATATATAATACTGTATACTGCAACAGCACTATCACTTCTACTCTTACAGCCATCAGTGTTTGCTAGATTTACATAAAGAACTATTACTTTTATGCCAGTCTAACTACAAACCTACCTTCTATGTTTCAGTCTACTAACCTACCACCACCACCACATTTACAACACAGCCAGCACCACCACATTTACAACACAACCAGCACCACCACATTTACAACACAACCAGCACTCAAACCTACCAACACCAACACATTTACATTACTACCAGCACTAAAACCTACCACCACCACACATTTACAACACAATCAGCACTAAAACCTACCACCACCACCACCACCACCACATTTACAACACTACCAGCACTAAAACCTACCAACACCACCACATTTACAATACTACCACCATAACCACATTTACAACACTACCAGCACTAAAACCTACCACCACCACCACCACCACCACATTTACAACACTACCAGCACTAAAACCTACCAACACCACCACATTTACAATACTACCCGCACTAAAACCTACCACCACCACCACATTTACAACACTAAAAGCACTAAAACCAACCAACACTACCAGCACTAAAACCTACCAACACCACCACATTTACAATACTACCAGCACTAAAACCTACCAACACCACCACATTTACAATACTACCAGCACTAAAACCTACCAACACCACCACATTTACAATACTACCAGCACTAAAACCTACCAACACCACCACATTTACAATACTACCAGCACTAAAACCTACCAACACCACCACATTTACAATACTACCAGCACTAAAACCCAACACCACAACACACCACCCAGCACTACAAACACCAACACCACCACATTTACAATACTACCCGCACTAAACACCTACCAACACCACCACATTTACAATACTACCAGCACTTAAACCTACACACACACACAATACTACACACACCAACACACCACATACACACACATTTACATACACACACACACATAAACCTACCACACACCACCACATTTACAATACTACCAGCACTAAAACCTACCAACACCACCACATTTACAATACTACCAGCACTAAAACCTACCAACACCACCACATTTACAACACTACCAGCACTAAAACCTACCAACACCACCACATTTACAATACTACCAGCACTAAAACCTACCAACACCACCACATTTACAATACTGCCAGCACTAAAACCTACCAACACCACCACATTTACAATACTACCAGCACTAAAACCTACCAACACCACCACACACATTTAACACATACACACTAAAACACTAAAACACCACACATTTACACACCACCACAACCACACACAATACTACCAGCACTAAAACCTACCACACACCACCACAATACTACACACTTACACACACACACATACAACATACCAGCACTAAAACCTACCACACACCACCACATTTACAACCACCACACACACAAAATACCTACCACCACACACCACATTTACAACACTACCACTACTACAAACAACACCCATTTACAACCACCTACAACCTACAAACACCACCACACACTACACACTAAACACCTACCAACACCACCACACATACAATACTACACACACACTACACACACATTTACAACACTACCAGCACTAAAACCTACACACACCACCACATTTACAATACTACCAGCAAACACCAACACCACCACATACACAATACTACCAGCACTAAAACCAACCAACACACCACATTTACAATACTACCAGCACTAAAACCTACCAACACCACCACATTTACAATACTACCAGCAGCACTAAACACCACCACATTTACCACACTGCACCACCACATTTACAACACTACCAGCACTAAAACCTACCAACACCACCACATTTACAATACTACCAGCACTAAAACCTACCAACACCACCACATTTACAATACTACCACTAAAACCTACCACACCACACACTTACAACACTACCAGCACTACCTACAACCACACACCACACCACATTTACAACATACCTACTACCACCACATTTCACAACTACCACACTAAACCTACCAACACCACCACATTTACAATACACCAGCACTACCACCACACCACATTTACAACACTACCAGCACTACTACCAAACCACACACATTTACAATACTACCAACACCACCACCACATTTACAATACTACCAGCACTAAAACCTACCACGCACATTTACAACACTACCAGCACTAAAACCTACAACACTACCAGCACTAAAAACCACCACCACCACCACATTTACAACACTACCAGCACTAAAACCTACCAACACCACCACATTTACAACACTACAACCAGCACTAAAAAAACCTACCAACACACACACATTTACACTACACATTTACAACACTACCAGCACTACTACCAGCACTACCAAACAATACTACCCGCACTAAAACCTACCAACACCACCACATTTACAACACTGCCAGCACTAAAACCTACCAACACCACCACATTTACAATACTACCAGCACTAAAACCTACCAACACCACCACATTTACAATACTACCAGCACTAAAACCTACCAACACCACCACATTTACAATACTACCAGCACTAAAACTATACTCAGACCACAACTGCCACAAATATTTCCACTGCTACTACCACTGCTGCTGATGTTGCTGCTGCTGCAGCTACAGCAACAAAAGCAGTAATAATCACAATAATACAAGTACAGTATATTAACTTTTATGGATCAAATGAGTGTTAGTGAAAACTTAGATCCAGGAAACAGCTGAAGGAGTTGTAGAGCTCTAGTCTGATGCAGATGAGGTAGATGTACACAATATACAATGTTATTACAGTTGAACAACAGTCAGCTACATACAGTCACTGTGTTGCAGCATATGTACAAGATAACACACAATGTTATGCCATGTGTGTGACACCACTCAAAGAGTATTTGGTTATCTGTTAATTAATTCTGTCGCATGCAATTGTAACTTGAAATTGTTCTGTGCCATGTACTTGAAAGTCTTACATGGTTAGGTCTGATAAGTTTAAAACAGAGACACCAAGGACCAGAAGCAGGTACATTAACAATTACAATATGAGTTAAATAACAACTATCTGAAATAGAGACACAAAGATCCAGGTTTGAAGTGACCTAGAAACATCTAGGGAGTTGTTCGGCCCCAAAGAGTCAAATGTCAGGTTGTCTACTCTCTCATGAAAATCTTTCTGAGGAATAATAGAAAGGAAATATAGACATGACTTTGCGTACATACGGATTTGCTTTCTGAATGAAGACATGACTTCGCATACATACAGATTTGCTTACTGAATGAAGACATGACTTCATGTACATAAGGATCTGCTTACTGAATGAAGTCATATGTTTAACACCAGACATTGAGTAATACAATAATGAAGGAAGAGTGTGGCTAATAGCTGTGTCTCTGAAGTTCACAAGGTGCTGCTGGGTTTGTATTCTAGAATAATATTGGTTATTACAATATCCACTTTTGTCTAATGTTCTCTGACCTCTTGGGTAGGTAGATTGGATATCTGATCTTCTCGAATTATGGCGCAAGCTAGATTGCATATCTAACCTTCTGTCATTATAGAGCAAACTAGATTGCATATCTAACCTTCTGTCATTATGGCGCAAGCTAGATTGCATATCTAACCTTCTGTCATTATGGAGCAAACTAGATTGCCTATCTAACCTTCAGTCGTTATGGTATAATCCCAGATTATATATCTAACCTTCAATCATTATGGTATAAACCCAGATTATATATCTAACCTTCAATCATCATGATATAAACCCAGATTATATATCTAACCTTCAATCATTATGGTGTAAACTAGATTAGATATCTAACCTTCAATCATTATGGTATAAACCCAGATTATATATCTAACCTTCAATCATTATGGCGTAAACTAGATTATATGTCTAACCTTCAATCATTATGGTGTAAACCCAGATTATATATCTAACCTTCAATCATTATGGTGTAAACTAGATTAGATATCTAACCTTCAATCATTATGGTGTAAACTAGATTATATATCTAACCTTCAATCATTATGGTGTAAACTAGATTAGATATCTAACCTTCAATCATTATGGTGTAAACTAGATTAGATATCTAACCTTCAATCATTATGGTGTAAACTAGATTAGATATCTAACCTTCAATCATTATGGTGTAAACTAGATTAGATATCTAACCTTCTCTCATTATACGGTAAACACTGGCAGTCATACAAGTTGTGCATGTTGAAAGGTCCGCGGCAGTTGGCAGTCACAAATCTGTAATGTCTGTGATCTGGAAAACTGTTGGGAAAGGCTGCCTATCTACGAGTGAAACCTGCCTGGATCAGAGTTATACGATGACTACTTCTGGAATGCCTGGCGGTGTCAGGGCAGAAATAGATCTCTGGAACGGGTCTTTCTGTTCGCTTCGTATACAGTATTGTTCAATGTATCTGATATTTCTGCAGTCTATATTCTGCGTGGTTGACCTCTGGCTCTGTTACCGTTGTATCTGAATAACATTGCTCTCTGTGGGGCCCTGACTGATGCCAAACTTGTTACATGGCCAATCCATTGGGTTTATTGTCTAGCTATAAAGTTCAGTACTTTTCTGGGCCGACTCTCTTCCTTATATCATTGTTTCTGATTCGATCTTTCCCCGTTACACCTAGGATACTATGTAAACATTTATGTCATGTCTATTTCCCTTATGTATTGTGAAGACAATGTCCATGTTTGACACTGATAGCATAGCGTTGGTAAGGATATTGCGTTGAAGTGTTGTTTTAGTGTTCATATTCACATGCTTGAATTTTAAATTTGGTGCCATTTAGCATTGAACTTGATTGGCTGTATGTGTGGCTTAACTTGATTTGACATTTATGGAAATTTGGAAGCAGATGATTACGATAGTGGAGAAGAAGAAAGAAAGAAAGAAAGAAGATGAAGAAGGAAGGAAGAAAAAAAAAGACAGAAAGAAAAAAGAAGCTCAGAGGAGGAACTACATGGGGAGAAGTGGATGTTTCAAAACGTGTTCTTTCCAGTATTGCATGTAAAAGACTGGCATCAAATAATATAACTATCCATTGTTCGGCTGCGAATAATCGTTTAAATAGTTGACTGACTGACTGACTTTCTACCCCACCAGGACATCACACAAGCGACAAACACCCGATGACACAAAGTGCCACCATGTGGGTGAGGATCACCGTGGAGAGGTCCCAGAAACCGCGTTCAGCCAATTGGCCATATTTATGGCCTAGCTGTATTGCGGCCCCTGGCAAGAGCCAGAGTAGGGCTTCAAAATAACGAAAAATTTCATCCTAAAATGGACGGCGAATCTAGTTTAAATAGTTATATTCAGGCGCCAACGGTAACCAAGTGGAAAATGATACATGTGGAGTAAATAAACTTTGTTATTGGCCAGTCACCGAGTCTGCACTGATTAGGATTGTAGTCTTAACATCCGTCAACAATAGCGTGTTGTGTCATTGTGAGGTCAGATTTGGAGTGTGTAGCTGGGTCCTGACTGCTGTGTTCACAAAGTAGGTCAAGTTCACAGTTGTAATCGATAAGTCAAGTAGTAAGCGGGAGATAAACCAGGCTGTCTGTACACGGTGTGTGAGATATCCCGGGTTGTAGCCCTTTCTGATATTATCTTTGAGCTTTTGATTTATTGTTTTAAAACATTTTGTTTCCAACGAGGGCGCTACCATGACCCGAGGTGGGGCGGTAACGGCTCTAATAAAAAAAAAAAAAGGGGGAGGGGTATTAGCGTGATGGGTGGAGCGTTTGATAGAGAGAGAGAGAGAGAGAAGGGGGAGGGGTATTAGCGTGATGGGTGGAGCGTTTGATAGAGAGAGAGAGAGAAGGGGGAGGGGTATTAGCGTGATGGGTGGAGCGTTTGATAGAGAGAGAGAGAGAAGGGGGAGGGGTATTAGCGTGATGGGTGGAGCGTTTGATAGAGAGAGAGAGAAGGGGGAGGAGTATTAGCGTGATGGGTGGAGCGTTTGATAGAGAGAGAGAGAAGGGGGGGGGGGGTATTAGCGTGATGGGTGGAGCGTTTGATAGAGAGAGAGAGAGAGAAGGGGGGGGGTATTAGCGTGATGGGTGGAGCGTTTGATAGAGAGAGAGAGAGAGAGAGAGAGAGAAGGGGGGTATTAGCGTGATGGGTGGAGCGTTTGATAGAGAGAGAGAGAAGGGGGAGGGGTATTAGCGTGATGGGTGGAGCGTTTGATAGAGAGAGAGAGAAGGGGGAGGGGTATTAGCGTGATGGGTGGAGCGTTTGATAGAGAGAGAGAGAGAAGGGGGAGGGGTATTAGCGTGATGGGTGGAGCGTTTGATAGAGAGAGAGAGAGAGAGAGAAGGGGGAGGGGTATTAGCGTAATGGGTGGAGCGTTTGATAGAGAGAGAGAGAGAAGGGGGAGGGGTATTAGCGTGATGGGTGGAGCGTTTGATAGAGAGAGAGAGAGAGAGAGAAGGGGGAGGGGTATTAGCGTAATGGGTGGAGCGTTTGATAGAGAGAGAGAGAGAGAGAGAGAGAGAAAGGGGTGTATTTTAAAACTCTTGTACGTTTTCAAATGTAGTGTAACCTACAAATCGTAATAATAGTTGCATTTTTTCTTCTTATTCGCTTTCACTGACTCCAACTGCAGCAAGTTTTGGTTGTTTATCCACTTTGGTCTTATTCCAGAACTTGGGTGTTTGTATATTCAAACTGATGCACTGCGACTTACTTCTAAGGATACGCCAGTAATTAGTCGCTTTTTAGGACATGCTCGTTGTAGGCAGTGTGTCTATTCGTCTTCCTCCCAACATGAGGCCCTGGGCCCATATGCAGAATTATTTTTTCAAAATAAACACAGAATTTAGTTATAATTAATCATTCTTCTCATTAACGATAACTGAAATGTTATTGCTGGGTTATGTTTTAATATTCCAGTGCTTTCCTCACCGAATGGAAGGAAGGTCTGAGCTGAAATTTTCGTAAACAACATTTACTTATGACATCTCCTATATTAATGACTGGTGTTAAACCAGACCTGACCCTGTGAATGTCACCTGCCTAAGGAAAGTAGACGAACCAACACAAACCTCACTGTGTCCTAAAGGTTTGTCTGAAGCCTGTAAACTGGAGAATGGGTTTAGCAGATCATTTACAACGTTCAGACACACTGGCTAAAATGTTGTCAACATTTGTTTCTCACAAAATTCATGGAGCGAATGTAGAATGGGATGATTTTAAGATTGTGCATGTAAAAATAATAAAACGTAATATATTTATTGACGCCAGCCGGACTGGGTTAGCCAGATTTATGAAGAAGATGTGAATGAAATGCCATTCTTGCAAGGCAAAGATGGAGCCGATTGTAGTGTTGTTGTTGTTGCTGTCTGTGTCTCTGATTGTATTGGTGGATAAGCACGTCTGTTAACACATACTTGACGGGGCTGTAAACACTGCTCTGCTAGCTGTCTGACAATGGTACGAGAGTCGCACCGTGGAAGAGGTTAATCCCTCGCCACATGGTAATTTAATTGTCGGAAGTAGATATAGCCCCTCTTTTGTGAACACGGAACACTTTTGTTTTTAAAATGGAGTGTTATTCTGTTTCTGGTGCTGTTTTCAGAGGCCATCACTAGCATTGCATGATGTCAACATGTCTCTGTCTTTTCTTTGTTGGTCTAAGGCCTAGGGTAAAGACAGAGGGCGCTGGGCGATCATCTCATGTCATCACGTTGGCATTGTTTGTGTCTGTGTATGTATCTATATGTGTACGCCCGGCTCTCTAGCGTAGTTGGTTAAACCTGGTATCGTAGTGACCGGATAACGAACTCCTTGTGGTCTGGGGGTAGGCAGAAAAGCCACATTCTCCCAGATTTACGGTATATATCATGGAATCAAGGCTGAAGGGTTGCGATATCCATAGTACCTACCCATAGGGTTAACAACTCACGGTTTCTGGATTTAAAAAATTCTATGTATGTACACACACATACACGTGTGTGTGTGTGTGTGTGTGTGTATATATATATATATATAAACAGATGTAGCTAGCAGTATGTTTATTAAATTCCATGTCACAGAACTACAGCCTTCAGCTAATGAGGTATCTGCTGCTGCTAAGCAATTGTAAACTCTGCGACTGAGTGAGGGGAGTTTTGGAATATGTGTCTGTTTTATTACACATCCTTGATATGTTAAAGCCACAGACGTCAATGCTGACACGGCTAGTCAACACCTTTCTGACTGCCCACCAATGGTCCGCTGCCCACCGGTTGAGGACAACTTCTAGACAGTTTCGTCTGCCCCCTTTGATCTCACTGTCTCATCTTCGTGTTGTTTGTTTGTCTGTGCATGTCTGTCCAGATACAGTAGTAATGTTTTGTATTCTTCGTACGTGGACAGTGGTTATTCTGGAAAGATCGACGTGTTTGTTCTTATTTGTAGATGGCAGTTTTTGTTCCAGCTCAGGTTGTCTGATCCGTCTGAAGCCTTAACATCGTTGCCATTGATATATCAATAATTTGTGATTTTATTTATGTACGCCAGTGGATGCTATTCACTGCATCTATTAGCTTCGTTTTTGTATGTTGTCTCATCGGCTTTATCCTGTTTCAATATATGTGTTTATATTAATTAGGAATAGATCTTTATTGTCCTTTTACTCACAACTGTCAATATTGTTTGTGTGAATATGCCAGTCTCTCCAGCCAGCAGTCTAATCTGGCTGCTCAGTGTGGGCCTTTTCAGTTGACATTTAACAGTCTTGCTTCCTTTTCTGTTGACCTTTCCATTCCTCGTGGGAAATTAGCCCGTGTTTTTTCCCCTACCCCATATATATATATATATATATATATATATATATATATATATATATATATATATATATATATATATATATATATATACACACACACACATATGAGTTTGTGCATGAGTGAGCCAGAGAATCAATGTGCTATAGTTGTTAGCGCACTGGCTGGATCGGGTTCAATCGCCAGAAGTGGGTCTGACATTGGTCAAGCCTGGTAACAATTGGTGCTAGATCATTTCTGAACGTTTCTGGAACCTGTCTGTAAACTGAAATGCGGCGTGTAAGTGAACTCGCCAGTCACCTCATATGTTATGATCAGGTCCATCTCTAAAAATAGAGAAGGTCGTGGTTATGACTTAACGTGTGCAAATATTTGCTATTAAAAAAAAACACACACACACACACACACACATATATATATGTGTGTGTGTGTGTGTTTTTTTACATATATATATATATATATATGTATATATATGTATACACACACACGTATAAATGTGCGTATAAATGTCTGTATAAATGTATTATATTTTCAGTGAACTAGGGACTCCTTTCAAACGCTGACTAGTAGACGGGTTAAATTTGCATTATAACTGAACTATCGAGTTTAACAGTGATATTGGCAGCAAGGGTTATGCGCATTTTTGAAACTTAACTCACAGTCACTAGAAGTAAACATTCGCTGGAGTTGTCTCTCTTGATGTATTCCTTACGTCCCTTAACATACATTACTTTGACACTATATTTCGCTGTTATCTCAATAGAAACTTAGGAACTTCCGTTTTATCTAGATGAGAAGCGAGGAACTAGGTGTCTGCCCACAAATAAGCCAGATATGTTAAACGGCTTTGCAGACCAGATGCAACTTATAGATCATGACAAAGGTGTAGAGGTTAACGAACAACAAGAACTGTCAGCCTGTATCACAGACAATACATGTCTCTGTCTGCCACATTGTTGAATACTGGCGTCAGTATTACTGGAGGCAAAGAGAGCCTCGGGTGCACTTTGGGGAAATGACTCAATATACTGCAGCGATGGAGTCAAAGATAAAGTAAGGGGCGTATATTAAAACCGGGTGATGCCCAGCCATTAAATGTAAGGTTTTAGTTAAGACTTCCTTATCTACATATATGCTGAAAATATGTGAAATGCAAACAGTGATGAGGCCTGTGACAGCTTCCAACCACTTACAATTAGAAGTAAACCTATTCCAGAGCTCAAGTATGTAGAATTGGTTAGAACAGTATTTTTAACTGTGGGCGATACCATCCCATTAGAGATTCTGGAACGATAGAGGAAGCAGAGACGCGTGAGCGGTGTAGGAGCCTCCTAGACAAGTTCTTCCCATAGTGGACGCTACCACCCTTAGGGGTGTCAGGGCGGTTGAGATGTGGTAGCTTCTTCGATAAGATTTTAGGGATGATAGAACAGCCCAGGGGTGCGGTCATATCTTAGGTGCCGTTGGGAGAAGTGACTAAGCTTACGGCGGCGGTGGAGACAGAGGCGAAGTAGAGGACGGAAGAATAGTTTTTTTTCCCCCCAATCAATATTGTTGTCGAAGCCGGGCAGTTAAATGGAAGGATAATTGAAGCGTAAGTGGCTGGACTGGACCAATGTTTCCCCACGTTAAATCTAGTTTGTGTGTATGTGTGTATTATACTGCTCGCGCACACGTGTATGTTTGTGCGTGACTATGTCCGTGTGTCATCTGTGCGTGCGATACTATAGTTTATGAACATAATGATGCACTGTACCTGCTGCATGTATTCCATTATTGCTTGAAGTTCTGTTACGTTGTATACATGCCTGCCGGTCTGACAGCACTATACATGTATCTATGCCCCCCCCCCCCCCCCTAACCCTCACCCCCAGCCAGACAGGTCGCAGGCAGCTGTTTTCCTCCGCCATATCCGTTGCTCTTCAAGAGTTATCTACTCTCACCGAACCCTTCAGTGTGATATCCCAAGCGGAAAGCTGACGTCATACACGTTGATTTCATTAGAGCAGCACTTGTCCTAGAGAAGCAGAGACTGCCCATTGATATTGAGACGAGTGGCCGAGAGATGGAAGAATCGCATTCTGTAAGTGCAGACCGTTGCTCTTCGTTTTCCATGATCGCTCCTAGCGTTGTTTTACATTTCCGAGCCCAGGTATCGATCACTGGCTGATGAATTTTTATTGAGTAATGATGATCTGTGTTGGCGTTTCTGCATAAGTTTACCTTCCCCTCTATACACCCTCACAAAAATGCGGCATTTAAAAAAATGACTCAGAGTATAAATAAATGCATCAAATGTTTAATTAATAACGGGACATATCATCTGTTTGCTGAAGTACTTCTTCTTCTTTCGTTCGCTTGAAATAAATGATCTATATCTGCAATGCTGTCTTTGTCCGAACTTCACTGTCTTTTTATAATTCAATGAGTGACCCGTATGGTATGACTTCCGCAGTGCTGACGTACTGAATAGAGAGAGAGAGAGAGAGAGAGAGAGAGAGAGAGAGAGAGAGAGAGAGAGAGAGAGAGAGAGTAGAAATCTAAAAGAGGGGAGGGGGAGAAACATGTCGCCTATTTGTGTTGCTTATATAATTCGTTTTCTCCTTAAAGGTGTGCCGTGCCGGATGGTGTTTTTACGGTCGTTATTTAATCTAGTACTCACACATTTGCATTCTCTCTCTCTCTCTCTCTCTCTCTCTCTCTCTCTCTCTCTCTCTCTCTCACTCTCTCTCACTCTGGGCATCTCTCTTCCCCATCCCTTATGCCACTGTCCTGCCGTTCTTCCTGTCTCTCATTCATTCTCTCTTTCCCCCTCTGTCGCTAATCTCGTGGAGCCAGACAAACGAGAGTATTTGACAGAACCAGCCTTTCTATGCTATAGCCAGTTTCAGAAAATGAAGGACTAATACTGGAAGACGAATTCGCAAGAGCTGACCTATTTATCGGCTGTTCTAAAAGACTACCCTTGGGACACACGGGCATCGGGTTTCAGCCAAACCGGAACAGAGTGGTCAGTTGTACAGCCTGTACAGACACGCGGCCTGGATCATATTGTAGCCGTTAGGATAGTTTTTCTGTCGTACTGTTGTCTTCTATTTCACTCCCACTGTCTTGTGGGAATTCGGTGCAAGCATAACTGGCACCAGTGCTTTTCTTCTTCCAATAAATAAACAGAGGAAAAGGGGGGGGGGGGGCATTTGAGGCCGTTAAATATTATGAATTAATCAAGTAACAAAAAGTATTGTGAACGGCACTCATAGAAAGAAGTAGAAAGATAGAAGAACACACTAGACAACATAAAAATCGAAAGCTATAGTTACCGTGCCGGGAATTGAACCTGTCACCTCCAGACGGCGTCTGCCCCTCGCCATGAATACAAGTGCACTAAGATACATGGTCAACTAGGCACCCCCCAAAAAAGGTGTCTTATTGGCCATGTCTATCGTACAGCTTGAAATCCACGACTATGGAGTACGGCACGATTTTCTTCTTCCAGCAACCGCTGTGGCTTTAGGTGTATTTTTGGGGGGCAACAACCGTCACTTCACATGTCACAGAACCACCGTCACAACACACTTACCCAGTCATTTCAAACGTTCCCGGCGACTACGGACTACTACTACCGCTCTACACTTACCCCACGTGTCATAATTACTCTGTCACTCAACACTTGGCCGTCACTTGACACTTCCCCGTCACTTGACACTTCCCCTGTCACTCAACACTTCGCCGTCACTCAACACTTGTCCGTCAATCAACGCTTTCCCGTCACTTCACATTTTCACGAAAAAAATTATCAAGAAACCATGTTGTTAAAATTTAGGCTCGGTACTATGGATATCGGAACCCTTCGGCCTTGATTCCATGATAGATACCGTCAATCTGGGAGAAATGAAATGTGGCTTTTCTATCTACCCCGGGCGTGAACCCGGACCACAAGGAGTTTGTCACCCGGTTGCCGCGAAGTCAGGTATCGCCAACTACGCTAGCCAGCCGGGCACACTTTCGCTGTCACTTAACACTTTCCATGTCACTCAACACCTACCCGTCACTCAACACCTCCCC
This sequence comes from Candidula unifasciata, assembly GCA_905116865.2. Classification (NCBI taxonomy): domain Eukaryota; kingdom Metazoa; phylum Mollusca; class Gastropoda; order Stylommatophora; family Geomitridae; genus Candidula; species Candidula unifasciata. Next base: position 843,793 of record CAJHNH020003557.1, on the reverse strand, counting down.
GTCACTTAACACCTGCCCGTCACTTCACACTGCCGCTGTCATCCAACAGTATGTCTAATACTTTGGACTTGTTGATATTCGTCGACTACAGTTAATGCACGCTAGAATAATTGTTCGCATTAATTGTGACTGACCCCTTCGACCAATGTGCAAGCGTCTAGATGTCTTTTGTCTGAGGGGCTCTGTGACCTGCTCACCGCTGGCACAACGTGGAGAGGTGCTCTCACGCTGGAGTCATCCAGTTGCTGGCTTCTCAGCCCACAGTGCCAGTCAGTCATCTGTGGCGGTTTTTACATATGAATATAGATTCAGTTCAGTGGAATAATTTCTTGTTGCATATTTGCGTATATATATATAGATTTCAATAGAATAGTTTCTCGTTGCATATGAGTTAGGTGTATATTTTACTGTTGTGCTTTAGTGATTACGTTAGTTGTATAGGTCTTAATATGCAGAAGTGCGTTAACTGAAGATTATACGAGAAAGTGATAGTACGTGTTGCAAATCTGGTGTAGTAGACTTGGGTATGTGTAAGTAGTAGTTGGCTAACGGGATGGTCGGTCAACAATTTTTCAGCGAAACTGTTAGTTACATTTATGCTCCACATTGCATGTCTAGACGCGTCTGGTAGTGGGTCATAACTATTGCTGCTACCATCGAGGAAAAAGTCAGTGTTAAGTCCTTGTTAGGATCTAGACAAGTGTTGTGTCCTTGTTTGTGTCTAGACTAATCTCTTCCAGTGTTGAAGTCTCTAGGATTAATACTTCAAGGATAAGACTCAACTATGTACAAATCCCAGTTCTTCCACTCGGGACCGCGTACAACAACTCCATGTGGGCCGCCAAACGATTATGCCTATCCGTTTAATGAGATAGGGTTGGCAATCTCTTCCAGGGTTGAAGTCTCCAGGAATAAAACACTTCAAGAATAAGAACCAACCAGGTGCAAATCCCGTAAACCCCCTTGAACCGCTCAAAACAGCAATTTTGCGCACCTGACAGTTACCAAGCCTGTAGTCCATTCTTCATTTGGTGCGCCTCTCCTTATTGTTTTCAAATACTCTGTTCAGCTGGCTATAGGGTGGACTTTTTAAAAGCCTTTTTAGTGAACTTAATAGCCATCTTCCCGTTTGGATGAGCCGCGGGTGTGAAAAGGTAGAGAATTACTGGTCAGACCACATTCGGTATTGTGTCTTTGGGAGGATCTAGGCACAGTCAGCTCAGATAAGGCCGTACAGCTCAACGGGAATTTCCGTTTTTTGCGAGCCCGCCCGTGGCCTGTCTGTGCTCATCATTGTTACCAAGTCGATTTATACACAAACTAAACATACGGTAGCTGGCGTATTCGTAAACAGTCCAGAGTTCGGAACTCGAGTCGTGCGACTTAAATCGAGTAATTAACCACTTGCGACTTGAGGTTTTATTCAGCGACTAGCAGCTTGTACGACTTCTGTTTCGTGGTCGGCCACTTTGAGGTTTGATCATGAAAAAAAATAATATTAAAATATTGTGACATAATTTCAGTTTTCTGCAAATTTTTTAAAACAACAATACCCTCGGTAGGCAACTGTGTGCATTTATTTTAGCTGTTTACATGAAAACTCAACATTTAACATTAGTTGACGGTTGTTTTTGTAATGTAACAGACTAACTTGCCATTAGGATGGTCCTATGTACGATTTGCAATTGGCTTGAAACGTAAAGTGACTAGACTTGGGACTCAACTAGGTGACTTGAGACTTGGACTTGGGACTTGTTGACTGTGACTTGGGAATCAACTTGGACTTGTAGGGTGACGACTTTGTCCAACCTGTGCTTCATCCAGTCTGTTTTAGACTGGGTCGACCTTGGAGCCCTTGCTACCGTTTTCCAACTCTGCCCCGTGCGGATTCAAACCCGAGACCTTTAGACCGACAGGCATGCGACTAGCCTACGTCTATAATCACACGAAACCTCAACGTAAATCGTAATAAGATAGATTGCTGTTTAAAACATGTGGCTGCTGATTGCAACTCCCAGACATTACATGCAAACGAGAATCTACAGTTGCATGTCTCATTCTCCATAAAGCCCTAGTGCCTATCCGCTGTATGCAGCTGATTGCTGTCTGCCACTCAAGTGCTGGCTGTATTCTTACCTGAGCCATTTGCTTCTTCAGTTTTCAAATTGCTAGATCAGTGTGATGGTGGAGTCCCGACTGCATGAAGCATGTCTTTATAGTCTGAAGCAGGGTCGCTGCCTCTACGGTATCTCGATAAACGGAAAAGAAAGATTTAATATGGGAATTCCGAATGTGCTGGAAAGTCGATTGTGATAACAAATAAAGAGCTAGCACAAAGTATAAGATAAAGCACGTCTGTGTGTCAAACATGTGACTTCGACTCGTGAATAATAAACAACAAGGCAGAATAAATTAAAGTTCGAGGATATGGCATAGATATAGGCCTGATCCATGTGTTGACCTGTATTATTATAACATAACTGACAAGTATACTTCCACGGTGATAACCCACGATCAGACTATGAAATGTTTGACAAGTTCCATGTATTACAGGGGAACTATGACCATTGTCTTTGAGATGCAGCTATGTGTGTTCGTGGACCCCTTGTAGTTTAACTATCTTCAACTGCTCGTATATCCCCATTGTGAAAGACAAGCTGCCAGACTGTTAAGTTTATATGAAACTTAAAGCTCACTATAAGAACTACCCAGTACAATAGTTCCAACGCAGGAACTAGGGGACAGGTATCAGGATACACATGCTGTGACCAGTAGTATCTGGGAGGAGGGGGGGGGGTGCTATGGGGATCCAGAGAAGCATTGAAAGACATCGGGGGCCGACCTGCCATGGAGATCAAGAAAAGCATTCAAAGACATCGGGGGCTGTCCTGTCACGGAGATCAAGAGAAACATTGAAAGACATCGGGGGCCGATTTGCCACGGAGATCAAGAGAAGCATTGAAAGACTTCGGTGGCCGACCTGACACGGAGATCAGGAGAAGCATTGAAAGACATCGGGGGCCGACCTGCCACGGAGATCAAGAGAAGCATTGAAAGACATCTTGGGCCGACCTGCCACGGAGATCAAGAGAAGCATTGAAAGACATCAGGGGCCGACCTGCCACGGAGATCAAGAGAAACATTGAAAGACATCAGGGGCCGACCTGCCACGGAGATCAAGAGAACGAACGAACGAACAAACTTTATTTTCAAAGGGTTAAGAATTGGGCACGCAGGCCCGTCTAACATTCTGCCCTTCCACTCCGCTCCTTTCATACAATGTTTCATTCTTACCTCATTTCATAGTTAATAATATTAATAATAATAATTATTAATAATAATAATAATAATAAGAGGAATGCACAATTAAAAATTTGAGTAATATGGAAAAGAAACAAAAGAACAAAAAAACAAAAAAAAAAAAAAAAAAAAGAAGAAGAAAAAAGAAAAAAAAATTACAACATCTAAGTCTTAATTACAAATGCTGGAATGTGCTCTAATTTATACTGACATTACTTGAACGTTTTAAAGAGTATAATAATAAGCCTATAAAAAAAATGATGTAAGTCTTACAGGTTGCATAATATAAACATCATCAAAACCAATTAAATATTAGTTACAAATATTGGAATGCATTCGACTGACATCTTCAGTTTTAAACAATAATAAGCTTCAATTTTCAACCCCCACCAAGTTCCCTGACCCCACCCCCCCCCCCCCCCCCCCCACCAAAAAAAAAAACCGTTAATAAGAAATACATCAAAGCCTTAACATACTATAATCTTTTTAGGGTGGCATATAGTCTGTAGTGAGATAATAATCAAATAGTTTCCGATTGTATCTAAAGGGGTTATTGATATTTTTTATTTCCGGTGGAAGATTATTCCACAGCTGAGCTGCAGAGTACGCTAAGCTTGTTTTATATAGGTCTATTCTAGGTTTAGAGATATGCAATATGTTAAGGCGTTTGCTATGTCTTCCATTGTATTTAAATAATGGCCAAAGGTAACATGGAGCATTTTTAGATATGATTTTCTTAATAAGTTTAGCTTTATTGAATAGTAGGCGTTCCTGGAGCGGTAATAGCATGAGTTCTTTATATAGGTGCGAACAATCACTTTCATGACTGTTAGCTATTAAACGAACAGCCCTTCTGTGTAGTGCTTTCAGCCGTTTGATGACTGAATTTGCACATCCATCCCATATTGTAGAGCAATAGTCTATGTGGGTCTGAATATGAGAAGTATAGAATAATTTCCTAGAGTTTTCATCCAGAAAGTTTTTAATTTTTGCTAGTTGGTATACCTTTGTAGCAGTTTGCTTAACAAGTGTTTGCACATGGGAGTTGAAGGTAAGATTTCCATCGATGATCAGACCTAAAGTTTTGTGCTCAGTTACACTTTCTACTGGTGTGTTACCTAGATAGAGTTGAAGGGTTCTATGAGAGTTTAAAGTGCACAGTTTTTGTCTTGTTGTTATTAACATAGATGTTGTCTTACTTATGTTGATTTGCATTCGGTTTGCGTAGCTCCAACTAACTACATTGTTTAATTCTTGTTGCAAAGACAACTCTAGTATATTACAAGTTCGAGCGTTTGAATGGATGGTACAGTCATCTGCGAATAAATCGCACGACGACGACAGACTTAAGGGCAGATCATTTATGTAAATTGCAAATAGAAGGGGGCCAAGAATAGAACCCTGCATTGAAAGACACCTGGGGCCGACCTGACACGGAGATCAGGAGAAGCATTGAAAGACATCGGGGGCTGACCTGCCACACGCACTTCTGAGACCTCACATATGGGAACACGAATCGTCAATTGTCTTGTACATTGGACACTATGTATGACGCGAAATATTGGACTTTGTCTAAACTGCACCGAGAATAGAATGGACACGTACCTTGTTTGAAACAGAACAGGCATTCTATGAATTAAGCAAGCAAAGTACAAACAAGAGACCCGAAGGAAGATAATTATTTAGACATAGGTATGCAGATATCATGAACAGTTTACCAGTTTGAACACAACAATACTATTGTGAAACCACTTGTAACAGTACACTGATAATATCGCTTCTTAGTTAGGACCGTGAATGACATGTGTGTGTGTGTGTGTGTGTGTGAGAGAGAGAGAGAGAGAGAGAGGGGGGGTAGGGAGGGAGAGAGAGAGACAGGAGAGAGAGAGAGAGAGAGAGAGAGAGAGAGAGAGAGAGAGAGAGAGAGAGAGAGAGAGAGAGAGAGAGAGAGAGAGGAACCAAGGGACTAATAATTTAGTGAAGACAATACTGGGTATGTGATCAGCAAATAGGCTGTCCGAATGTGCAGCCAGGGTTTCCAAGACTAGGTCTATCAGATCCATCTCCGCTGCGCCACACCACTTGATGATGATGATAAGTCACGTCGTTTTCTATGAAAATACTGTCACCCGCTTGGAGAACATAATTGAGAGACAAAGAACACGAGCCTGGGGTTTGTTGCTCTACATGTCTTTTTGGTTCTTATCACAATTTCGGGCCTAACCCCGCCCATTTACACACTACGCAAACTTTTTATTCGTCCTTGATCAGCCGAGTCGACTTCTGCGAAGAATAGAGGGGTGTCGCTGTGTCTGATGGGCATCATTTTATGATACACATTTACGACCTCACTAGATCGAGGTCTCACTATCCCTTGACGCGACCTATATACTACAACAAGTTAGCGATTTTAACGACCGCATAAAATCTGCTGGCCCTAACCCAAACACCCAGTCGCGAAAAACTACACATTGGTCCGACGAGACAGTGCCTTCTACGTTTCTCTGCAGATATGGTACTCTACGCTTTGCAATAAATTCATTTCCTTTGCAAAATCCTGGACAGCTGTCACTTACATACCAACAAACATTTATAAGTCGCTCAGAAAAGCCACTGTCCGCACTCCAACATCTACACACGAGAGAAAACTCACACCCCTGCCCTTTAGACGTGACCGTGTGACAGCTTAAAGCGAAATCTGACCGTCCAATTACAGTGTCCTATCCTGCCTCCGTCATTCACAAGTGTGTATATGGACGGAGCCAGGGCCCGAAAACGTGAGTGGTTCCGTCTTTTCTCTTGCACCCGATTACCTAGAGGGACTGGGACATGGCGTGTCAGAAAGCGTTCTATTTTGACGGCTTCCCCTAATCCTGACGCACATTCTCATTCAGCTGAAGTGTCTCTCTGGACGCTGCATGCTTGATTACACTCCACAACGTCTCTGAGTTCCACAATAGCTGCCGCATTCTTCTGTCTGGGAGGCTTTGACATCTATCTAGATACAGTAATACGGGCTGTGTTTATTGAATCTTTAAAACAGCCGTCTGTCTGACTGTCTGTCTTCTGTGTCTGTCTGTCTTCTGTGTCTGTCTGTCTGTCTGTCTGTCTGTCTGTCTGTCTGTCTGTCTGTCTGTCTGTCTGTCTGTCTGTCTGTCTGTCTGTCTGTCTGTCTGTCTGTCTGTCTGTCTGTCTGTCTGTCTGTCTGTCTTCTGTGTTTGCATATTCGTACATGTCATCTTGTCTCTTTGTCTGTCTGCTTATCGCTGTTTATATTTCACATCTGTTGTGTGTATCTATCTCTGTCTCACTGTTGTGCGCGCGCGCTCTTTCTCTCTCCTTTTTCTCTGTCGCTGTGTGTGCGTGTGCGTATGCATCACTCTGTCTATAGATCGCACTCTCCACTGTAACCACACAGAGAGCTGTGCGAAGTTCAGTTCATTTGCTACAACTTGTACTTGCCACTAAATCGGATAGCAAGTGGGTCCCTGTACAGCTGGTTGTAATGTGGTTATGCAACATGTATATCAGTAACCGTCTTCTCGTTGTAATCCCTGCCATGTTGTGCTTGCCACACTACCGGCTTCTGTCTCCTAAACTGTCAAACACTTCCGATAGGACATGGTGGATGTTTTTTCACGGGTGGATGTTCTTCCACGGGTGGATGTTAAACTGTTTAGTATCTGCTGTCTTGTCCTACCCGGGCTTCTCATGCTATCCAACTGTCCTGTTGTCTTGACGTAATCTACTTTTCTCTTCTTTCTGACGCTCATAAAGAATGTCAATTGGCTGCTTCTGATGGTGTTAGCCGAATGGCACAGCTAGTGTAGGTTAGATGTGAACCACACTACATGCCAACTGGTCTTATAGTGACAACAAGTGGGAGAAGGTGGTGGTAATGTGTGTGATAGACAGGCGTTTCATGTAATGTGTATGATAGACAGGCGTTTCATGTAATGTGTATGATAGACAGGCGTTTCATGTAAAGGCGTTTCTTGCAGTGCGTAGACAGGCGTTTCTTGCAGTGCCTAGACAGGCGTTTCTTGCAGTGCGTAGACAGGCGTTTCTTGCAGTGCGTAGACAGGCGTTTCTTGCATTGCCTAGACAGGCGTTTCTTGCAGTGCGTAGACAGGCGTTTCTTGCAGTGCCTAGACAGGCGTTTCTTGCAGTGCGTAGACAGGCGTTTCTTGCATTGCCTAGACAGGCGTTTCTTGCAGTGCGTAGACAGGCGTTTCTTGCAGTGCCTAGACAGGCGTTTCTTGCAGTGCGTAGACAGGCGTTTCTTGCAGTGCGTAGACAGGCGTTTCTTGCAGTGCGCAGACAGGCGTTTCTTGCAGTGCCTAGACAGGCGTTTCTTGCAGTGCCTAGACAGGCGTTTCTTGCAGTGCGTAGACAGGCGTTTCTTGCAGTGCGTAGACAGGCGTTTCTTGCAGTGCCTAGACAGGCGTTTCTTGCAGTGCCTAGACAGGCGTTTCTTGCAGTGCGTAGACAGGCGTTTCTTGCAGTGCCTAGACAGGCGTTTCTTGCAGTGCGTAGACAGACGTTTCTTGCATTGCCTAGACAGGCGTTTCTTGCAGTGCGTAGACAGACGTTTCTTGCATTGCCTAGACAGGCGTTTCTTGCAGTGCCTAGACAGGCGTTTCTTGCAGTGCGTAGACAGGCTTTTCTTGCAGTGCGTAGACAGGCGTTTCTTGCATTGCCTAGACAGGCGTTTCTTGCAGTGCGCAGACAGACGTTTCTTGCATTGCCTAGACAGGCGTTTCTTGCAGTGCGTAGACAGACGTTTCTTGCAGTGCGTAGACAGGCGTTTCTTGCTTTGCCTAGACAGGCGTTTCTTGCAGTGCGTAGACAGGCGTTTCTTGCAGTGCGTAGACAGGCGTTTCTTGCAGTGCGTAGACAGGCGTTTCTTGCAGTGCATAGACAGGCGTTTCTTGCAGTGCGTAGACATAGGCGTTTTTTGTCATTCGTAGACATATGTGTTTTTTGCAGTCCATAGACAGGCGTTTTAAACGATGGGTACAATAAATATATAGACTTTTCTTGCAAAGTTCATGCCAGATATAGGCCTTTCTTGCAGTAATCGTGACAGACATGGGCGTTGTGATAGACATGGGCGATTCATGCGATATATATATGCAGATGGCTTTGATATCGATCCCTCCCAAACAGTTTGTATGTGTTGCTGCTAATACACTACTGCATAATAGACCAGTAATTTACTCATTATTCTGAACACTTATCCAGTGTTCCATGGTTTGAATACCCTCCCAATTGCAGTTTAATCAACCTATCTTGTCTGCTAGAATTAGACGCCTTGCCGTTCGACGCGTGTTGGTTTGTTTACCGCCAAATAAAGCCCCGGTCCTCCGATGTAGCTTAGGCGAAAGTCGAAAATGATAAGTGGTTCTTTGTAAGTTGTGAAACTCGATCAATGACTGGGTAAGAAAGAATATCAATAATGCGATAAATAGACGGTGATGATATCCTCCTCGTGAGGCAGACCAAGATGACGCCGATGAGTAGCTTTCATAGTTCATATTCATGATGTATTTACGTCATAGACTTAATTCTCTTCACAGTTCTCGCCGTTACCTGGCATTTAATCAATGAATCGTTGAAGTTATCAATGAAACTGAGACGGGGCAAGTATCTCACAAAGCCTAGATCAGGTTGTTGTATGTCTGCAAGAATTATTGTATGCAGTAGTAATTGGATAATGCTGTTCTACCAGTTTTCTCTCACTTGACTGGCTGTAGGGGACGCCCACTTTGGTCTTCTTCTTCTTCTTCTCCCCCCCCCCCCTTTCCTCCTTTTCCTTGGAATATAATCAGATCGCTACCATAGGGATCATAAGTCTGTCCTGCACTGCTGAAGATTTGGATGGAGTGGTTATGGGAATGTCCTGTGTGTGTAATGTCCAACATTTTCTCTTCTCTCTGTCACTCCCTCCTCGCCCTCTCTGTTTCACGATCCCCCTTTCACCACATATACATATGTGAAACTTACGTGTATGACATATATGTTATGTATGTACAGAGTGCCTTTGTAGTCAGCGAGTTCACCAGCGATTCACTAGTCTTGTTTGTTAAAAAGCCAGTGTGTTGTGATTTCCCTCAGCTCTGATCAATGCTGTCAATACGTTTGTTTCCCCGCTAAACCAGGTTTATTCGAACTACCTGTACACGAAGTCACCTCGTCTATTCTGATCTATCTCTCCATCCCCACGTGTAGAATTGATTAAAACGCCTGGGTTGAAGCCAACCAGCCCTGTTTGCCTTCTTCTATTTCGTATGCTTGTTTGTGTGCATGTTTTTGTTGAACTAATATGTTACCAATAGGCTGGCCTAGCAGTTAAAACGTCCAGTTTTTATTTAGGATACCCATGCTCGAATCCTCAGTATTGTGACAGACATCCCCCCATCCCCTTTTGGGGACATCTGTACACTCTGAATTCTTCGTGTGCGTTCTGGTGTCTCATTAAGTAAGGAGCCAGGGGAGAAGAATAGATCACATACTTTTTAACAGCGTGCCGTACAATGCAACCAGTTAAATGTTTGCTCAAATTGAAGGTGCTAGTGCGAAAGAGTTCAGGTAACACATACTAACTATAAACACAACAGCACGTGCCAAATGTAATTTTGAAGGCGAACGCAAAATAAGAAGTAAACCCACACTAGCCCAGATTATGTCGCCAGCACTAGCCATGCGGCCCTATTCGGACATCCCCCACCCATTTGTTTAACCCCCACCTCACCTAAACCCTTCCCGTTTGCCAGGAGGTAACTGTTTAGATAATTGATTTACTCCTAGCACCACTTACTGTCATACAACCGTCCCCACTCGACCGCATCAACCAGCCGCAATATTCGGACACGTAGTTGAACTCTTCCAGTCCTAGATATTTCTACAGCAGACATCCAAGGGGAAATAATCTACATTCCAAGCGGAAGTGCCATAATGAGTTGCCAGATTTCTCCAGTTTACTACTGCCAAATTTTACTTTCAAGAGAATGTATCACGCAATGTCTGGGGCTCAAATGGAAGATCCACAGCATACGTTGACTGGGACTGAAGGAGGTGTTCTTTAAGTCTTTTTTTTTAGTGTACACGACGGCCGCGATCTACAACGTTTCCTCTACTATATTAATAAGACTAACTTCTCATTGAGACGATCTCTTCTTTAGCAAGTTTTAGGATATTCCCTCCTGGGTTAATTATTTCCATATTCTTTGCTGCCACCCGACAGAAATGCGGGTTGGAGTTTGTTCAAATTGGGTTAATGGTACGTATTTTCTCGTTAGCAATTAATAATAGCCCGCTATTACACGATACGTTTGTAAGGCGAGTGTGTGGGTTACGGAATAATGATGGGCTGTTTTTCTGTGTTCTTTTTTGTCCTATTTTATCTGTAAATTATTAGAGCAGTTTTCGCATTAACATAATGAGCCGTATATGTCTGTCGCATGTCTACGCAGATGGAAATGAGGTCTACTAGGCACTAACCATTTTCTCCCCCTCCTGTCACTCTCCACTTCTCTCCTCTTCGCATCCACCCCTTCTCTGTATGTTTCAGCATGAGTTTGTCGCCAGCGAGGTACGCTTTTAGTGTAAGTGCCGACATATCTAGGGGACAGGCGTAACGCCATAAAACTGTGAGCAGACAAACAACCCGGGGACCAGTCACTGCTTATACAGGGTCAGCACCCCACTACTGTGAGGGTAGCCGACCCACTACTGTGAGGGTAGCCACCCCACCAGGACATCTTTGAAATGATATAACACATCTCACTTACAACACAACAATAATAACGAGTTTTTGATATACAACTGAGCAGTTTGTTTTGTATAACTGTGTGACGTGACGGGTGGTTAAAATGTTTATGTTGTTGAGTTAGGGATCTTCCTTTCAACACATTCTCTCCACTAGATAAACCGAACTAAAATCTGAGCTATGTTGCTCTCAGACAAAGTCCTGGATAACCAAGAAAACAGCCATATTGGCTCGTTAAGTATATTAACATTAGCTGAACTTGGTACCCACAAGAAAAAGCAAGGAATTTTAGATGTCTAACATACTAAATGAATTATTAGACAGGGCAAGTGATTCCTCCGTCATCTACCTTTTCCCGGTGTTATTATGAATAATTAAAGAATTATTATATTCTTTGATCCCCCACCAAATGGTAATCTATCTTAACAGTTTAATTAAACATGTAAGAACAGACATTTGGAATTTAACAAACTATGTAGTTTAAAACTTGACATACAGCTTTATTTACTACAATGAAATTCCCAGTTTGTTGATTTACACAAACAGTGACTGGTTAATTAAAGTGATACGCTTCAGCGAGACAAACAGCTCGGGGTTTAGAGTGGTATGATAATGATGATAAAAGGTTAACATAAAGGGGTTAACTCAACTTATAAGCCTCTGACAGCCGTGAGGAACTGTCAAGCTTGTCCAACTCTTCCTTGCCTGTTGTCTGCCTGTTTCAGCTTATTCTCCACTTCATCCCCACCTCGTTCTCCACATCGTTCTCCACCTCGTTCTCCACCTCGTCCCCAGCTGGCCGAGTCTAACACAATGTAGGCTACTTCATGGACTGATCGTCACAAGGGCGCTGTAATCATGGAAACAAAACACATACGTGTAGTATCTTGACTTACACTAAGAATACATGTATCAATTAATACAACATATAATAATAAGATATAGCCCATCACTCCTCCTCATATTCCACATCCTCTCCAGTCTAGTCTGAAGGTCTTTTGTCTTACATGGGCGTCACATATCCTGCCTTCCCTCAAATGCTATGTCATGATAGTTGACTTTCTAAGTCTGTTGTCCGTCTTCACTCAGACTTCGAATTGGCTGACATAGATTTGACATAAACATGTGGCGCAGGTTATGTGCTGAACCCGCAAACAATTTATATGTGCACACTGTCCTGAATATTATCTTTCAGTGACCGTGAATTCTATACACCCATCATCCTTCCCCTGGGGTTATAAATCCCCTGTTCAGGTGAACACATTAAGTGAGCACATGGTGGGCACACAAAACGTAGCAGCATCCCTGCACATATTTGGGCATCATTTCCCACAGTCCCAACTCATATTTTGGCTGATCGTGAAAACAATATAATTACATTTCATTATAGCAAATGTCATTGTTCACATCTTATTTTATACACATGAAAACATACAATGAAAAACATGTGACACAAACATACAAGAAATAGGAATAGTTTAGCAGTTCCCTAACTGAGATACTGAATATTCACAAAGAGCTATTTCAAGCAGAATGTGCAGACAAATTAGGAAAAGGTAGTATAGACTAAAAGCTTAACTCCCTAACCTAAGTATACAAGATTAAAATTAATATTTTCTCTTACCTGGGAACTTTTCCATCTATCGCCAAACCAGAGTACGACAGTAAAATATACCTTTACGTCGACCTGTGTTTGTTTGCCGGCAGGCTGCGATTAATGACGGGAATTCCACAGGCTCGAAGTATAAGTATCAATCTATTGTCCAAATTAAACTCCTCCCTTTCCTTAGTTTTTACCCAACCCTCAAGATGATGGCTTAATCTCCGCCTCTGAAGTACCTATCAAATCAAATTGGCTAACCAGTGACCTGTCACTCACAGTGAACGGCCTACAGTACGACCTTGACCAAGATAAAACATTCCTAATTGCCAAACACCTGTTCTCCCCAGAATTACACTGATGTGTTAAACTTTAAACTTCTCAACGCCTCTATGTCTACAGTCCGCTCAATTCGTGTTAGGTAATCTTTTATGACCTACGGTCCAGCTCAGGTGTGATGCTAAGTTCCCCGTTTGCTGGCCTCTACAGTCTGTGGTCAGGAGATAACATTCTGACACTGGCATGAGAATAGCATTCCTAGCTACAGTGTAAAGTTTTAGGTAATATTACCCAAGGTTGGGTTGCTTTGTCTGGACTAAGGACTGGAAACATTTAAATCAATACGGTTTAAAGTAACATTTGGTTTAAGGGCATAGTCTCTTGTCTCTCAATAACCAGAAGAACTTATTACAAGTACTAACTTCTGGAATCACTGAGATCGTTTCGTGACAAACTGAGCAGTTTGTTTTGTATAACTGAGCAGTTTGTTTTGTATAACCGAGCAGTTTGTTTTGTATAACTGAGTAGTTTGTTGTGTTCACGCGTTTACTGAAAGTTTAACAGGAACAATATTGTGTCTCCAAGTGAGTAATGTGTTGTATATACTTGTTTACTGTTAAGTTTATTTTAAAATGGTAAGCTGTATAAACGTGTAGATGGATCGTATACGTTGTCATGTTCACAGATAGCTCCTCGTGAAAACTGACAAAATATAGGATAATGCTGTATTGGCCTCGTGTGGCAGCAGTTTGCAGTAGTATGAAGTCTTACTTCAAAGCAACAAACACACTTCATGATAAGTTCTACCCGTAACAGTCCTCAATGATGGTACCCGTGTCGGCGGCACTAAGGACTGTCACTGGTGTGCTCTGCTATCTCAAGCGGGTGAGGAGGTTAACTCTCATTGTATGCAGGTAACAGTCAGTGCCTATATGGAGTTTCAATGCTATGATCAGTCTCTTTGTTCTTTGAGAAAAGACTTGAGAGTCGCGTATGTTGCTGGGTATGGAGAGATGCCAAGGTTCTTTCTTTTTATCCTACCACAAATGACGTCACGGGACAGTCTAGTATTTTAGAGGGTGGTAAGAGCGGGTTTTGTGTGTGCTGTTGCACCTTTCTTCCAATGCCAAGATTTTCGCGTGGTTACCTAACCCTAACCCTAATCAAACCTATACGCTTTATCTACCACCTTCTAAAATATTTCACTTTCCGTGACTTGTGGATTTCCCGTGTTTGTGGTCGGCTAATAAGAAAGTACCGATGGCGATTTTTTTACAGTACTGAATCCTGCCCGTTTATTCTGATAGTTTATTAAAGATTTGTTTCATCTTATTTTTGTTGATTGTTCCTGCTTGACGTCACCCTGCCTCATACACTTGGGGTTTAGGCCTCACCCACGTAGAACTGCAGGTTATTCGACAGCAAGTCAGTTGTCCCGTGAACATGAAGATCCCTCTCTGTAACTTTCATGCGTGTACGGGCTGTCTGAAATTTGCTCCTGTTGAATTCGCATCCGAAAAGTGGCCCTTTGAACCACTGTTTTAATTTTTCAGGCGGCTACCTTAAAGGATATAACAATATATTTATCCACCCTTCTGCCCCCTTTCCCGCGGAAATCGGTGTTGAACTGACTAGCGAAGTTCAAGGACAAGCGCTAGGAATGTCTCTGGCGTGTTTTCCTTCCGTGTGTTGACAGCTTCCATGTGTCATCGCTGATGTTCTGTGACACTGGCGTGTGCTGTTTGTCCTGCTCGCAGACTTTGTGTGTACATTCACGGGGCGGATGCTTTACCCCTCTGGCGTTTATGGGGTTCTGGTGTTGTTTTACATAATTATTTACTTTAATTTTTTAGTTAGTTGATTAGCTTTGAATAGGACGTGTTCATTGTGGAATAAACGTGTTTAGTAAATATGTCAAGTGATACCATACCCCGCTTATAAGGCCAGTGGGTTACTGTTAAGTCGTAGTGTGTCCACATACAATTATTTTATATGTTTGAGCAGAACATCTGAGCATTGTCTTTTTGTACTGGCAACCGAAAAGTGGCCCGATCGGTCAGTTTAGTGTCGAACCTTCAGATTTCAATTCCTCTTGCGGGAAACACACACACACACGCGCGCGCACGCACGCACACACACACGCACACACACACACATAGAGAGTCTTTGTTAATAGTACCGTGAGCTTATTTACATATTAAATGCCTTATATACTTGTTGTGTGCTGTGGTTAACGTCGTGTGATTGTCAGGACTTCAATGGTGACTGCCTGAAAATGAGTTGGGGTAGAGGCGTGTCCTGTTGTCGCGATGAGTTGGGGTAGAGGCGTGTCCTGTTGTCGCGATGAGTTGGGTAGAGGCGTGTCCTGTTGTCGCGATGAGTTGGGGTAGAGGCGTGTCCTGTTGTCGCGATGAGTTGGGGTAGAGGCGTGTCCTGTTGTCGCGATGAGTTGGGGTAGAGGCGTGTCCTGTTGTCGCGATGAGTTGGGGTAGAGGCGTGTCCTGTTGTCGCGATGAGTTGGGGTAGAGGCGTGTCCTGTTGTCGCGATGAGTTGGGGTAGAGGCGTGTCCTGTTGTCGCGATCAGTTGGGGTAGAGGCGTGTCCTGTTGTCGAGATCAGTTGGGGTAGAGGCGTGTCCTGTTGTCGAGATGAGTTGGGGTAGAGGCGTGTCCTGTTGTCGAGATGAGTTGGGGTAGAGGCGTGTCCTGTTGTCGAGATGAGTTGGGGTAGAGGCGTGTCCTGTTGTCGAGATGAGTTGGGGTAGAGGCGTGTCCTGTTGTCGCTAGCGTCTTGGTAACAAGTTTATTCCTCCAACACTTTACTTTTTAAATAATTTTCAACTTACTTTCAACAGGAATTTTCAGAGGACAAGAGAAAAGCGCGACGTATACTTTGCTGATATGGAATACCTACTCGTGCCTCATTTTCTTCTTCTTCTTCTTCTTCTTCTTCTTCTTCTTCTTCTTCTTCTTCTTCTTCTTCTTCTTCTTCTTCTTCTTCTTCTTCTTCTTCTTCTTCTTTTTCTTCTTCTTCTTCTTCTTCTTCTCTTCTTCTTCTTCTTCTTCTTCTTCTTCTTCTTCTTCTTCTTCTTCTTCTTCTTCTTCTTCTTCTTCTTCCTCTTCCTCTTCTTCTTCTTCTTTTTCTATTCTTCTTCGTCATCATCGTCGCCGTCTTTTCCTTGCCATGTAGCACTGGTCATGTCGGTTGCTCGGTATACAGTTGTAAATTGTGACCAAGGACAACATTCGTTAACAGGCATGATCGTAGTTAGCACAAAGTTACCTCCAGACTGGTGGCGTCATCTAGTGTTGAACAAGCGGGCCCATGCTCTCCCTGCACTTGGCAAGCTGTACTTCTGAGATTATATGCAGGCAGAGCCGAGACTTATAGTCAATCATATGAGGTTCAAAACTGTTGACGAGATGTCCTCAGCATGACGAAAGGATGCCACGTGGACATATTTCGCACCGTTGATGATCAGTCACTTTTGTCGCCGTCTGTCACAGTAGTACTCTTTTGACGAAACTAATTGGACACCAGAAGCAGCAGGTATCGAATAATAATGTTTCTCTTCCAAAAGTCGGTATGGAACATAGACCGCCAGGTTTGTAAGTGCGAACTCTATTTGTTGTGCCAAGCACGACTCGTGTTTAACGAGAAAACCAAACCTCCTAGGCCCACGTCGTTCCACTGTCACATCTGTGAACTAACCGTAGAGACAAGATGTATGTCCCACTTGTACATCAACTGGTTCTACGAACTAGCTTCAGTCAACTTCTGTCAACTGGTAAACCGCAGGTACATGTCCCATTCACACATCTACTGGTTCTGTCAACTAACCGCAGGTACAAACTGGATGTCCCGTTCTCACAGATATTTATTCTGTCAACTACTAACCTTAGATACAAACAGATGCGTGTCCCGTTCTCATATCTACTAGTTCTGTTAATTGGCTAACCACAGGTACAAATTACATGTCCCATTCTCACATCTACTGGCTCACATCTACTGGTTCTGCGAATAGAGACAAGACGGATGTTGTGACCTGGGGAAAACAACACCGAACATCACTGAAGCTGTACAGGAAAACACATTTAACAACAGTACACGATTACACACAGAATGTATTTTTGTGTTGAATGCTTGAATTCATTGCTGGTCGTGACGGGCTCCTGCCTGGCCATGCACGTAATCTGTACGGAAGACCAACAGTGTGTGTTGTATCCTGGACGGTTTGGGAAGGTCGTGTTGTAACTAGATGGATGATAACATGCTTACTGAGTATAGCAGACACGGGAATACTGTGTAGGGAGATGTACATAATCAGTAGATTGTTTAACTTGCTATTCTTAGTGGAGATACGGTTCATCTACTAGTTTGATTCCCCGGCTGTTCTCTGTTTGGCACAATATACAGGTACAACTGGATTATTCCATCAGCTTTTTTATAAATTTGATCTTAGTGTGCAGGTACAAATAGATTGTTCTTTTGTCGGTTCCCATTTTGGCACAGTGTACAGGTACAAATAGATAAGAGGTTCTCAGCCTGTGGGTCTAACGACCTTTTCACAGGGTTCGCCAAAGACCATCGGAAAAACACAAATTCACTGAAGTTATGAAGTATCAACGAAAATAATTGTGTTTTTCGGGATAGCCACCGCATGAGGAAGTGTATTAAAGGGTTTCGGCATTAAGGAAGGTTGAGAGCCACCGAATTAGATTGTTCGCTGATCAATTTGCAGATTCAATTCATGAGGGCAGCAGCATTGATTTCAGTCCAAAGAAACAGCGAGAGGCTCGACAGAAAAAGACGACGACACTCTAGAGAAGACGATATAGTTCCTGAGGTAGAGAAGGGGCGACAGTCACGTCTAGCGAGTAAGAATTAGAAATATCAAAGCTGAAAGGGCGAAAGTCGCCTGGAATCGATGGAACAATTAACGAAATGATCGAGATCCTAGGGACAGCAGCCAAAACAAAACTGCTGCAGATTTGTAATACTTGTTGGGCGAATGGCGCATGGCCACAGTAATCCTAGAAATAGGCCTGACGTTTTCCCTCGAAGTAGGAGTACATCTATCCGTGAGGCAGGGATCAGCAAAAGTCAGTAAAACGGTAGTACACGCTAAACTCAGGTCCAGGTAAAAGCCAAAAGTCCCAGCGGACGATTAACCGTGACGTTTCGCCGGAATTCACACCCGGTGAACGAAGAAGAAGGGACAGTGGCAAAGTTCCCCAAATATGGAGAGAAGCAACCATGATAGCTCTTCTAAAACCAGGGACGAACAGTTCCATTGCCTCCAGTTATAGACCGATCAGCCTTACCAGCTGCCTCTGTGAAACAGCGGAACGTATTGTCAACCTTAGACTTCAGTGGTGCATGAAAACTCCTTCACGCCGCAGCAGGCAGGCTTTAGTTAGACAGTGCTACTACACAAAAGGCCAGACAACTTACCTCTCTAAAACATTAAAGATGCTTTCCAAGAAGAAGAAAAAAAAATGCTCGTGGCATTGATAGATCCGAAGAAAGCATTTGACGTGGTCTGGGCAGAAGGTTTCATGATGAAACTGAGAACCTACAAAGTTAATGTAAATATGTACAGACGGGTGAAAGCTTACTTGTATAACTGAAGAGCCCGAGTACAGATACACAGACTCAAGAGCAAGACAATCTTGCTGTGCCATTGTGTTCCTCAATGTGGTGTCCTGTCCCTAACACTTTTTCTAGTCTATATAAACGATCTGATTGCTGAACTGCCCCATGGTATTAATGCTGCGACTTGGTACTATAATGTAGAGCCTAACACCGACAATTTTTTTATACGTTCATGACTGATGGCGGCATTGTCTGCCTGGCTCTTCGTTTGTCAGTGGGCTTGTCTGTTTGTCTGTCTGTCTATCTGACGCGCCCAGTTAGATTTCCTTATTGATATGATTATTGGCAAGGATAATTTAACAGATGCCCAACGCGAGAAAGGAACACAATAACTCAGTTTATGTTCGCAGCCATATTTGATCGATCCGTAGCTAGCATTCATTTCTTACAACAGCTTTATTCTATTTGCTTCTCACCCTTACTGTTGCTGCCAGTTATTGTTGTTGATGTTTTGTTGCTGATTTCCATTTTCTTCTTTCAGGTTTCTATTCAGTTAGCTTTACTTTCGTATGTGTTTTCTGTTATTCACATTTTAACAATATCTTTTACATGGATATTTAATTCAGCAGCGGGCGATTTGGCAACAACCCGCTTTTTGTTGTTTTCAACATTGGTATGATCGTCGAACCGTCTAGAAAGCAATAGCAAACTACTAAACGTAAAAGTGCATAGTAAAGCCATACACTAGTTCACAGATGGTGGTGTTAGTCTGCGACTTCCTGTCAAAGATCTGCAGCTATCGTCCGTTCAGAAACTCACGAAGCCTTTCATTCTCAATAACGCAAAAATAAAAACAGTGCTATTATTTGGTCCACAGATGCTTAGTGTTTAGCCAATCAGCAAGTTCCTGTGATCTTTTCAAACCATTGTGAATAAGTAAAATTAAGTTTTGCATTTTACAGTTAACATGTTATTTTCAAGTTTAAGTTCACATTCTTTTGTACACACTGTTTGAACCCGTTCAGTGTACTTATTAAACATTTCTTTCTTCAACTACTGTAAGTAAACAGTCCAAAACTCTACCAGGAAGATTGTCTTGTCTTGTCTTGTTTTGTCTTGTCTTGTCTTGTCCACAATTGCCTCACAGCGTAGTGGGAAGTCGCAGTTTTCTATTCTGGGCCAGGTGTGTTGCACGTGTTGTTGTTAGTCCGTGTTGCCTCAGGATCTCTGATATATTGTCTATCCATCGTACTCTCGGTCTGCCTCTTGCTCTAGGGCAGTAGTGCTGTTCGTTGTATGCTCGTAGAGGCAGTTGGTCGGTTTGCATTCGCATCAAGTGGCCAAACCATTCTATGTGTTGCTTCTTTATGTATTGCAGGCATGGTGTGGTTCCTACAATTGATCTAATGTTCTCGTTTCGAACTCTGTCTCTCCTTGTGACATTGGCAGCCTTACGTAAGCATCTCATTTCGCACGTCGTGATCTTTTTCTCCTGTGCTCTTGTTAGGGACCAGGTTTGGCATTGGTAGCAGAGGGTTGGTAAGATTTCATGATAAAAAATATCTATCGTAAAGAGGACAAACAATTTCATTTGATATTCTTCATTAGAGAGGGAAAAACAAGTTTACTAAACGTTATGAATGTCAAGAGTGAGCATATCGATTTGCAATACCATCGGGGGCAAAAATGAAATGATAAAAATCTGTTTATGTTCTTGAATCTAAGCAGAGCATAACTTTAATTCACACATAGTTCACTCGTAGTTGCTTCTTTTTATTTACCTGAGCCTCGGTGGCGAAGCGGTAAAAACGCTTTACTTCGTATTGTGAAGGTCGCGTGTACTGCCAACATCGGCTGGCCAGTGCATGTAATTCATACATCCTTAAGTGTTGTCGCTTGAGCTTCTGGGGTTTGTGCTTTGTGCGACGCTATTAGATGACGATTAGTCGCTCCGTGGAAAGAGACCGCGGAATATTAAATAAAATGTTGTATCTTGATGTAAATGTTTACGTTCTTTAAACAAAACCTTTGTCGTTTGTGTTGTCTTTTATGTTTAAATGTTGTTTATGCAAAGACGGTTCTTTGCTTCCTTGTCTGGTCGTTCATGTTTCACTGTTTGCTCGATCGGTAGTGTAACTTCAAACCGTGTTCCCACGTTTCATTGTGTAGAACGCACTGATTTATCATGTTGTCAGTTTAATGTCTTAGGATGTCTGTTCTAGTTACTTCGTGTTTGTTTGCCGAGCTACCGTACTTCATTAATTACCGTTAAACTGTTGCCAGTGACATTTGTCTCTGACAATTTTTACCTCGCAAGGTCCTTCCAGTCAAGACGAGACCAAACGGCACAGGAAGTGAAACCTGGCCGCCTGCTCGTGGTTGACGAGACGAGACTCGGACGAGCAAGGGGAAATGTAGAACCGAGGCCAGGGTTGCGGGCGGAGAACGAGTGAGCATAATAATCTGGCTCTTGTAGCATGCAGACAGCAGATTAAACTATTGCAGAACTTTTCTAACCAGAACACAGTTTTTTGAAGCTCGGTTTTTATTCGCTGTCTGTGGTCATAAAATCCGCTTTTATAGGGACTTGGTTTTCGAGTGCTCGTTAACGACGATTTTGTTTGTTGTGAGAACTTGCATCGTGAAATTTATCATTAAGAGACAGTAGTTCAGAGTGTGCGTGTCTAGATCGTTATTTAATAATTAGAAACTTATACATTCCTTGCTTAGTGTTACGGTACCGGCGTGTTCCTTGTTTAATGTATCGTTACTTTCTTTGTATATGTTTTAGGTACGTTACTTTCATTGTTTAGATACCGATAACTTTAGGTAACGTTATATTGTTGTTTATTATTCTGACATATTTGACGTTTAGCTAAAATTGTAAAATATACGCTTGCTAAATACACTTGCGACCAGTATGCAAAGAAAAAAAATACGCTGTTTGGCAAATGCGAGTTTTTAGAGAGGTAATCCGATGTACAGCTGTTTGCCGACAGTGTCACTACACAGTATAATGCACTACATTGTGATTAGCGCACAAGGACAACATTGTTAGTGGTTCTTCTTCTTCTTCTTCTTCTTCTTCTTCTTCTTCTTCTTCTTCTTCTTCTTCTTCTTCTTCTTCTTCTTCTTCTTCTTCTTCTTCTTCTTCTTCTTCTTCTTCTTTTTCTTCTTCTTCTTCTTCTTCTTCTTCTTTTTCTTCTTCTTCTTCTTCTTCTTCTTCTTCTTCTTCTTCTTCTTCTTCTTCTTCTTCTTCTTCTTCTTCTTCTTATTATTATTATTATTATTATTATTTTTCTTTCTTTTCGGTTGCTACTGCTACTACTGCTATTGCTAAAGCAGCATTATAGAACTGTTTACTTAGCGGTAAACGTTAATGCCCACATAATATTATTGAGCCTTGTTTACCGATTGTTTAACGTCAGCAGCATGATGGAACTTTAGTTCTTAAGGATGTAACCTTGTTGAATCATCCCATGTAATGAATACGAGGCACAAGAGCACGCCCACTAGTACAGCCAGGTCCACTGTACTGAATTTTTATTGTGTCACCCAGGTGCCGTTTCTGTCACTTTGTTGGCTTGAAGTAGATATATGGTGGTCGTTTTATCCAGGGCAGAACAGCTCTGGTTCATGTACATGTTAGCTCATGTGTGTTTCTCATTTCTGGTTGTACTGTGTATTCATAAAGTGTCCGTTAATTAATTAACCTTTCCCGTATGAGGTATGTGATACCATAATGTCTAACTCCAACAGATATTAGTGGAAAGTCAGTCCTTGGAGTTATTATTAGTGAGTTTTTGTTATCTAGGAACAGAAACCATTCAAGTAACAGCACTGATATATTGATATAGTGCAGCATGCGCTGATGTGTACACACAATTCCTGAAAGTGCGCTCTGTAATTCAATAATCCAGTTGACTACTACTACTACTACCACCACCACTACTACTACTACTACTACTACTACTACTACTACTACTACTACTACTACTACTACTACTACTACTACTACTACTACTACTACTACTACTACTACTACTACTACTGCTGCTGCTGCTGCTGCTGCTGCTGCTATTACTGCTGCTGCTGCTGCTGCTATTACTATTACTGCTGCTGCTGCTGCTGCTATTACTATTACTGCTGCTGCTGCTGCTGCTATTACTATTACTATTACTGCTGCTGCTGCTGCTGCTACTGCTGCTGCTGCTACTGCTGCTGCTGCTACTACTACTACTACTGCTGCTGCTACTACTACAACAACAACAACTACTACTACTACTACTACTACTACTACTACTACTACTACTACTACTACTACTACTACTACTACTATTACTACTACTACTACTACTACTACTATTACTACTACTACTACTACTACTACTACTACTACTACTACTACTACTACTACTACTACTACTACTACTACTACTACTACTACTACTACTACTACTATACTCCTCCTCCTCCTCCGCCGCCGCCTCCTCCCCTCCTCCTCCCCCTCCTCCTCCTGCTGCTGCTGCTGCTGCTGCTGCTGCTGCTCCTGCTCCTGCTGCTGCGGCGGCGGCGGCTGCTGCTGCTGCTACTACGGCTACTACTACTACGGCTACTACTACAACTGCTACTACTACTACTGCTGTTGCTGTTCTTCCTCCATCTCTCACTTTGCCTCATTTTCTTGCTATTCTTCTCATCCTCCTTCTCTCACTTTGCCTCATTTTCTTGCCATTTTCCTCATCCCCCTGCTCTCACTTTGCCTCATTTTCTTGCAATTCTCCTCATCCTCCTTCTCTCACTTTGTCTCTTTTTCTTGCCATTTTCCTCAACCCCTCTCTCACTTCGCCTCATTTTCTTGCCATTTTCCTCATCCTCCTTCTGTCACTTTGCCTCATTTTCTTGCTATTTTTCTCATCCTCCTTCTCTCACTTCTCCTCATTTTCTTGCCATTTTCCTCATCTTCCTTCTCTCACTTCGCCTCATTTTCTTGCCATTTTCCTCATCCTCCTTCTCTCACTTTGCCTCATTTTCTTGCCATTCTCCTCATCCTCCTTCTCTCACTTCGCCTCATTTTCTTGCCATTTTTCCCCTCCTCCTCCTCTCACTTCGCCTCATTTTCTTGCCATTTTCCTCATCCTCCTTCTCCTCTGCTAGTTCATCATTGTGGATGACAGGTAGAACAAATGTAAAGTCTCAAGCTGTCAACCTGCTGTTATTGCTAATTCTTTCGTGTTCTTCATGTGATCCTGTCTCTGTCGGTCCGTTCTTGTGTAAACTGTTCGACAGCTTGGTTGCACCTTTGTGGCTGCCACACCCCTTCACGGCTCTGTATCCATTCTTGACATTTTCTTCATAATTGTGAATGTTCCATCCGTTTACTGTTTGAAAGTCGTACTAACAAACACCACGACTATTCGTGTTTCTGGACTCGTCTGAACGGTCTGTTTCAGTGTGCTCCTTTCCTGTGCTGTATTGTGTGCACTTTAAAGCCGCCACCTTTCCCCCACATACACATACACTTTCCCTCCCCCATTGATCTCCACTCCCCCAAATTGACAGTTATATATGTGCTAACATATGTTTTCCCTGGCCTATTGCATATTGACCGGATAGAATTAGTCGATTCTAAGTTAAAAGTTTCCTGCGAATATCGAAATCTGTGTAGTAATAACCGACCAGGCGTTCTGTTCGATATTTGCCAGATTATATTGCATCTTGTAGAAATCTCGATTATAGTGCTTCTGGAATTGTTGTTGTCGTTTTGAGAGCAATTTATACCGAATTAGAAACCAGGCGTGACAGGGCATATCGTAGTCTGTTGTTGCATGTGAATCGGGCGGAAGTTGTCAGTCTCTCATTGACATGTCTGGGAGGCAGGGTGCTGTCATTGACATGTCTGGGAGTGAAGGTGCTGTCATTGACATGTCTGGGAGGGATGGTGCTGTCATTTACATGTCTGGGAGTGAGGGTGCTGTCATGGACACGTCTGGGAGTGAAGGTGCTGTCATTGTCATGTCTGGGAGGGAGGGTGCTGTCATTTGGCATGTCTTGGAGGGAAGGTGTTGTCATTTGACATGTCTTGGAGGGAGGGTGCTGTCATTGTCATGTCTTGGAGTAAAGGTGCTGTCATTGACATGTCAGGGAGTGAAGGTGCTGTCATTGACATCTCTCGGAGGGAGGGTGCTGTCATTGACATGTCTGGGAGGGAAGGTGCTGTCATTGACATATCTCAGAGGGAGGGTGCTGTCATTGACATGTCTCAGAGGGAGGGTGTTGTCATTGACATGTCTGGGAGGGAGGGTGCTGTCATTGACATGTCTGGGAGGGAGTGTGCTGTCATTGATGTCACCATGTCTGGTTTCATGATACTCCGATTCAGGCTGCTAAATCACATTACCACACAGTACCATGTGGTAAATTGAGACAATTTTCTCGTATTTTAAAATCAGCGCTGGGAAGCTTGTGAGACAAGTAAACATATTGCAGTCAATGACACTGAATATGATGTTTATTAGAAAAACCTGATTATAATATAACTAGGAAATCCTTGCACGGCAAAAAAATGAAACCCAACCAGCTGGAGGAGAAGACAGTTTAGCGACTGAGATGAAGCCAACGTGAAGGACATAGAGGTAGCTGCACGCGATGTCAAAGGGAAGGTCGAAACACACCAAGTTTGTTTAAGAGGGCCGGTGCTGTTTTTGGTGATAACAGGCAGAAGTACGCTGACTACTGCAGGTATGTCATAGAATCAGATGGTGTGGGGGGGGGGGGGGGTGGGTTGGGTGGGGGGAGGCTAAATATTTTTTTTTTTTGCAGTTTATGTTTCCACCATGTGATCTTATCAGTTCACATTGCTGGGTTTTCGATGAATCAAACACGGGCGAGAGTTAGCAGGACACGATTGATCCATGAAGCGCAGGGACACGGGCAGCCAACCAACTGTTGACATTTTGTGGAGGAACTTGTCCAATTGCAAACAGAATCGCTGTCTCAAGTGGGGATGGTTGAGGACTGGCATTTCTGGAATGGAACTGTCCGGGCTTACTGAATATCTGTAGGTGGGATGTGTGGGTCCGGGAATCAATGAGTATGTCGTGTTGGTTGTAATTGGGAATTCAATGATAATCCTGTATACACAGTGTACGGCGTATGGTGGCGGTAAATCTTCTTGTTTATGGAGCGTGACGGTTTCTTGTAGTGCCACAATTCTGATGCTTGTGGGCTACTTTGACCAAGTTTTTGTTTTACTGTTTTCCTACCGTAGATATTTTTCACATCAGAGAGAGGAGAAGGAAAATGAATTATAGTAAAACACAGAATACAATATATCTAAAAGCTAAACAGAAAAGGGGGCGGGGGAAGCCGCGCACAAATGCACTCGTTTCAGCCACTTTTTATCAACGAACAGTAGAATAGGATCACAAACAGGTATCAGAAAGTAAGCTCAGATACAACCAGACATACAAAATATGGTTGACTATGCCTTTATGTTGACCGTCTTTACTAGTTTGTATGGACTTAGCACAATCAAAACATAGGCATTGATTCAACCGTGTAGCCATCACAAGTCTGGGCATAAATACGGGGTCATGAAAAGCCACTTTAAGAGAAGTCTGTTATTTTTTAAGTGTAGTTTGGCTGAGTGGCAGTAAAACTCCCAGAAAATTACTGCTCGCTCTGACAAGATAGAACGCATGTGTCCTTGTTGGTAACTGTAAAACTAGGGTACAAAATACTGCAAACTAGGAAGACATCGATAACCTCTTCTTGCACTGTAATGGCAGAATTGTGGATTGTCTGGATGTAGACAACAACCTCTTTATGCCTTGCACTGTAATGGCAGAACTGTGGATCGTCTGGTTGTAGACAACAGCCTCTCCATGCCTTGCACTGTAATGGCAGAACTGTGGATTGCCTGGATGTAGACAACAGCCTCTCCATACCTTGCACTATAATGGCAGAACTGTGGATTGCCTGAATGTAGACAACAGCCTCTCCATGCCTTGCACTGTAATGGCAGTACTGTGGATTGTCTGGATGTAGACAACAACCTCTTTATGCCTTGCACTGTAATGGCAGTACTGTGGATTGTCTGGTTGTAGACAACAGCCTCTTCATACCTTGTACTGTAATGGCAGAACTGTGGATTGTCTGGTTGTAGACAACAGCCTCTTCATACCTTGCACTATAATGGCAGAACTGTGGATTGTCTGAATGTAGACAACAGCCTCTCCATGCCTTGTACTGTAATGGCAGAACTGGGATTGTCTGGTTGTAGACAACAGCCTCTCCATACCTTGCACTGTAATGGTAGAACTGGGATTGTCTGGATGTAGACAACAGCCTCTCCATACCTTGTACTGTAATGGTAGAACTGGGATTGTCTGGTTGTAGACAACAGCCTCTCCATACCTTGTACTGTAATGGTAGAACTGGGATTGTCTGGATGTAGACAACAGCCTCTCCATACCTTGTACTGTAATGGTAGAACTGGGATTGTCTGGATGTAGACAACAGCCTCTCCATACCTTGTACTGTAATGGTAGAACTGGGATTGTCTGGTTGTAGACAACAGCCTCTCCATACCTTGTACTGTAATGGTAGAACTGGGATTGTCTGGATGTAGACAACAGCCTCTCCATACCTTGTACTGTAATGGTAGAACTGGGATTGTCTGGATGTAGACAACAGCCTCTCCATACCATGCACTGTAATGGCAGAACTGTGGATTGTCTGGATGTAGACAACAGCCTCTCCATACCTTGCACTGTAAAGGTAGAACTGGGATTGTCTTGATGTAGACAACAGCCTCTCCATGCCTTGTACTGTAATGGCAGAACTGTGGATTGTCTGGATGTACACAACAGTCTCTCCATGACTTGCACTGTAATGGCAGTACTGTGGATTGTCTGGATGTAGACAACAGCCTCTCCATACATTGCACTGTAAAGGTAGAACTGGGATTGTCTGGATGTAGGCAACAGCCTCTCCATGCCTTGCACTGTAATGGCAGAACTTTGGATTGTCTAAATGTATACAAAAGTCTTGCAGTGATAGAGATTTAGCTCGGCTGTTGACGAAAATCGTTCCCTACGTTGCAATACACCAAATCTAATTGTATTTATCAATTTACTTGTTAGTGCCAGTTGACATACATCGGTCGAACGGAGAGACAGCTTGGAAATAGAATGGCAGAGCACATACCCAAATGGCTACATACCCAGCTCAGTGATCATTCTAAGGTGTCGAGACCAGTCAAGAGAAAAGAACCCGCTTCTTCCACAGGGCGTCATCTACTTAATTCCGGAAACGTAATTGACACAGAGAGTGCTTTCAGTGTGGTTTACTACACTTTTGAGAATCGCCGAAGCTTTAACAATAAGAATCAACAACCCCCTCCTTTGTAAGCAGACAAATTTATCGTAAATTTGAAGTTACCCTGGTAAGTCACGTGACTACGTTGAGCTTCCGGCGGACATGAAACAGAAACAATATATCGGAAGAAACTATTCGCATTTCAGTTGAATTTATTCAGTTTTGTGCTTTATTTTATGTTTATGTAACTCTGTAGTAACGCACCTGATGAGATACAGCGAAATATACCTGGCAATAAATTGTGCAATATATTATGTGTATCGACATTATTTAAATAGTGGAACTGTCGGTTATGCAACTGTTGACGACATACATCTTCGCTGTCCTGACAGCACTGTCACTTGCCTCTCTGCTGAGAGTTGCCGATTACCGGAAGGGAACAGTCATTTTAACTACATTATCAGTGAATCAATATAAAGAAAACCACAGAAGCCATTGCTGTTACATAATTCTCTGTAGGTCTGTGGCGTAGAATATAAGAACAGAAAGCAATTTCAGTGTGTACGTGCAAAACAGGACATCTCTCAGGGGAAAATAATGAATTCCATCTCAGCTGGACAGTTGAATAAAGTAAGTGAGCGCTTGTGAGAACTCTATGCCGGTACTGCAATCTGAGCACAGGAATCTGTCATGCCGTTGGTGTCTAGGCAAGATATTTTCAATAACCATTTCTAAGCTTGTGAGCTTGAAGAAATGTCAATACTGGATACAGTACGTGCTGTCCCACACATAAGCTGCGTTCAGTAGCAGATTTATATTTTATCATTCTTGAGTTGAATAACTGTTTTTCCATTTTCTTTAGGTTTACTAAAATTGCATCTCAGGCAACGTCCAACAGAGT